>JBBHAA010002058.1:1187500-1683865 GCA_037953035.1 Aquarana catesbeiana
CTCCCAGTGAGGTGGCTGCTCCCAGTGAGGTGGCTGGGCCAAGCGAGGTGGCTGGGCCCAGTAGAAGCCTGACCGAATCCCAAGTGCCTCCCCTCCACCTTCCCAAAAAAAGGGCCAGGAAGGGGATGGTCACACAGGACGCATCCCTGCGCCTCATGCAAGAGGCCACCCGTTTTTTAAAAAGCCCCCCCGAAGCGGAAGAATCCTATGGCTGCTACTTAGCCAGCAGGCTTCTTCAGATGAATAGGGAGCAGCGCCTCATTTGTGAGCGCCTATTTGGGGAAACAATCCATAAGGGGCTGCAGGGCACGCTAACACAAAACACCCAACTACATGAGGCAGCCCCCCCTCCTCCTCCTCCTCCTCCTCCTCCTCCTCCTCCTCCTGCCACAACTGAAACACCAGAGCCACAGCCTCAAAAGAAGGCTACAGGGAAGGCTGCAGGGCAGCGTGGAGGAAAGGCTGCAGGGAAGAGAAGAAAATGATGACCTGGGTTCAGTCTGGTCTGACAGAAGACGCAGGCTGTTGTAGGACCACAGTCTGGGGACATCTAGATCATCTGCTGGTGCTGTTGATCTCTGGGATTCTTGGACCAGATTGTGCTCCCTCTTATATGGACTCCTCAAGATCCCAATTTTCTGGTACACCGACTTTTTCCAGCGTTGACTTCCTCTTTATTTTATTTTGACCATGAATAAATGGATATTTTTTGAGTTTAGCAAAAGACTTTATGTGTTTTCTTTGAAATCATTGATTTTACACACAATGTTAAATTAACAAGGGACAACAATCTCATTGAGTTTGAAAAAAAACACACCAAAAATACATTACTAATGTTAATAATGTTCAAGTGGTAAGTCTTGAAAATCCAAAAAATTACGTAACCAAAAACGGTGCTTTGGGTTAACTTTATCTAAAAACTAAAAAATAAACACTATAAAAAAAAAAAAAATAATAATGGGTTCTTTGTGTTAACTTTACAAACCTAAAAAAAATAAAAAAAATAAAAAATAAAAAATAAAAAGGGGAAAAAGTATTATTAGTATGGAAACATTGTTTTAAAAAGGCATACTATATCATTCATGAGATCAAAGAGAAAAAGAATCCAGAAATCAGTTTGGGAGAACTCTGATTATGAACAGCAAAACACCTTCGTTCTTTAGAGCCTTCGTAAAGAAGAAATAAAATGCGCTGCATTGAACGATCACAGATTTTGCAGCGTGATGAATGTGCTACCTACAATACGAACACTAGTTTTACTAGACCGAGTGCTTCCGTTTAGTTTTTGCTTATGAGCATGCGTCGTTTTTTTGTCCGTCGGACTAGCATACAGACGAGCGGACTTCGGGGTCCGTCGTACTTACGACGTAAAGATTTGAAGCATGCTTCAAATCTAAAGCCCGTCGGATTTGAGGCTAAAAAAGTCAGTTGAAAGTCCAGAGAAGCCCACACACGATCGGATTACCAGCCACCTTTAGTCCGTCAGCGTCCGTTGGACTTTTGTAGACGAAAAGTCCGACCGTGTGTACGCGGCATAAAAGTTCCCAGCACCTCCTAAGTATGTTGTTCTTTACCCCATCCTTTCTCGTGTCTCCCTCTTCCACCTTATCTCTCTCTCTCCCTCTTCTCTGCTTTTTTATCCATCCCCCCCTTCATTTTCAATTGCCATTCCCACTCCTTTCTTCTCACTTTCTCTTGTCCCCTTTCTCCCTTTCCTCACCCCTTTCTCTTTCTCCACATCCTACTCTCCTTTTCCCCCCAGGTTCTCCTACCTACCCCTCTCTTTCCTTTTCCCCCTCCCTCCTTACACTTTGCCCCTTTTATCTCCCTCTCTTACCCTCCTTCTCCCCCTCACTTCTCCTCCTTTCTCCCCCTCGCTTCCCTTTAATACCTTCTCCTCCTCACTTCTCCTCCCTTCTCCCCCCTCGCTTCCCTTTAATACCTTCTCCTCCTCCCCCTTTTCCTTAATCTTTGCCCTTTCATCTCCCTCTATCTGTCCCCCTTTTCTTTTCACCCCCTCTCTCTTCTCTCTCCCCCCTACTCCTGCCCTGTCTCTATCTCCCCCTCTCCTTCTCCCCCACTCTCCTCTCTTTCTTCTGCTCCCTTCTTTTTTCCCACCTTCCACCCCATTCTCTCTCCCCTCCTTCTCATCTCTTTCTGCCCCCCCTCCATCCCACCCTTCTCTCATCTCCCCCTCGCTCTCCCTTGTTCTCATCTCTGTCTCCAAGCTTCCTCCTGCTCTGTTTCACCTTCTCTTGTTTTCCATCTTTCCACCCTTACTCAATCTCTCTCCCTCCTTCTTCTTCTCTTACACTTCTTGCATTCCCCACACTCTTTCTCCCCCTCATCCTGTCTTCCCTTTCTCCACCCCTCTATCCCCCTCTTCTGTCTCTCTCTCATTCTCCCTCACTCTGTCCCCCTCCTTCTTACCCCCATTTCTTTCTCCTCAATCCATCTATCTTCCTCCCCCTCTTCCCCCTTTCCTCTCCTCCTATCTCTACCCCTTTTCTCATCCTCACTCTATCCCCCTCTTTCTCTACCCTAGCTCTCTCCCCATGTCTTTCTCCCCTTCTGCCCCATCTTTCCCTTCCTTATCACCCCCTCACCCTTCTCTTTCTCCTTCTTCCCCTCTTTCTCTCCCCTCCCTGCTCTCTCGTTCCCTCTCTTCTACCCCGCTCTCTCCTCCCCCTTCTCACCCCCATTTCTCTCTATCCATCTCTCTTCCTCCCCCTTTTCACCCTTTCTTCTCCTCCTCCTATCTCTGCCCCTCCATGCTCTCCCACTCATTCTGTCCCCTCACTCTCTTCCCGTGTCTTTCTCCCCTTCTGCCCCATCTTTCCCTCCCCCCCCCCCTCCTAACTCCATTTCACTCTCTTACCCACTCTCTTTCCTTCTACCCCTCTCTATCTCTCTCTCCCCCCCTTTTAACCACTCTCTAACTTCCCTTTCTTCTCCTTCCCCTTCTTCCACCCCCTCCCCTCTATCTTTTTCTCTCCCAGTTCTAGCACCCCCCATCTTCCCTTTCCTCACCCCACTTCTCTTTCCCTCCATCTTCTCCCCTTCCCCCTCTCGTCTTCATTTTCCCCTCATTTTTTCCCTCTCCTACTCTCCACCTTCTCTTCCCCCTTTCCATTCCTCTCTGATTCATCTACTTTTTAAACCCCCTCTCTCTCTCCCCTGTCCCCTCTCCCTTCTCCTTCCTCCAACCCTCTGTCTCTCCTCTTCCTTTTTGACCCCCCTCTCTCTCTCCCCCTCTTCCCCCTTTCTCCTCCCCCTTCTACCCCTGTCTTTCCTCTCTTTCTTTTAACTCCCCTCTTTCTACCTTTTTTCCCCCTCAACCCCTTCTTCTACCCCCTTATTCCTCCTTCTCTCCCCCTCTCCCTTCTCTTCCCTCCTTTACCCCCTCCTTCTCTTCATCCTCTTATCTCCCACTCTCCCCCCTCATTCTCACCCCCCTTTCTCTCTATCCATCTCTCTTCCTCTCCTGCTTCTTCTTGCCTTTTCCCCCTTTCTGTTCCCCCTGTCTCTGTGCCCCCCTTAATCTCCCACCCCACTCTCTTCCCCTCCTCCCCCCTTCTTCTACCCTTTATTTCTGCCCACTTTCTTCTCTCCCCCTCTTTCTCCCCATTACTCTCTCTCTTCTCCCCTCCTCTTACTCCCCCCATGACCTCCCTCGGTCTTACCTTGTAGTCTCGGTGTTGTCCTCTCGTGTCTGGCAGTGGTTTGGAGCTCTCTCTGGTTGGGATGATATACAAATTGTTTCTTTGTGATTCTCTTATCTATATCAGGTTCTTCTTCCATCCTGACCCCTCACCCCCTGACCTCACTTCATCCTTGCCAGAGAATGTCTTCATCCTGGAGGAAATCTGCCAAGTTCTAAAATCATTCTTCAGAATTTCATCCACTACAAAAAACTATCAATAATAGTGATATTAACAATGTGGCAGGAGGGGGGATTTTTTCCTCCACCAGACTGAATATTGGCCAATCCCTGACATATCTGGTTAAATTAGCTGCTGTTAGGGTCAGCCACTCTGCATAAAATGGGAATCTGCAGCAGATGTAGGACTGGAGGAAGGGGTTGTTGGCAAGTCCTCCAGAGTAGGCATGAGCTCCTGGCTCAGTCCAAATTTTACTTATTCTGGTATATATATATATGTATATATATATATATATATATATATATATATATATATATATATATATATATATATATATATATATATATATATATATTGTATATTGTGTATATAGTAGCATTTTTTTCTCCCTCTACTATATATCACAGGTTCCTTCTGTTAATGGTTGTTAAGAAAGCAGTGGGTACCTGCACCCACTGCATCCTTAGCAACCAGTGATGTCACCCAGTCCCATTCATTTATTGGCCAGGCTTTCTGTACATGGCCAAGGATTAAAAAAAACAAAACATTGTGGAGTCCACCCATAAGTCATACCAGGCCCTTCAGGTTTTCTATAGGTTTTAAGGGGTTGTTAAGGAAGCGTGGGTGCCTGCACCCACTGCCTCCTTAACAACTAGTGATGTTACCCAGCTCCATTCATTTATTGACCAAGATGCCCCATCTGATTTCTTTACATGGCTAGGATTAAAAAAATAAAAATAATAAAAAAAACCTTGTGAAGTTCCCAATAATTTAAACAGGTCTTTCAGGTTTTTTTATAAATTTTAAGGGGACACCCATGCAAAAAAACAGCAAAAATCGGGGGGCGTGGCTTAGCAATGGCTGAGTAGAGACGTGTCCTGCAGGAGCTCCCGGCCTCAACCGATCCTGACCGGCCAAACAGACGACCTACCGCCTATATGGAAACGGAATGAGCACCTCTAAAGGATACAGAACCAGAGCGAATACAAGAGGGACAAGAACACCGACCACACAGCTCGGCATACAGAGATACCTGAGAGACAAAAGTGAACTATCCCAGGGCGCCATTGCAACCTCTCCACGTGTCCCCCGTGCTGTGAGTGACTCTATCAACGCCGATATGTCACGGGCATCTTCCCCGTCAATATCGACAGACCCTGGCCCACTCATGGGGACCCCCAGGGCGTTCAGATCGAACACTGCGGATCCCACACAAGGCCAACCTCGTCTTGAAGACGATCTCCGCGCCATGCTACAGGCCCTCCCCACGAGGGCAGATATTGAAGCGCTAATTCAGCGGGTAGAAGAGGCCCATAAAAGAGACATACAAGAAATCAAAGCGGACATACAAACAATTGACCATCGAGTGACCACCGGAGAGAACCTAACCTCCGCCTTGGAATCGAGGGTCTTATCTCTAGAGCAAGCACAGGAGTCACACGGCAGGGAACTCCAAGAGATGCAACTCCACTTGGAAGAAATGGAGGACCGCAGCCGCCGTAATAACCTGAGGCTGCGTGGGATCCCAGAAGCTACTGAATCCGAAGACCTAGCCGTGACGGTCACAGCTATATTTCACCGGCTGCTGGAAAACCCACCACCTACCTTGGGGTTCGACAGGGTCCACCGTGCGCTGGGGCCGAAATCTACGGATCCTGCGAGACCACGAGATGTCCTGTGTCGCCTGCATCGCTATGCCCAAAAAGAAATCATCTTACGTGCAGCCTGGGAAAATGGTGATATAGAATTCGATGGCGCTCAAGTGCAAATATTGCCGGATATCTCCAGAGCCACGCTGCAGAGACGAGCCATGCTAAGACCGTCACTGGAGGCTGCCAGACAACAAGGCTGCACATACAGCTGGGGATATCCCTTGGCAGTGATGTTCCGCTCTAACCAATCCGCCTTCACTTTGAGATCACCGTCGGACCTCCCTGCCTTCTTTACCTTCCTGGGGACGAACCCGGTGCCGGTGCCGAATTGGCTAACAAAGATAACAAGACCGACGGGCCGATCGGGCCCAGCGGCAGCGGGACCCGGCCGGAATGCCCGCTCACAGAGGCGCCGAGGAAGATCTCGATCCACCACTGATAGCAGGTCGCGTGAATCATAAACAAATATCAAGCCTAGATTCTGCAATAAGCTGGGATGCATAAAGCTTCATCCATGAAGTACGTTAAATGTTATCCCCCAGTGTTTATTTGATTCCCACCGAAGTTATAATAGTTTTGGTTAAATGACCCACCATCACATCAACCCTAGTGCCGCTACCCAAAGAGAGACAGTCACACCTCCAACTAGATCCGGGTGGACTATAGTGATGCTGGACTGGAGCTAGCCTGAAACCCCTATCGAACACATGGATCTATTAGCGGGAACTTCTTTCCAGCCTGGGAGACAATTCTGCACCCTTAGCTACAACTGTTGGAAACACTGGAGTACTGGTAGGACACTATGGCAACTACATTTACTGGCTCCAACGAGACCTATTCTGCCCGGGGAGGTCCCGAGAAGAGATGAGCCTGCCGGAGAGCCGACTGGCACAGTACCACCCCCTCCTCCTATTTTAGCAAAAGCCCCGGCGGAAACGGAATAGGAACTCACCATCCTATGCACAGGGGATACTCCAGCCGCCTCAGGAGCACCGTTGCAACCCAAAACAAGGACTGTGGTCCGAGAGGACCTTTTACAGTGAGCCAAGATTCACAGGACAAGAACACTTAGACGAAGTGGAACAGCCAACTAGAGACGTCGAGAATTCACAGGGTCAGTAAATAAACACATTACTCACCAGCAAAATGGACGTTTAAGCACCTATATGTCAGATGGTAAGGACGCTATGCACCGACTATAATTTGACTAACATTTAACTATGTAACTTCTCCCAAGCTCATATAACAACACCCTTTACTCAGTGACCACAACTTGAGGTGTACTGGAGGGGAATGTGTGTAGGGAATAAGAGCTGACAGCTTTAAACAAACACTCCCTCCAGAGGAGACCGGGCAGAGTAATAAATGGCAGTAGGGAGTAATACTACAAGGGGTGGCAAAAACCGGTGTAACCCAGATACACCAGGGAGAGGGGTGGGTAGGAGATGCCAGGGACATGATATATGAGTACACCACCCCTCCTGCTACCAACCCCTACCTTAAAAGGGAACTGCAAGGGTGCACTGGGAGACCGCACAACAGACCTATGGTCTAATGTCTGCGAGATGAGGGTCGGGATCCGTTTGACTTAGTGGGGATATCACAATTTGCAGTCCTTCCTTGCAGAGTTAACATGTTTGAAAAGTTTAATTGCAATAGAAATATTGTTGAAGAATATGGTTTCTGTTTTTCTTTTTATGATCTCTGTTTTTCTTATTATTTGAAGAATTTTATCAGTAATTTCTATAAACTATTACCTGTTGAGCTTCTTACGCTCAGAACGGGCTGAGAGGGATCTGGTTGACACCCGGGAGCCTCCCAAAGTCCTTGCTGACCAAACTCCCACCTAGGCCTACGCTCATCATTCAGGTTCTCCTGAAGAGCGTATAAGCAAAATTTTGCTACTACTTTAGATTTCATTTAGAGGGACATACGCCCTCCTATTTTTTCCTTTTTCTTTTTCTTTCTCCAATTTCTCCCCTCCCTTCCCCACCCCCTACTATATCACCCCCCCCTCTTTTACCCACCACGTCATCCGCGATCATGGACGAGATTACAATTGTCACCTTAAACGCAAAAGGCCTCAATGTCCCTGAAAAGCGCAGAATGCTACAAAATGACATGAAGCGTATGAAGGCAGACATCGTCCTGCTACAGGAAACACATTTTAGGGAAAATGCTTTCCCTATTTTGAAAAATAGGTACTATCCGACAGTTTACCACTCGACGTATACAGAGGCCAAATCTAGAGGGGTTTCTATCCAGATCTCTGCCAGAATCCCATGGTCCATGACTGATATAAAAACAGACCCAATGGGTAGATTCCTTTTCCTTAAGGGAATGATAGGAGAATCTAAAGTGACTATCGCCAATCTGTACGCCCCAAACTGCCACCAGGAAGTCTTCATCAAGAAACATTTGAAACTTCTCCAAGCCTTCTCAGAAGGTCAACTTATTGTTGGGGGAGACCTTAATATCCCCCTTATTCCTATGGAAGACACCTCGACGGGAACATCCTCCACATCCCGAGGTACACACAAAATAATTCACTCAGTGTTACATGACACACAACTGATAGATACATGGCGTCTTTTCCACCCTGGAGAACGAGATTACACGTTCTTCTCCCACCCACACAACTCGTACTCGCGAATAGACTACCTCATGATACCCCACGGACAACTACAGGCAATCAGGGATATTAACATAGGGTCGATTACATGGTCTGACCACGCCCCGATCACGATGCGATATGCCCTGACCGATTTTCACAGAGGACAAAGAAAACCTTGGAGACTGAATGAGAGTCTATTACAGGACCCGGACACAGTAGCAGAAGTGAAAAAAGAAATTTCAAATTACTTTCAGGTAAACCACACCTCAGACTGCGCATCGGGCCTAGTATGGGAAGCACACAAAGCTGTGATTCGGGGCATTCTGATAAAACATGGAGCTAGACTGAAAAAACTACGGACAGAACAAATGACCGTGTTGATCAATAAATTACAGACATTAGAACAAGCACACAAACAGAACCCTTCTAGACAACTAGGCGCTCAATTAGATATGACACGCACGCAAATTACGGAATTACTTCAGTTTAAAGCTAAAGCAGCGATGCAAATCGCAAGGAAGAAAATATATGAATCCGGAAACAAATGCGGTAGACTGCTGGCACAATCCTTACAAGTACAAAAGACAGCATCCTATATACCACACGTAACATCACAAACGGGATATAGAATATCCCTACCCCAACAAATCACAAACGAATTTAAATCTTATTACGAGAAATTATATAATATACCTACCTCACAGCCAACGACAGAACAGATGAGGGAATATCTGACCAACTCCCGCATACCCACCCTGACGACTGATACGAGGGCATTATTAGAGGAACCTATTACATTGACAGAACTACAAGCAGCAATTAAAAACGCCAAGCCAGGGAAAGCCCCGGGTCCTGACGGCCTAACAATCCAATACTACAAGGTCCTATTGCCGTCTTTGGGGGACCACCTGATCGAACTGTTCAATGATCTCACAGAGGGAGGTTTCTTTCATAGATCCACACTGCAGGCCCAGATATCGGTCATCCCAAAAGAAGGGAAGGACCTGTCCCAGTGTGGGAACTACCGCCCAATTTCCCTGCTTAACACTGACCTCAAGCTATTTACAAAAATAATAGCGACCAGACTACAGAACCACCTTCCCCACCTAATACACCTGGATCAGGTGGGCTTTGTACCAGGTAGAGAGGCGAGGGACAACACCATCAAGGTTTTGAACCTACTACACACAGCTAACCTCACCAAAACACAGAGTGTTTTTATAAGCACCGATGCCGAAAAGGCGTTTGACCGTGTAAACTGGTCCTTCATGTTTGAAACACTCCGCCACGTGGGACTGGGCGATAACATGCTGCAGTGGATAAAAGCGATCTACACAACACCGACGGCCAGGGTCAGGGCGAATGGCGTGATCTCAGACCAATTCCCAATCACTAACGGGACGAGACAGGGGTGCCCACTATCGCCCCTTCTCTTTGCACTCTCCCTCGAACCCTTTCTGTGCCACATAAGATTAAACCCAAACATATCGGGAGTTACCATAAACCAGTCGCAATATAAGGTGTCTGCGTATGCTGATGACCTCATGTTCTCGATCACGAAACCAACGCTATCTCTCCCAAACTTATTTAAGGTATTTGACTTATATGGGTCCCTTTCAAATCTGAAGATCAATTTCACCAAATCAGAGGCCATGGGGGTGGGAATTCCCAAACTACAACACTTGACTCTCCAATCTAGCTTCAATTTGAAATGGACTACGACCTCATTAAAATATCTAGGTACGCTCATCCCACAAACCTTGTCCAAACTATATGAATTGAATTTCCCACCACTTTTAAAAAAAGTCCAAGCACTTTTAAACCATTGGGGTACAGGACTACACTCATGGCTGGGACGTTGCAACATACTAAAGATGTCCATACTACCAAAATTCCTTTACCTTATGCAGGCTTTACCTGTAGCGATACCCTCGACCTACTTTAGGAAAGTACAATCGATATTTACGACATTTGTCTGGGCCAAACAAAGACCACGACTTTCCAACAAAATATTAGTCCTACCCAAACAATATGGCGGACTAGCACTCCCTGATATACGCACATACCACCAGGCAATACACCTAGGAAGGTTAGTAGATTGGTGCCGCCACTCCGACACCAAACTTTGGACTCAGATAGAACAAGAACAAAGTATAGTTCCGCTTCGGAGAGCCCCTTGGTGTTGCCCAGCCCTTCCGACAGAGATTAGGAAGCACCCTCTAATAGGAAACACTATACAGATTTGTGCTCGTCTTCTGCCCCGTGCATCCCTGTCCACTCCAAACTCTCCCTTGTACCCAGTACTGGGAAACCCCCTATTTATGCCAGGCTTGCAGGATGCAATCTTTGGGAGGCTGGCTAGAGAAGGCTTTCACCAGGCCTCCCACTTTAGTATTGGGGGGCGGTGGAGGACGAGCGCAGAACTTGCTGCACCCACAGGCCTTTACCACCTAGATTTCCTGAGGGCTCTCCAACTGAGCCATTTCCTCAAATCCATTCAGCCTCCCTCGAATGCCCTACCACCTACCACATTTGAAGACCTGTGCTCGACACCGGGGGAAATACAGCATACGCTCTCCTTAACATACACCTTACTGAACACTGCCACACCAGACTTCGTACCACCAGGCTTACTTAAATGGGAGAAAGAACTAAACTGTAATTTTAACAGTACCAAAAGACAACAAATTATTAGATTCACACACAAATCTTCGATATGCGCCAAGACTCAAGAAACGAACTACAAATTATTATCACATTGGTACAGAACCCCAACACTCTTACACAAATACTTCCCAACGACATCTGAATTCTGCTGGAGATGCCAAGCAGAAAAAGGGACATTATTACACATATTCTGGTCGTGCCCTAAACTGACGAACTTCTGGCATACAATACGGACGACAGTACAGAAATTCACAGACTATGACATTACTAATGACCCGGCATTTTTTCTCTTACATGCATCCAATATCCCCTCCAAAATATATAAAAAGTCTGTGCTCCGTCATCTTCTGGACGCAGCTAAAGCCTGCATACCGCTCCACTGGAAATCCCCGACACCCCCAACTTTAGGCTTATGGATCAAAAAAGTAGAAGAAATCAAAAGAATGGAAGACCTTATACACACCGCCCAAAACAGGCAGGAAAAATTCTCCAAGACATGGCAGCTGTGGAATATGTTCATTTATTCTAGCGAGGGCCAAACCCTGCTGGAAACCTGAAAAACCCACTAATCAACCACACGGTAAATTACTTAATGAGACACACATCTGTGTCACATGTTAAATGTGTCTACAGCCTTGCCTCAGAGAATTCATTGAATACTCCGTGATCGCGGAGTACGTGCCCACTCCCCCCCCACCCCATCCTATCCTTCACCTCTCTATTCCTACTCTCGCTTTTCTTCTCTTCCTAATCTTAGGACTTTAATGTAATAACGATAGGGAGGGAGCCCGATGGACTACAACACTTAACACACTATATCATAAAGAATACATAGCATAGCCCTTTTTTTTTTTTTTTGTTTATATCCTCTTGCATGCTATATCCTACTTGTTACCAAAGCGGAGTGATGCCAGATGTTAATAGACAGGACTCACAGTCTTATACATATACTGAACCATTTGGTTGTACTCAAAGATGTGACGTATAACATGTTGATGTTTTATTCTTTGTATGTCGGTCCATGTGGGCCCCCTTGCCTGTTATAAATAAAAAATTAAAAAAAAAATAAATAAATAAAAACAGCAAAAATCAAGAAAAAAGTATGGGATCCCCCTAAAAAATCATACCAGGCAAGAAAAGGGCAGAAGGAGCATACAGCCCACCTTCTCCTGAAAACATACCAGGTTTCAGGTGAAGGTGGCTCAACCCCAGAGGTTGTTCAAGAGGATGTGGTCTGGTATGGTTCACAATGTCCTGTTCAACCCAAGGGTTTAATATGAATTTTTTGAGGGAACCCACCAAATAGAAAAAAAAAATTCCACCCACCCCAGCCCATCCCGGCACTACACTAACTTGTAGCTTTAGCTGAACACTGTGCAGAGGTCTCACTACACTAATTTGTAGTTTTAGCTGAACACTGTGAGCAGGACGCACTACACTAACTTGTAGCTTTCGCACTACACTAACTTGTAGTTTTAGCTGAACACTGTGAGCAGGACGCACTACACTAACTTGTAGCTTTAGCTGAATACTGTGCAGAGGTCTCACTACACTAACTTGTAGTTTTAGCTGAACACTGTAAGCAGGACGCACTACACTAACTTGTAGCTTTAGCTGAACACTGTGCAGAGGTCTCACTACACTAACTTGTAGTTTTAGCTGAACACTGTGAGCAGGACGCACTACACTAACTTGTAGCTTTAGATGAACACTGTGCAGAGGTCTCACTACACTAACTTGTAGTTTTAGCTGAACACTGTGAGCAGGACGCACTACACTAACTTGTAGCTTTAGCTGAACACTGTGCAGAGGTCTCACTACACTAATTTGTAGTTTTAGCTGAACACTGTGAGCAGGACGCACTACACTAACTTGTAGCTTTAGCTGAACACTGTGCAGAGGTCTCACTACATTAACTTGTAGTTTTAGCTGAACACTGTGAGCAGGACGCACTACACTTACTTGTAGCTTTAGATGAACACTGTGCAGAGGTCTCAGTACACTAGGTATGAGCTTCGAGTCAAACTCATGTTCAACTCGAACATTGTCTGTTCGCAAGTTCGCCGAACAGCGAACAATTTGGGGTGTTCGCGGCAAATTCGAATGCTGCGGAACACCCTTTAAAAGTCTATGGGAGAAATCAAAAGTGCTAATTTAAAGGCTTATATGCAAGTTATTGTCATAAAAAGTTTTTTGGGCCCCGGGTCCTGCCCCAGGGGACATGGATCAATGCAAAAAAAATTTTTAAAAATGGCTGTTTTTTCAGGAGCAATGATTTTAATAATGCTTAAAGTCAAACAATAAAAGTGTAATATCCCTTTAAATTTCGTACCTGGGGGATGTCTATAGTATGCCTGTAAAGGGGCGCATGTTTCCCATGTTTAGAACAGTCTGACAGCAAAATGACATTTCGAAGGAAAAAACCCATTTAAAACTACTCGGAGAAACTATAGACCGGCTATTGCATTGCCGGTCTGACAATACACTTAGAAGTTCATTGATAAAAACGGCATGGGAATTCCCCACAGGGGAACCCTGAACCAAAATTTAAAAAAAAATGATGTGGGGGTCCCCCTAAATTCCATACCAGGCCCTTCAGGTCTGGTATGGATATTAAGGGGAACCCCGGCCAAAATTTTAAAAAAATGACGTGGGGGTCCCCTTAAATTCCATACCAGATCCTTCAGGTCTGGTATGGATTTTAAGGGGAACCCCGCACCAAAAAAAAAAAAAAAAACTGCGTGGGGCCCCCCCAAAAATCCATACAAGACCCTTATCCGAGCATGCAACCTGGCAGGCTGCAGGAAAAGAGGGGGGGGAGAGAGTGCGCCCCCCCTCCTGAACCGTACCAGGCCACATGCCCTCAACATTGGGAGGGTGCTTTGGGGTAGCCCCCCAAAACACCTTGTCCCCATGTTGATGAGGACAAGGGCCTCATCCCCACAACCCTGGCCGGTGGTTGTGGGGGTCTGCGGGCGGGGGGCTTATCAGAATCTGGAAGCCCCCTTTAACAAGGGGACCCCCAGATCCCGCCCCCCCCTGTGTGAAATGGTAAGGGGGTACTTACCCCTACCATTTCACTAAAAAACTGTCAAAAATGTTAAAAAAAAAAGAGACAGTTTTTAACAATTCCTTTATTTAAATGCTTCTTCTTTCTTCCTTCATCTTCTTCTTCTTCTGGTTCTTCTGGTTCTTCCTCCGGCGTTCTCGTCCAGCATCTCCTCCGTGGCGTCTTCTATCTTCTTCTCCACGGGCTGCTCCGCACCCATGGCATGGGGGAGGCTCCCGCTCTTCTCTTCATCTTCTCTTCTTCATTTTCTTCTCTGGACCGCTCCACATTCATGATGGTATGGAGGGAGGCTCCCGCTGTGTGACGGCGTCTCCTCGTCTGACGATTCTTAAATAACGGGGGACAGGGCCCCTCTGACACACGGGACATGACGGGACTTCCCTGTGGCATTCCCCGTGACGTTACAGGGAAGTCCCGTCAAGTCAGCGTGCGTTAGAGGGGGCGGGGTCACCGGGTGGCCCCGCCCCCCATTATTTAAGAACCGTCAGACGAGAAGACGCCATCACACAGCGGGAGCCTCCCTCCATGCCAGCATGGATGCGGAGCGGCCCGGAGAAGAAAATGAAGAAGAGAAGAGAAGAAAAGAAGAAGAGAAGAATATGAAGAGAAGAGCGGGAGCCTCCCCCCATGCCATGGGTGCGGAGCGGCCCGTGGAGAAGAAGATAGAAGACGCCGCGGAAGAGATGCTGGACGAGAACGCCGGAGGAAGAACCAGAAGAGCCAGAAGAACCAGAAGAAGAAGATGAAGGAAGATAGAAGAAAGAAGAAGCATTTAAATAAAGGAATTGTCAAAAATTGTCTCTTGTCATTTTTAACAATTTTGACAGTTTTTTAGTGAAATGGTAGGGGTAAGTACCCCCTTACCATTTCACACAGGGGGGGCCGGGATCTGGGGGTCCCCTTGTTAAAGGCGCTCTCTTGTCCCCCCCTCTTTTCCTGCGGCCTGCCAGGTTGCGTGCTCGGATAAGGGTTTGGTATGGATTTTTGGGGGTACCCCACGCCGTTTTTTGTTTTTTTTTTGGCGCGGGGTTCCCCTTAAAATCCGTACCAGACCTGAAGGGTCTGGTATGGAATTTAGGGGGACCCCCACGTCATTTTTTTTTTAAATTTTGGTTCGGGGTTCCCTTGTGGGGAATTCCCATGCCGTTTTTATCAATGAACTTCTATGTGTATTGTCGGACCGGCAATGCAATAGCCGCAAGTAGTTTTAAATGGGTTTTTTCCTTCGAAATGTCACGGGAAACATGCGCCCCTTTACAGGCATACTATAGACACCCCCCAGGTACGAAATTTAAAGGGATATTACACTTTTATTGTTTGACTTTAAGCATTATTAAAATCACTGCTCCTGAAAAAACGGCCGTTTTTAAAACTTTTTTTGCATTGATCCATGTCTCCTGGGGCAGGACCCAGGTCCCCAAACACTTTTTATGACAATAACTTGCATATAAGCCTTTAAAATTAGCACTTTGGATTATTCATGTTTGTGTCCCCCTGTTCGGTTCGCACCAGAACATGCGAACAGGAAAAAAGTTTGTTCGAACACGCGAACACCGTTAAATACGTCCTCGCCTAAGGAGACCTCGCTGATACCATCCCCTTCACCCGAGAAGACCCCACCTCACCTGTTACCGTCCTCCTCACCCGATACCGCCCCCACCCGAGAAGACCCACCTCACTCAATACCATCCCCTTCACCTGAGGAGACACCACCTTACCCAATACCATCCCCTCCACCTTGTGTATGATATCTGGCAGTCTCTTATTCCAACTGCACACAGCACAGACATCTCTTCCCTATTCTTACCTAAAGCTTTGGCTGCAGCTCTGACAGACTCATATTTCCATAGAGGGGAAAGGTGCTTCACCAGAGACCTCAGGAGATTCCTGCTTCTCCTGCCTGTACCTACCTTCTTGGTACCCATAGCAAGGTGTGATTAAACTGGGCTGTAATTTCTTCACCCACCACTAGGTGTCCTCAGTGCTCCACCTGCAATCTGTACATCTAACTTGGAGCTAAGATTGAGGAAACATGCATGTATTTTATGGTACAAATTTTATGTTGTGTGTATATATAGAGTATATCACAAAAGTAAGTACACCCCTCAATCACATTAGGGTAAATCTTTTATTCTATCTTTTCATGTGACAACACTGAAGAAATGACACGTATAACAGTGTACATTTGCTGTCCCCTCAAAATAACTCAACACATAGCCATTAATGTCTAAACCGCTGGCAACAAAAGTCAGTACGCCCCTAAGTGAAAATGTCCAAATTGGACCCAATTAGCCATTTTCCCTCCCCGGTGTCATGTGACTCGTTAGTGTTACAAGGTCTCAAGTGTGAATGGGGAGCAGGTGTGTTAAATTTGGTGTTATCTCTCTCACTCTCTCACACTGGTCACTGGAAGTTCAACATGGCACCTCATGGCAAAGAACTCTCTTGAGGATTTGAAAAAAAGAATTGTTGCTCTACATAAAGATGGCCTATGCTATAAGAAGATTGCCGAGACCCTGAAATTGAGCTGCAGCACGGTGGCCAAGACCATACAGCTGTATAACAGGACAGGTTCCACTCAGAATAGGCCTCGCCATGGTCCACCAAAGAAGTTGAGTGCACGTGCTCAGCGTCATATCCAGAGGTTGTCTTTGGGAAATAGATGTATGAGTGCTGCCAGCATTGCTGCAGAGGTTGTAGGGGTGGGGGGGTCAGCCTGTCAGTGCCCAGACCATACACTGCACACTGCATCAAATTGGTCTGCATGGCTGTCATCCCAGAAGGAAGCCTCTTCTAAAGATGATGCACAAGAATGTCCACAGTTTGCTGAAGACAAGCAGACTAAGGACATGTATTACTGGAACCATGTCCTGTGGTCTGATGAGACCAAGATAAACTTATTTGGTTCAGATGGTGACAAGCGTGTGTGGGGGCAACCAGGTGAGGAGAACAAAGACAAGTGTGTCTTGTCTACAGTCAAGCATGGTGGTGGGAGTGTCATGGTCTGGGGCTGCATGAGTGCTGCCGGCACTGGGGAGCTACAGATCATTGAAGGAACCATGAATGCCAACATGTACTGTGACATACTGAAGCAAAGCATGATCCCCTCCCTTTAGAGACTGGGCCGCAGGGCAGTATTCCAACATGATAACCACCCCAAACACACCTCCAAGTCCACCGCTGCCTTGCTAAAGAAGCTGAGGGTAAAGGTGATGGACTGGCCAAGCATGTCTCCAGACCTAAACCCTATTGATCATCTGTGGGGCATCCTCAAACGGAAGGTGGAGGAGCGCAAGGTCTCTAACATCCACCAGCTCCGTGATGTCATCATGGAGGAGGGGAAGAGGACTCCAGTGACAACCTGTGAAGCTCTGGTGATCTCCATGCCCAAGAGGGTTAAGGCAGTGTTGGAAAATAATGGTGGCCACACAAAATATTGACACTTTGGGCCCAATTTGGAGATTTTCACTTAGGGGTGTACTCACTTTTGTCAGATGCTGTAAATACATTATATGGTAGGAACATATTATGTGGTAAATATAGAGAGAGGGCAGAGAGAGTGCAAGGAAAGGAACAAATGGTGAGAGAGGGGGAAGGGAGAGATGAGAGAGGGGGAAGGGAGAGGTGAGAGGGGGAAAGGGAGAGGTGAGAGGGGGAGAAGGGAGAGGAGAGAGGGGGGAAGGGAGAGGTGAGAGAGGGGGAAGGGAGAGATGAGAGAGGGGGGAAGGGAGAGATGAGAGAGGGGGGAAGGGAGAGGTGAGAGGGGGGAAGGGAGAGGTGAGAGGGGGGAAGGGAGAGGTGAGAGGGGGGAGAAGGGAGAGGGGCAAGGGAGGGAGAGGAGAGAGAGAGGGGGAAGGGAGAGGTGAGAGGGGGAGTGAGAGGGGGAAGGGAGAGGTGAGAGAGGGGAAGGGAGAGATGAGAGAGGGGAAGGGAGAGGAGAGAGGGGGAAGGGAGAGGAGAGAGGGGGAAGGGAGGAGAGGTGAGAGAGGGGAAGGGAGAGATGAGAGAGGGGGAAGGGAGAGGAGAGAGGGGGAAGGGAGAGGTGAGAGAGGGGAAGGGAGAGATGTGAGAGGGGGAAGGGAGAGGTGAGAGGGGGGAAGGGAGAGGTGAGAGCGGGGAAGGGAGAGGAGAGAGGGGGAAGGGAGAGGAGATAGGGGGAAGGGAGAGGTGAAAGGGGAAAGGGAGAGGTGAGAGGGGGAAGGGAGAGGTGAGAGGGGGAAGGGAGGAGAGGTGAGAGGGGGAAGAGAGAGGAGAGAGGGGGAAGGGGGAAGGGAGAGATGAGAGGGGGAAGGGAGAGGTAAGAGGGGGGAGGGAGAGGTTAGAGGGTATCGGCTGTGGAGAACAAGATGAGAAGAAGTTGGTAATAATCACAGAATCGCAGAATAACGTTAATAAAATTTACAAAACTTTATTGATGAGTAAAAAACCTCAATGGGGTAAATCTATAGAGAATAACACCTTCCAATAATTAGGTAATAATATTGGTAGCCCAATAATCAATCGGGATAATCGTGTCCCTTTGGGTAATGATCCATGACATGAAATCCTCCGGGGAAAAATACATGATCCTCATATATCAGACATGAAATGTAATCAGAACAATCCGAGGATACATACATTTCGATGATATAATAAAAATGGCAGCAAGTTGTCAGTGAAAGGCAAAGCGGCTGAATGGACTCGGCACAATGAAATCTTAGTAGCCGTGTTGGCAGAGAGTCATGTAGAGCAGAGATGGGGGAGTTGGCAGCAGTAAAGATGAACTTCTAGAAATGGGATCACTTGGCTAAGCTTGTCATTCAGGGGGATAAAGTTCTGGTTGTGGAAGAAAAACTCTGATATAAGGCAGCAGAGAGCCGGCTATGAGATGTCCGTCTCTCCTTGGGATTGCTGATGGATCGGGTTCTGTTCTTATACAAGATAATGTCAGCAACATGGAGAAAGAAATTGCAGAGAGATGCAGCAAGAAGAGAGAGACACTGGGAGCCGGGAATGCCGTATATGTTAGATAGAGCTGCATCACTTTATTACATCCAAGGAGAGGAGAGAGTGTGGGAAAAAGAGAGAAAATGCAATAAAAGGAGAGTGCAGGAAGGGGAGAGAGAGGATGGAGAGGAGAGAGAGGATTGAGAGGAGAGAGAGGATAGAGAGTAGTATGGAGGATGGAGAGGGGAATGGAGAGTAGTATGGAGGATGGAGAGTAGTATGGAGGATGGAGAGGAGTATGGAGGATGGAGAGGAGTATGGGGGATGGAGAGTACTATGGAGGATGGAGAGGAGTATGGAGGATGGAGAGGAGTATGGAGGATGGAGAGTAGTATGGAGCATGGAGAGTAGTGTGGAGGATGGGGAGTAGTGTGGAGGATGGAGAGGAGGATGGAGAGGAGGATGGAGAGTAGTAGGACAGCAGTAAGAGGAAGATGTGGTCTCTTTCTCTGTATTAGTGATTGTTCCAGTCAGCTTTTATTGATGAGAAACTTTAGAAAATGTATTTTTCTCCGCCATGAACGAGTCCTAATAAAGAGTCGGATCCTCATCATCATCATAGTAAGTATTGATAATATTGGAAAGTGCGGAATCCTACAGAGGGGAGAAGAGGGAATTCACAATGGGGAATTCACAATGGGAGGCGACCATTATATCCATGAAGAGTAGAAGAATTTCCTTTAGAGGGTTGCAGAGAAATCCGAGGTGTCGGTGAGGACATCCTTTATACATGGAAGAGGTCCAGCAGATCCAACACCGGGACACAATCACCAGACAAATCTTTGGCCGTCTACAAGAGATAATTGTACAATTACACCGAGATATTACATTGTATACATTCCATTAAATGTTTCATCAATACATATATATGTGAATGTGATGTGTATTTGCCAAGTTGTCTCCAGTGGTAATGAGGATGGAGGGGATGATGATGTCACTGATGTGACTTGGGTGCCGGATAGAGCAGAGGAGGAAAGTGAGGGTGAGGTACAACCCCAACGAGGCAGCCATCATGGAAGAGTAGAGAGCAGCCACCCTATTCCATCACATTGTGGAGCTGTCATCTCCCGGCCCACTTCCCACAGCTCAGCTGTCTGGACCTTTTTTAGTACATGTGCAGCTAATCGCACTGTTGCAATTTGAAACTTTGTCTCAGGCACATTGAGTGTGGCAAAAACACAAACCATTTGGGTACCACATGCTTGACAAGGTATTTAACCTCCCACTACTCACTGGCAAGAGCACCAAAGTCTGCCAAAGAGTCACCAGAATTTATCCAACAAATCTCTAATCTTGTTCCCAGTGCTCTACATTGTGACCTCATCATACAGACCGCCCCCCAAGCCGTTATTTATAAAGAAAAAATTGCATTTAAATAGTTTTTTTCCTGCAATCTTTTATAAATGTCAGTTTTGCTGCAGCAGGTTCTATACAGGGTACAAATGGGCCACTTTAGAGGCAGACTAAAGAGATCCCCTGGCACTATATTTAACCACATGCCAACCGCCATACACACATTTACGTCGGCAGAATGTCAGGGCAGGCAAAGGGATGTACACATAAATCTCATTGAATTTGCCACCTAGCGGGCACATGCCCACCCTGGGAGTGTGCCTGCGGGTCCCGCAAACATGATATTCGCTGGCAGGAATTGCGGATTTTGGCGAGGAGAGGCAGAAAGGGGAAACCAGGCATGTCCCTGTTCTGCCTAGCAACATGACAGGGATCTACTGCTCCCAGTGATCGGGAGCAGTGATCTCTGTCATGTTGTAGTGAGCTCATCCCCCCATACAGTTAGAACACATCCAGGGAACACACTTAACCCCTTGATCACCCCCTAGTGTTTAACCCCTTCTCTGCCAGTGACATTTATACAGTAATGTGGCTATTTGTATCTCTGATCGCTGTATAATTGTCAATCATCCCACAATAGTGTCAAAAGTGTTCGATCTGCCAGCCATAATGTCACAGTCCCGATAAAAATCACAGATTGCCACCATTACTAGTAAAAAAAAGCCATAAATCTATCCCATATTTTATAGACGCCATGACTTTTGCGCAAACCAATCAATATACTCTTATTGCGATTTTTATTACCAAAAATATGTAGAAGAATATATATTGGTCTAAACTTTGTTTTTTTTATATATTTTCGGGGGGATATTTCAAAATGGTTGCTCTTTTTTTGTTTATATATATATTTTCGGGGGGATATTTCAAAATGGTTGCTCTTTTTTTGTTTATAGCGCAAAAAATAAAAACCATAGAGGCAATAAAAATACCACCAAAAGAAATCTCTATTTGTGGGAAGAAAAGGACGTCAATTTTGTTTGGGTAAAACGTCACACAACCGCGCAATTGTCAGGTAAAATAAAGCAGTGCTGAATCGCAAAAAATGCTCTGGTCAGGAAGGGAGTAAATCCTTCCAGGGTTGAAGTGGTTAAAGGATTTTTTTTATTTTTATTGTTTCACTTTAAGCATCATTAAAATCACTTCTCCTTTTAAAAAGATTGTTTAAAAAAAATGCCATTGATGTCCCCCAGGGCAGCACCCGGGCCCCCATACCCTCTTTATGGCCATTTACTTGCATTGAAAGCCTTCTAAATGGGGACTTTTGCAGTTCGGGTCCCATAAACTACAATGAGGTTTGTCATTCAGGTCCAATTTTTTGTGATGTTTGAAAGTTCTGACATGAAAAGAACAAGAGGGTGTTGGTCACTATTGACTACACGTAATGCTCTGCAGTGGGATGGGTGACACCTAATGCTTTGCAGCGGGATGGGTGATATGTAATGCTCTGCAGTGGGATGGGTGATATGTAATGCTCTGCAGTAGGTTGGGTGACACGTAATATGCTGCAGTGGGATGTGTGACACATAATGATCTGCAGTGGGATGGGTGACATGTAATGCTCTGCAGTGGGTTGGGTGACACGTAATGCTCTGCAATGGGATGCGTGACACACAATGCTCTGCAGTGGGATGGGTGACATGTAATGCTCTGCAGTGGGATGGTTGACAGGTAATGCTCTGCAGTGGGTTGGGTGACATGTAATGCTCTGCAGTGGGTTGGGAGACACGTAATGCTTTGCAATGGGATGGGTGACACAAAATGCTCTGCAGTGGGATGGGTGACACAAAATGCTCTGCAGTGGGATGGGTGACACAAAATGCTCTGCAGTGGGATGAGTGACACATAATGCTCTGCAGTGGGATGGGTGATATGTAATGCTCTGCAGTGGGATGGGTGATATGTAATGCTCTGCAGTAGGTTGGGTGACACGTAATATGCTGCAGTGGGATGTGACACATAATGCTCTGCAGTGGGATGGGTGACATGTAATGCTCTGCAGTGGGTTGGGTGACACGTAATGCTCTGCAATGGGATGTGTGACACATAATGCTCTGCAGTGGGATGGGTGACATGTAATGCTCTGCAATGTAATGGGTGACATGTAATGCTCTGCAGCGGGTTGGGTGACACATAATACGCTGCAGTGGGATGTGTGACACATAATGCTCTGCAGTGGGTTGGATGACACATAATGCTCTGCAATGGGATGGGTGACACGTAATGCTCTGCAATGTAATGGGTGACATGTAATGCTCTGCAGTGGGTTGGGTGACATGTAATGCTCTGCAGTGGGTTGGTTGACATGTAATGCTCTGCAGTGGGATGGGTTATATTTAATGCTCTGCAGTAGGTTGGGTGACACGTAATACGCTGCAGTGGGATGTGTGACACATAATGCTCTGCAGTGGGATGGGTGACATGTAATGCTCTGCAGTGGGATGGGTGATATGTAATGCTCTGCAGTGGGTTGGGTGATATGTAATGCTCTGCAGTAGGTTGGGTGACACGTAATACGCTGCAGTGGGATGTGTGACACATAATGCTCTGCAGTGGGATGGGTGACATGTAATGCTCTGCAATGGGATGGGTGACACGTAATGCCCTGCAATGGGATGGGTTACACGTAATGCTCTGCAATGTAATGGGTGACATGTAATGCTCTGCAGTGGGTTGGGTGACACATAATACGCTACAGTGGGATGTGTGACACATAATGCTCTGCAGTGGGTTGGGTGACATGTAATGCTCTGCAGTGGGATGGGTGACACATAATGCTCTGCAGTGGGTTGGGTGACACGTAATGCTCTGCAATGGGATGGGTGACACATAATGCTCTGCAGTGGGTTGGGTGACACGTAATGCTCTGCATTGGGATGAGTGACACATAATGCTCTGCAGTGGGATGGGTGATATGTAATGCTCTGCAGTGGGTTGGGTGATATGTAATGCTCTGCAGTAGGTTGGGTGACACGTAATACGCTGCAGTGGGATGTGACACATAATGCTCTGCAGTGGGATGAGTGACACATAATGCTCTGCAGTGGGATGGGTGATATGTAATGCTCTGCAGTGGGTTGGGTGATATGTAATGCTCTGCAGTAGTTTGGGTGACACGTAATACGCTGCAGTGGGATGTGACACATAATGCTCTGCAGTGGGATGGGTGACATGTAATGCTCTGCAGTGGGTTGGGTGACACGTAATGCTCTGCAATGGGATGGGTGACACGTAATGCTCTGCAATGGGATGGGTGACACGTAATGCTCTGCAGTGGGATGGGTGACACAAAATGCTCTGCAGTGGGATGAGTGACACATAATGCTCTGCAGTGGGATGGGTGACACGTAATGCTCTGCAGTGGGTTGGGTGACACGTAATGCTCTGCAATGGGATGGGTGACACATAATGCTCTGCAGTGGGATGGGTGACACAAAATGCTCTGCATTGGGATGAGTGACACATAATGCTCTGCAGTGGGATGGGTGATATGTAATGCTCTGCAGTGGGTTGGGTGATATGTAATGCTCTGCAGTAGGTTGGGTGACACGTAATACGCTGCAGTGGGATGTGACACATAATGCTCTGCAGTGGGATGAGTGACACATAATGCTCTGCAGTGGGATGGGTGATATGTAATGCTCTGCAGTGGGTTGGGTGATATGTAATGCTCTGCAGTAGTTTGGGTGACACGTAATACGCTGCAGTGGGATGTGACACATAATGCTCTGCAGTGGGATGGGTGACATGTAATGCTCTGCAGTGGGTTGGGTGACACGTAATGCTCTGCAATGGGATGGGTGACACGTAATGCTCTGCAATGGGATGGGTGACACGTAATGCTCTGCAGTGGGATGGGTGACACAAAATGCTCTGCAGTGGGATGAGTGACACATAATGCTCTGCAGTGGGATGGGTGATATGTAATGTTCTGCAGTGGGTTGGGTGATATGTAATGCTCTGCAGTAGGTTGGGTGACACGTAATACGCTGCAGGGGGATGTGTGACACATAATGCTCTGCAGTGGGATGGGTGACATGTAATGCTCTGCAGTGGGATGGGTGACACGTAATGCTCTGCAGTGGGTAGGGTGACACATAATGCTCTGCAGTGGGTAGGGTGACACGTAATGCTCTGCAGTGGGTTGGGTGACACATAATACTCTGCAGTGGTTTGGGTTACATGTAATGCTCTGCAGTGGGTTGGGTGACACGTATTTGTCTGCAGTGGGATGGGTGACATGTAATGCTCTGCAGTGGGATGGGTGACATGTAATGCTCTGCAATGGGATGGGTGACACGTAATGCTCTGCAATGGGATGGTTGACACATAATGCTCTGCAGTGGGATGGGTGGCCTGTAATGCTCTGCAGTGGGATGGTTGACAGGAAATGCTCTGCAGTGGAATGGGTGATATGTAATGCTCTGCAGTTGGATGGTTGACAGGTAATGCTCTGCAGTGGGATGGATGACATGTAATGCTCTGCAGTGGGATGGTTGACAGGTAATGCTCTGCAGTGGGATGCGTGACACATAATGCTCTGCAGTGGGATGGGTGACATGTAATGCTCTACAGTGGGATGGTTGACAGGTAATGCTCTGCAGTGGGTTGGGTGATATGTAATGCTCTGCAGTGGGATGGGTGGCATGAAATGCTCCACAGTGGGATGGGTGAAATGTAATGATCTACAGTGGATTGGGTGATATGTAATGCTCTGCAGTGGGATGGTTGACAGGTAATGCTCTGCAGTGGGATGCGTGACACATAATGCTCTGCAGTGGGATGGGTGACATGTAATGCTCTACAGTGAGATGGTTGACAGGTAATGCTCTGCAGTGGGTTGGGTGATATGTAATGCTCTGCAGTGGGATGGGTGGCATGAAATGCTCCGCAGTGGGATGGGTGAAATGTAATGATCTACAGTGGATTGGGTGATATGTAATGCTCTGCAGTGGGATGGTTGACAGGTAATGCTCTGCAGTGGGATGCGTGACACATAATGCTCTGCAGTGGGATGGATGACATGTAATGCTCTGCAGTTGGATGGTTGACAGGTAATGCTCTGCAGTGGGATGGGTGATACATAATACTCTGCAGTGGGTTGTGTGACACATAATGCTCTGCAGTGGGTTGAGTGACATGTAATGCTCTGCAGTGGGTTGGGTGACACATAATACTCTGCAGTGGTTTGGGTTACATGTAATGATCTGCATGGGATGGGTGACATGTAATGCTCTGCAATGGGATGGGTGACACGTAATGCTCTGCAATGGGATGGGTGACACGTAATGCTCTGCAATGGGATGGGTGACACATAATGCTCTGCAGTGGGATGGGTGACACAAAATGCTCTGCAGTGGGTAGGGTGACACGTAATGCTCTGCAGTGGGTTGGGTGACACATAATAATCTGCAGTGGTTTGGATTACACGTAATTCTCTGCAATGGGATGGGTGACACGTAGTACTCTGCAGCAGGATGGGTGACACGTAATGCTCTGCAGTGGTTTGGGAGATGTGTAATACTGTGCAGTGGGTTGGGTGACATGTAATGCGCTGCAGTGGGATGGGTGACAAGTAATGCTCTGCAGTCAGATGGGTGATATGTAATACTCTGCAATGGGTTGTATGCCATGTAATGCTCTGCAGTGGTATGTTTGACATGGGTTGGGTGACATGTAATGCTCTGTAGTGGGATGGGTGACACATAATGCTCTGCAGTGGGATGGGTGATATGTAATGCTCTGCAGTGGGTTGGGTGACACGTA
Organism: Aquarana catesbeiana; assembly: GCA_037953035.1. Lineage (NCBI taxonomy): Eukaryota > Metazoa > Chordata > Amphibia > Anura > Ranidae > Aquarana > Aquarana catesbeiana. The sequence continues at coordinate 1,213,487 of JBBHAA010002058.1, forward strand.
ATTGTCTGCAGTGGGATGGGTGACAAGTATTTGTCTGCAGTGAGATGGGTGACATGTAATGCTCTGCAGCGGGATGGGTGACATGTAATGCTCTGCAATGGGATGGGTGACACGTAATGCACTGCAATGGGATGGGTGACATAATGCTCTGCAGTGGGACGGGTGACACATAATGCTCTGCAGTGGGTAGGGTGACACGTAATGCTCTGCAGTGGGTTGGGTGACACAATACTCTGCAGTGGTTTGGGTTACATGTAATGCTCTGCAGTGGGTTGGGTGACACATATTTGTCTGCAGTGGGATGGGTGACATGTAATGCTCTGCAGTGGGATGGGTGACATGTAATGCTCTGCAATGGGATGGGTGACACGTAATGCTCTGCAATGGGATGCATGACACATAATGCTCTGCAGTGGGATGGATGACATGTAATGCTCTGCAGTTGGATGGTTGACGGGTAATGCTCTGCAGTGGGATGGGTGATACGTAATACTCTGCAGTGGGTTGTTTGACACATAATGCTCTGCAGTGGGTTGAGTGACATGTAATGCTCTGCAGTGGGTTGGGTGACACATAATACTCTGCAGTGGTTTGGGTTACATGTAATGATCTGCAGTGGGATGGGTGACATGTAATGCTCTGCAGTGGGATGGGTGATACATAATGCTCTGCAGTGGGCTGGGTGATATGTAATGCTCTGCAGTGGGTTGGGTGACACGTAATACGCTGCAGTGGGATGTGTGACACATAATGCTCTGCAGTGGTATGGGTGACACATAATGCTCTGCAGTGGGATGGGTGATATGTAATGCTCTGCAGTGGGATGGGTGACAAGTATTTGTCTGCAGTGGAATGGGTGACATGTAATGCTCTGCAGTGGGATGGGTGACATGTAATGCTCTACAATGGGATGTGTGACACGTAATGCTCTGCAATGGGATGGGTGACACGTAATACTCTGCAGTGGGATGGGTGACACATAATGCTCTGCAGTGGGATGGGTGACACATAATGCTCTGCAGTGGGATGGGTGACACATAATGCTCTGCAGTGGGTTGGGTGACACATAATACTCTGCAGTGGTTTGGGTTACATGTAATGCTCTGCAGTGGGATGGGTGACATGTAATGCTCTGCAGTGGGTTGGGTGACATGTAATGCTCTGCAGTGGGATGGGTGATACATAATGCTCTGCAGTGGGATGGGTGATATGTAATGCTCTGCAGTGGGATGGGTGACATGTAATGCTCTGCAGTGAGTTGGGTGACATGTAATGCTCTGCAGTGGGATGGGTGATACATAATGCTCTGCAGTGAGCTGGGTGATATGTAATGCTCTGCAGTGGGTTGGGTGACACGTAATACGCTGCAGTGGAATGTGTGACACATAATGCTCTGCAGTGGGATGGGGGACACGTAATGCTCTGCAGTGGGATGGGTGACATGTAATGCTCTGCAGTGGGTTGGGTGACATGTAATGCTCTGTAGTGGGATGGGTGACACATAATGCTCTGCAGTGGGATGGGTGATATGTAATATACTGCAGTGGGTTGGGTGACATGTAATGCTCTGCAGTGGGATGGGTAACAAGTTTTTGTCTGCAGTGGAATGGGTGACATGTAATGCACTGCAGTGGGATGGGTGACATGTAATGCTCTGCAGTGGGATGTGGGATACGTAATGCTCTGCAATGGGATGGGTGACACGTAATGCTCTGCAGTGAGATGGGTGATATGTAATGCTCTGCAGTGGGTTGGGTGACACATAATGTTCTGCAGTGGGATGGGTGACACATAATGCTCTGCAGTGGGATGGGTGACATGTAATGCTCTGTAGTGGGGTGGGTGACAAGTATTTGTTTGCAGTGGGATAGGTGACACGTAATTCTCTGCATTGGGATGGGTGACACGTAGTGCTCTGCAATGGGATGGGTGACACGTAATGCTCTGCAATGGGATGGGTGACACAAAATGCTCTGCAGTGGGTTGGGTGACACATAATGCTCTGCAGTGGGATGGGTGACATGTAGTGCTCTGCAGTGGGAAGGGTGCCATGTAATACTCTGCAGTGGGATGGGTGACACAAAATGGGTGACACGTAATGCTCTGCAGTGGGATGGGTGACACGTAATGCTCTGCAGTGGGATGGGTGACACGTAATGCTCTGCAGTGGGTTGGGTGACACGTAATGCTGTGCAGTGGGATGGGTGACACAGAATCATCCGGGGCCGCTGTCACTCATAGGAGAGAAGACGGGGCAGAGGCAGGGCTCCAATCAGATGACAATGGAGGCAAAGCTGTAGCAGTGATCTGATGTGCGGTGCAGCCAGTGTGTAACCGCAGGCTTGTAGTACAATAGATGGGAGCGCGCATGCGCGGGTGCCCCTATCAGATCAGTGCTGTGAAGGGGGCACCAGTCACACACCAACACAGGGCTCCAATCAGATGACAATGGAGGCAAAGCTGTAGCAGTGATCTGATGTGCGGTGCAGCCAGTGTGTAACCGCAGGCTTGTAGTACAATAGATGGGAGCGCGCATGCGCGGGTGCCCCTATCAGATCAGTGCTGTGAAGGGGGCACCAGTCACACAACAACACAGGAAGTGGGCAATACTGAGCAGAAATGCTGCCATTTAGAAGAGGAAAAGAAGACAAAGATTACTATTACTGGAATTCTATATTTAAGGATCAGAAAGAGAAAATAAAAGCTGAGAGTTTATATGACTTTACTCTGATATCATTTCATTCCGGACATTCTCTTCATATCCGGATCCGTGTATTACCTGAGAGGTGGAGGGGCTCCCACACACCATCTTCTTATCTTCATCTGATTATAGATACTTCCCAGCCTCTTCCATAGCTTCATAGAAGAATAAAATGAGAGTGTTAGAGGAGGAAATGTTGCTGTGATGATGGAGGGGGGAGGGGCTCATATTGTGCTCTGTAAGAAATGATGGAAAAGTGAGGGGCCCTCACCATGACAGGGGCCACACACTCATGTCCATCCAACCATTGGGATAGCAGACTGTATGACTGGTGTGCTGGGCTGTCATGTGTACAGGATGAGAACACACATCTGATTGGCTCAGTTATACTGACACATTGGATGGACCTCGGGGGAGGGGGGGGGTTATTTTTCTGTAAAGGTAAAACCTTGTGGAAGATTGTAGGACCTGACTAAGATTATTATTGGTGGATCTGATTTTCCCCATCCCCCATCTGTAATAATAAAACTTGGGATGAGGAATAAATTCTCCATCATCTGGGAAATCTGTGACTGGCCCAGGAAATCTCAATCATCTCTCTCATTATCTGTAGAACTACAGAGACCTCCAATGGGTTCTACAGAAATTGTATAGAATGTTTGTCAGAAGACCTCCCAACAACGTCCCACCTCCATCATCTCATCTCCATCCAATGTTGTCTACATTTTACTATCCACATTCTAAGACTTAGTATGTGTGTTACCTCCAATAGAACAGATCTTACCATCCACTCACATAGAAGCCGGCATTCCGGAGGACCTCACAACGTCGTCTCACTTCTGACTCCGACATCTCATCATGAACCAACATTATATACAGATAGGTCAGAGTTCGGTTTGTGGAGATAACGGAGCAAAGATCATCACAGCACCATAATGTCCCTTTACAGTCCCAAACACTGGAGGGAGAAGAAGGAAAGAGGTTAAATGTTCTTCCAGGGAGGGGCAGAAGTAGACACACCCAATGACTAATCAGTGGGCGGGGTCTTAGAAAATGAAATGTTTTTCCAGGGAGGGGCAGAAGTAGACACATCCAATGAATAATCAGAGGGCGGGGTCTTAGAAAATGAAATGTTTTTCCAGGGAGGGGCAGAAGTAGACAAATCCACTGACATTTATATATATTTTATATCTAAGATTGAAATTGGAATATTTCCCTTCCCCCTCCCAGGGGGCGGAGCTCGTCATTTCCACTCTGCAATGCGTCCTGGGAGATTAATTTCATCGATCGGCATCGCCGGGCCGTACCATTCCTTTATTTGTAATCATGCAAAGCGGTGGCCATTTATAAAAAGGGTAACCAGGCTTTTGTTGCCATGGTTACCAAATCTTCATATACACAGTGATGGGCGGTGGGGGAGGGGCTGGAACATCTCATCTCTGATTACATACAGAGCCCAGGGGGGAGGGGACACACCATTACTAATCATTTATAATACAGGAATAGGAGGGGGCAATTTTGATGGGACAATTTTGATGAGGCAATAGGATGGAGCATTTTTATCGGTGCAATATGATGGGGCAATTTTGGAACAATAGGATGGGTGCAGTTTTGATGGGGAAGTTTTGATGGGGCAATTTGATGGGACAGTTTTCATGGTGGCAGTTAATGGAGCAAATTTGATGGGGGAAATAGGATGGGGCATTTTTATTGGGGCAATATGATGGGGCAATTTTGGGGCAATAGGATGGGGGCAATTTTGATGGGGCTGTTTTGAAGGGAGCAGTTTTGATGGTGGCAATTTGATGGGGGTAGTATGATGGGGCAATTTTGATGGGGGCAATAGGATGGGGCAATTTTGATGGGGCCATTTTTATGGTGGGAGTATAATGGGGTCATTTTGATGGGGAAGTTTTGATGGGGAAGTTTTGATGGGGCAATAGGATGGGGCAATAGGATGGTTGAGGACAGTTTTGAATGGGGCAGTTTAATGGGGCAGTTTTGATGGGGCAAAAGGATAGGGCAATTTGGGGGTGGCAGTAGAATGGGGCTATAGGATGGGGCAGTTTTGATGGGGGCAATATGATGGGCAATTTTGATGGTATCAGTACAATGGGGCAATTTTGATGGGGGCAATTTGTTGGGGTAATTTTCATGGGGGAAATATGATGGGGCAATTTTGATGGGGGCAATATGATGGGGCAATAGGATGGGGCATTTGTGATAGGGGCAATCTGATGGGGGCGGTATGATGGAGCAGTTTTGATGGGGCAATTTTGATAGGGGCAATATGATGGAGGCAGTATTATGGGGCAATTTTGATGGGGGCAATAGGATGGGGCAGTTTTGATAGGGGCAATTTTGATTTGGGCAATTTCAATGGGGGCAGTTTTGATGGGGCAATTTTATGGGACAGTTTTGATGGGGCAGTTTGATGAGGGCAATAGGATGGGGCAGTCTTGATGGGGCAAATTTATGGGGCAGTTTTGATGGGGCCATTTTGATGGTGGTAGTATGATGGGGCAGTTTTGATGGGGAAGTTTTGATGGGGTAGTTTTGATGGGGTAGTTTTGATGGGAGCAGTTTTGATGGGGGCAGTTTTGATGGGGGCAATTTTGATGGGGGCAATTTTGATGGGGCAGGTTGATGAGGGCAATTGGATGGGGCAGTCTTGATGGGGCAATTTTATGGGGCAGTTTTGATGGGGCCATTTTGATGGTGGTAGTATGATGGGGCAGTTTTGATGGGGAAGTTTTGATGGGGTAGTTTTGATGGGGTAGTTTTGATGGGGTAGTTTTGATGGGAGCAGTTTTGATGGGGCAGTTTTGATGGGGGCAATTTTGATGGGGGAAGTTTTAATGGGGCAGTTTGAGGGCAATAGGATGGGGCAGTTTTGTTGGGGCAATTTTATGGGGCCGTTTGATGAGGGCAAAAGGATGGGGCAGTTTTGATGGGGCAATAGGATGGGGCAATTTTGATGGGGGTAATATGATGGTGGCATTACGCTGGGGCAATTTTGATGGGGGCAATAGGATGGGGCAGTTTTGATGTGGCAATTTTGATGGTGGCAGTATGATGGGGCAGGTATGGTGGGGAAATTTTGATGGTGGCAGTATAATAGGGCAATTTTGATGGGGCAATTTTTTCTTTCAATAAGTTTTTATTGAGCATTTCGTAAATAGATACAGAGAATAGAAAAGTGGGGAGTAAAAGTAAATGGGTTGTGTAACATAAAATGGGTTGTTTAACATAAAATATGGCAGTAAGTGACATACAGCTTATGGTGGTATATATTCAGAAGTTACAATCTTACGTAAGTTAAGTAGGTATAGTGTTAGACCTACTGGTACTGTTAATACTTTACAGTCACCTCATGTATCAATTAAGTCATAGCCTATATGGCCATATAGACCAGGATTTGTCAAACTTCACACAATTTGATGAGTTTAATGCTATAAGACGTTCAAAGGTGCAGTTCCTGTTGACAGCTTTAATTATATCTGTCATATTCAAGGCTGTCGCGGATTTCCAGTTGCAAATAATCATTGATCTTGTCTCTAGTAATATGTGTGTCACTACTAGGGATGAGCCGAACACCCCCCTGTTCGGTTCGCATCAGAACATGCGAACAGGAAAAAAGTTTGTTCGAACACGCGAACACCGTTAAAGTCTATGGGACACGAACATGAATAATCAAAAGTGCTAATTTTAAAGGCTAATATGCAAGTTATTGTCATAAAAAGTGTTTGGGGACCCGGGTCCTGCCCCAGGGGACATGGATCAATGCAAAAAAAAGTTTTAAAAACGGCCGTTTTTTCAGGAGCAGTGATTTTAATAATGCTTAAAGTCAAACAATAAAAGTGTAATATCCCTTTAAATTTCGTACCTGGGGGGTGTCTATAGTATGCCTGTAAAGGGGCGCATGTTTCCTGTGTTTAGAACAGTCTGACAGCAAAATGACATTTTGAAGGAAAAAACTCATTTAAAACTACCCGCGGCTATTGCATTGCCGACAATACACATAGAAGTTCATTGATAAAAACGGCATAGGAATTCCCCAAAGGGGAACCCCGAACCAAAATTAAAAAAAAAAAAAATGATGTGGGAGTCCCCCTAAATTCCATACCAGACCCTTCAGGTCTGGTATGGATTTTAAGGGGAACCCCGTGCCAAAAAAAAAAAAAAAACGGCGTGGGGTCCCCCCAAGGATCCATACCAGACCCTTATCCAAGCACGCAACCTGGCAGACCGCAGGAAAAGAGGGGGGACGAGAGTGCACCCCCCCCCTGAACCGTACCAGGCCCTCAACATTGGGAGGGTGCTTTGGGGTAGCCCCCCAAAACACCTTGTCCCCATGTTGATGAGAACAAGGGCCTCATCCCCACAACCCTGGCCGGTGGTTGTGGGGGTCTGCGGGCAGGGGGCTTATCGGAATCTGGAAGCCCCCTTTAACAAGGGGACCCCCAGATCCCGGCCCCCCCTGTGTGAAATGGTAAGGGGGTACTTACCCCTACCATTTCACTAAAAAACTGTCAAAAATGTTAAAAATGACAAGAGACAGTTTTTGACAATTCCTTTATTTAAATGCTTCTTCTTTCTTCTATCTTCCTTCATCTTCTGGTTCTGGCTCTTCTGGTTCTTCCTCCGGCGTTCTCGTCCAGCATCTCCTCCGCGGCGTCTTCTATCTTCTTCTCCTCGGGCCGCTCCGCACCCATGGCATGGGGGGAGGCTCCCGCTCTTCTCTTCTTCTCTTCTTCATTTTCTTCTCCGGGCCGCTCCGCAACCCATGCTGGCATGGAGGGAGGCTCCCGCTGTGTGACGGCGCTCCTCATCTGACAGTTCTTAAATAACGGGGGGCGGGGCCACCCGGTGACCCCGCCCCCCTCTGACGCACGGTGACTTGACGGGTTTTCCCTGTGACGTCACTGGGAATGCCACAGGGAAGTCCCGTCATGTCCCTTGCGTCAGAGGGGGGCGGGGTCACCGGGTGGCCCCGCCCCCCGTTATTTAAGAACTGTCAGACGAGGAGCGCCGTCACACAGCGGGAGCCTCCCTCCATGCCAGCATGGGTTGTGGAGCGGCCCGGAGAAGAAAATGAAGAAGAGAAGAAGAGAAGAAGAGAAGAAAAGAAGAAGAGAAGAGCGGGAGCCTCCCCCCATGCCATGGGTGCGGAGCGGCCCGAGGAGAAGAAGATAGAAGATGCCGCGGAGGAGATGCTGGACGAGAACGCCGGAGGAAGAACCAGAAGAGCCAGAAGAACCAGAAGAACCAGAAGATGAAGGAAGAAAGAAGAAGCATTTAAATAAAGGAATTGTCAAAAACTGTCTCTTGTCATTTTTAACATTTTTGACAGTTTTTTAGTGAAATGGTAGGGGTAAGTACCCCCTTACCATTTCACACAGGGGGGGGGCCGTGATCTGGGGTTCCCCTTGTTAAAGGGGGCTTCCAGATTCCGATAAGCCCCCCGCCCGCAGACCCCCACAACCACCGGCCACGGTTGTGGGGATGAGGCCCTTGTCCTCATCAACATGGGGACAAGGTGTTTTGGGGGGCTACCCCAAAGCACCCTCCCAATGTTGAGGGCATGTGGCCTGGTACGGTTCAGGAGGGGGGGTGCACTCTCGTCCCCCCCTCTTTCCTGCGGCCTGCCAGGTTGCGTGCTCGGATAAGGGTCTGGTATGGATCTTTGGGGGGACCCCACGCCGTTTTTTTTTTTTTTTGGCACGGGGTTCCCCTTAAAATCTATACCAGACCTGAAGGGCCTGGTATGGAATTTAGGGGGACTCCCACATCATTTTTTTTTTTACATTTTGGTTCGGGGTTCCCCTTTGGGGAATTCCTATGCCGTTTTTATCAATGAACTTCTATGTGTATTGTCGGCAATGCAATAGCCGCGGGTAGTTTTAAATGAGTTTTTTCCTTCAAAATGTCATTTTGCTGTCAGACTGTTCTAAACACAGGAAACATGCGCCCCTTTACAGGCATACTATAGACACCCCCAGGTACGAAATTTAAAGGGATATTACACTTTTATTGTTTGACTTTAAGCATTATTAAAATCACTGCTCCTGAAAAAACGGCAGTTTTTAAAACTTTTTTTTGCATTGATCCATGTCCCCTGGGGCAGGACCCAGGTCCCCAAACACTTTTTATGACAATAACTTGCATATTAGCCTTTAAAATTAGCACTTTTGATTTCTCCCATAGACTTTTAAAGGGTGTTCCGTGGCATTCGAATTTGCCGCGAACACCCCAAATTGTTCGCTGTTCGGCGAACTTGCGAACAGCCAATGTTCGAGTCGAACATGAGTTTGACTCGAACTCGAAGCTCATCCCTAGTCACTACTGGTCTGAAGTCGGTATGGAAGTTGTCTATGTTTAAGTGTAATATTGCTAATGCGGGGTCTGGAGGTGTGAGCATTCCTGTAATAGAGGATATTAGTCGGAATATTTGATTCCATGTGCTTTTAACAGTGGGGCAATACCATAGCATGTGAAGTAAAGATCCCGTGTGGCCGCAAGCCCTCCAACATAGCGGTGAAGTGCCAAGAAAATAGGTCGCCAACCTGTATGGTGTGTAGTGCCATCTGTTAGCTAGCTTAATCGCTAGCTCCCAATGCTTAATGCAGTGAGAGGCTTTGTGTATTTCAGTGAATGCCTGTTGCCATTGGTCTGGTGAGAATATTTTTCCCAGTTCAACCTCCCATTTTTCATTGCAGTGGTTTTAAGGAACGTGTTTTTATCCCTTAGTTTATGGTAGAAGAAGGATATACCTTTAGTGTTGCTATTAGCAGTCAAGTAAAAGTTCCATATCTCTTTCGGTATGGAAATGGACGGTCTAGAGAAGGATTTAAGAAAGTGTGTGATTCTCATGTGTAAGAATTTCCCGTTATTGGTGAGGTTATATTGGGACATGACCTGTTCAGTTGTTTTTAATTGTCTACCGTCATAGAGGTCCAGAATGTTATTTACCCCTTTACTTGTCAAGTAGTTAACCTTCAGTAAAGGAATCTTTGTTTCTAGTAGAGTCATTGGTATTGTGTATGGTATTTCTTGATTGACCTTATGTTTTTGTTCTAGAAGGAATCTCCATGCTCTCAATGAGATCTGCATAGGAGGAGTAAGGGTAGACAGTTTCCATGGTAACCACCCATCACTCAGTAGTAGTAATGTTAAGTCCTTTGTTGGGGCTAATGCTTTTTCAATGTCTACCCAAAGTGGTGTGTCCTCAGTTTTGAACCATAGTTTTGTTTGGTCTAGTCTGACAGCCCAGTAGTAGTCATATAAGTCCGTTAGGCCTGCCCCTCCTATTTTTTTATGGAACGTGAGGTTGTTTCTGGAGCATCTAGCTTTTTTTCCATTCCATATATACTTCCAACCTGCTTTTGACATTTTATGGATATAGTGAATAGGTATGTGGATTGGTAAAGAGAGAAACATATAAATTATTTGTGGTAGCAACATCATCTTATATGCATTGATTCTTCCAAACCATGACACTTCTTTATTGGACATATGCCTGATTTGGGCTTCCAGTGTGGCCATCAGTGTTAGCATGTTGACTTTAACTAGTGTGGAGGTTTTATTGGTAAGGGTGATACCCAGATATTTTATGCCACTTAGGCTCCACGTATAAGGTAGTTGTGTTTGAAGCAGGTTGCGTTCGTGGGGGGGAATACCCAGATCTAATATTAAGGATTTGTTAAAATTGACTTTGTAATATGATATTTCTCCAAATGTGTTGAGGATTACATGAGCTTGCTGTAATGATGTGACAGGATTGGTCAGGATTAAGATTACATCATCAGCAAAGAGGTTTATGGTGTGCGAGCTGGAGCCAAACTGGAAGCCTTTAATCAGGGGGTGGGATCTTATGGTTTCAGCTAGGGGTTCGATCATTAGGTTAAAGACTGTTGGAGATAGGGGACACCCCTGTCTTGTCCCGTTAGTGATGTTGAATGGTTTGGATAAGAACCCAGAGGAGTACACCTGTGCTGACGGGTGTGAATATAGAGCCAGAATGGCTTGCAGTATGGGGCCCTGGAACCCAAATTTGGTAAGAGTTATTTTCATATATGTCCAGTGGACTCTATCGAACACCTTCTCTGCGTCAATTGACAACAGCAGAGAAGGCGTTTGAGTTTTCTCAGCAAAATTCATAACAGCCCATCTGGTCGCGCTTTATAATATGTGGTATTATGTCTGTTAATCTTTTGGCTAATAATTTGGCGTAGATTTTAATATCAGAGTTTAGAAGAGATATAGGTCTGAAATTTGCTGGTGTGGTAGGATCTTTGCCTGGTTTGGGCAGTGTTACTATGTAAGCTTTCAACATGTCTTGTGGAAGGGTCGCGAACTCAGCAGCTTTATTGTATATGGTAGACATGTATGGTGATAGAGTGTTTGCAAAGGTTTTAAAGTATTCGTTGGAGAAACCATCCGGCCCCGGAGACTTTCCATTGGGAAGAGAGTTGATTATCAGTTCTATTTCTCGTGTCGTGATGGGTGCGTTCAGTGTTTCTAACTGGTGAATAGAGAGAGTGGGAAGATTGATATTTTTTAGGAATGTCTCAATTTGTTCCACTGATGGTTGGTGTGTGTTGGGGTCTGTTTGTAGATTGTAAAGTGAGCCATAGTAATCCGCAAATTGGTCAGCTATAGCTTGAGGATTTACAATTTTGTGTGGTTCTGTAGGATGCTGTAGGTAGGCTATCCTCGTTTTAGTTCGAGCCGCCTTTAATCTGTTTGCTAGATATTTTCCTGCTCTATTAGCATTGGCGTAGTAGTTTAGTTGGAGGCATCGGAGATGTATGTCATATTGTTGTGATAGTAGATTTCTAAGTTTTTTCTCTGAGGGCGTTCAGTTTATCAGTAAGTGGTAATGTAGGGGATTGTTTGTGTTGTGAGGAGATATCGTGGATTTCTACCAGGAGATTGTGAAGCTGCTGAGTCTGTTTCCTCTTTTCTCTGGCCCCTATTTGAATTAAAACGCCTCTCATGAAGGCCTTGTGTGTGCTCCATAAGATGTATGGGTCCTCGACTGAGCCAGCATTGTCCAAAAAGAAATGCTGTAAGTTCTGAGATAGTAGTGATTGGAGTTGTGGGTCATGGAGTATGTGTGTGTTGCAGCGCCAGATGGGGGGTGAGGAGGAGATTCCCCTCTCAGCAATGGATAAAGAAACAGCAGAGTGGTCCGACCACGTAATATCATGTATTGTGCTTTTTTCGATTTGTTGTAGAAGCCTTTTATCCGTTAAAAATAAATCTATGCGGGAGTATGAGCAGTGTCTGCTGGAAAAAAAGGTGTAGTCCTTTTCATTGCCGTGTAGACATCTCCATGTGTCGAATAGCTCTTCTTTGTGTAGTAGTGGTTGGAGGGACAAAGTTCCTTTACCGGATGATGTGTCTATGAGTGGGTCAGGTGTCGCGTTAAAGTCCCCACAGATCAGGAGGTTACCATATTGTAAGGCTTTTGCTTTGTGGAGTACTTTGTTTATGAATCATACTTGGTGCTTGTTTGGAGCGTATAAGGTTACTATGGTGTAGGGACTGGAGTTGATGTCCCCTGTGGCAATGATGTACCTTCCTGCAGCATCAGTGATGATTTCTTTGGGCTCAAAGGATATGGAGTTTTTGAAGGCTAGGAGAACTCCCCCTGTTTTACGGTGTGGCGTACAGGCTATGTAGATGAAAGGGAAGTCCTTGTGAGTGCATTGGGGGTTGTTGTGTAGTTGGAAGTGCGTTTCTTGGACGCTGAGAATGTCCGCCTTATGCTTGTGAGCTTCTTTCCATAAGCTATAGCATTTAGCCGGGTGATTTAAGCCCCTGGCATAGATGGAAAGGCAGGTAATCGTCATTTAAGAGACGTGTGTGGTAAGTTATGAGGCTGTGATGTGGGAGTACTCACTGCGACCATGGAAAACTTCTTGTGCTGCGTATTTGTTGGTGGAGACGAGACGTTGTAGCGAGACCTCTGCTGGTTCGGAGGTGTAGTTAGTGCTGTGAAGCGGTGTATATCACTTAAAAAAAAAAGGGGTAAAAAAAACTGTAAACCAAACTAAAAGTTAACATGAGTAACATAAGAAATGGATCTCACAAGTGATCCTCGTGCAGTCATAGCTGCTATTGGTGTTGAAGGGGTACGGGAGAGGTTCTAGATCAGAAACTCAGCCCTGGAGATAATCCTGTATAGACTTGGGTTATTTTTCTAGCTTCCCCCTGTGGAGGAAGGATGGTTCAGCTGGGTGTGCCTGATGGGTAGGCTGATCCGCAATGATGTTCCATCTTTTCAGGGCTCTGAGCCCTTCTTCCAAAGTAGATATGGAGATGGTGACCCCGTTGTGGGTAATAGATAGAGTGGCGGGGTACTTCCACTTATGGAGAATTTTGAGGTTCCTCAAAGCTTTTGTGATCGTTAGCAAATTGCGGCGGCGCTGCAGAGTATGTCTGGAGAGGTCTGGGAGCAGTCTGATATTCACATACTGCTGGGGGACGTTCTCCTGTTTGCGTGAGGCTTGGAGTACCCGGTCCTTAACATGGTAAAAGTGCATTCTGAGCGGGACATCCCTGGGTATGTCAGCAGGGAGAAATGACGGCTTAGGTACTCTATGTATCCTGTCCACTAGTAGGTCATGTGCTGAGGCATCGGGCACCAGAGTGGAGAATAGGGTCTGGGCATATTGTAGGAGCTGTTTAGGGGGGATATCTTCCGGAATTCCTCTCAGTTTGAGGTTGTTCCTCCGGGACCTGTCTTCTAGGTCGGCCATTTTGTCTTTTAACCACGTGATGTCTTGCCCTTGGGCTGTGTGGGCCTCCACCATCACATTGTATGCTGAGGTGTATTCCTCCATCTTGTTTTCTACCAGATGTACCCTCTGGCCTATACTTCCCTCTGGCACTCTGTTATCCATCTAACCATGTCTGCTTGTAGTGAGGAGCGTAGTGACAGGAGCATATCTTTCAGTAGTGTATCTGAGACCAGCCGGTCTGCAGTGGGGAATTCCCTAATAGGATCCCCTTCAGTGCTGCTCTGGTGTAACGGATTACTGTGAGGCCCGCTCACCTCCATACCCTGCGCGCCTCCCTGCCTGATAGGGGAGTCCCTCCGCGGCTTCGATTTTAGCAGACTTCTAGTGGAAGGGCTGGATGGGCTGGAGGATGACACACTGGGTGGGTTCGGGGAGCGGATAGGGACAGATACTAGACCTTGTCTGCCGCTGTGCGCTTCGGGCCTAAGCTCCGGCCTGTCATCTGCCGTACCGCCGCCATTTTGAGGGCCGCAAGCCGCGTAGTAACTTGTCATTTTCTGCGGCTGTTGTGGATTCTTGCGGCGTCTGGTCATCCCCGATAGGGATGAGCCGAACACCCCCCGGTTCGGTTCGCACCAGAACCTGCGAACGGACCGAAAGTTTGCACGAACGTTAGAACCCCATTGACGTCTATGGGACTCGAATGTTCAAAATTAAAAGTGCTCATTTTAAAGGCTAATTTGCATGGTATTGTCCTAAAAAGGGTTTGGGGACCCGGGTCCTACCCCAGGGGACATGTATCAATGCAAAAAAAATGTTTAAAAACGGCCGTTTTTTCGGGAGCAGTGATTTTAATGATGCTTAAAGTAAAAAAAAAAAAAGTGAAATATTCCTTTAAATATCGTACCTGGGGGGTGTCTATAGTATGCCTGTAAAGTGACGCGTGTTTCCCGTGTTTAGAACAGTCCCTGCACCAAATGTCATTTTTAAAGGAAAAAATCTCATTTAAAACTGCTTGCGGGTTTAATGTAATGTCGGGTCCTGGCAATATGGATGAAAATCAGTGAGACAAACGGCATGGGTACCCCCCAGTCCATTACCAGGCCCTTTGGGTCTTGTATGGATATTAAGGGGAACCCCGCACCCAAATTAAAATAAGGAAAGGTGTGGGGCCACCAGGCCCTATATACTCTGAACAGCAGTATACAGGCGGTGCAAACAAGACAGGGACTGTAGGTTTGTTAACAACAAAGTAGAATCTCTTTGTAGTTTTGAACGGGTACATTTTTTACGTGTTTAGCTCCAGACAAAAAATCTTTTTTAAGCTTTTTGGAAAACATAGGGAAGGGTTATCACCCCTGTGACATTTGTTTTGCTGTCTTTCCTCCTCTTCAGAAGATTTCACCTCACTTTTTGTCCCAATGAAAAATGTTTTTTGAAAATTTGGGTTTTTTTGTGGAACAAGGATTGGAAAGCATCAGTGGAAAGGAGAAATGTTTTTCCCATATTAACTCTTACAGGAGAGAATTTCCCTTCCTAGGGGTAGATTTCATCTCACTTCCTGTTGTCTCCTTCCGTTTTCAATTAGGAGTCATTTGTAAGTTAGATGTTTGAAAGTAGGGTCCTGCCCTATATACTCAGCAGAAATTTGGGCCTTAGGTGTTGCTGTGGCCACAACACTGTAAGCCCTCACAGGGCCCTGCTGTGAAATATTAGATCAAGAATTGTAATTACATGCCCCTGTTGAACAGGAGCTGAAAAATTAGGCCTCAGGCACTGGTGCTGGTGCCACAATACTGCAACCCCTCACAGACACTCTAGTTGGAACGCAGGAAAAACCCTGCTGCAAAGTATTGCATCAAAAATTGTAATTACACGCCCCTGTTAAACAAGGGCTGAAAAAATGGGCCTTAGGCACTGGTGCTGGTGCCAAACATTGCAACCCCTCACAGACACTCTAGTTGGAATGCAGGAACGAGCCCTGCTGCAAAGTATTACATCAAAAATTGTAATTACACGCCCCTGTTAAACAGGGGCTGAAAAATTGGGCCTTAGGCACTGGTGGTGGCGCCCAGAACCAAAAATGTTCTTACAAGCTATCAACGTGATGATTGAGGAGGAAGAGGATAATTACTCAGGGATAGTCACTCAGATCAGCATAGGCAGTCTTTGAAGGGATCTGAGATTTCAAAAAAATTTATTTGGTTACATCAGCATCAGGTGCTTGGTAGCTGGTGGTGATCCAAGACTGATTCATTTTTATGAAGGTCAGTCGATTGACCGAGTCGGTGGACAGACGCACCCTGTGATCGGTTACCATGCCTCCAGCAGCACTGAATGTGCGTTCTGAAAGAACGCTGGATGCAGGACAGGCCAGTAGCTCAATTGCATACTGTGCAAGCTCTGGCCAGTGATCCATCCTCAAGACCCAGTAACCCAGAGGATTTTCGGTGGGAAAGGTGTCCAAGTCTGATCTTGCCCCTAGGTATTCCTGCACCATGTAAAACAGACGCTCGCGATGGTTGCTGGAACCGATCATACCTTGGGGCTGCGGACCAAAAAATTGTCTGAATGTATCGGTCAGACGGCCACCTTCTCCACCGCTCCTTCTTTGACTGACCGAAACCTCAGCAACACGTTGTCCAGAAACAGGAGTTTGTAACCTCCCAGTCTCTGGGAACGCTTTGCACAGACCTTTCTACAAGGCCCCCCAAAGATGTTTCATCCTCTGCTCCCTCTGCGATAGCAAGATAAGGTTCGCAACCTTACCCTTGTAACATGGATCAAGGAGGGTTGCCAGCCAGTATTGGTCCTTCTCCTTGATACCACGAATATGAGGATCCTTACGCAGGCTTTGCAGGATCAGGGAGGCCATGCAGTGTAGGTTTGCTGAGGCATTCGGTCCGGGGTCCTCTGGGTCACTAAGGACGACAACGTCCGCAGCAACCTCCTCCCAGCCACATACAAGTCCATGTGTTTCTTGGGACTGATCCCTTAAAGACTGCTGCTGATGCTGAGTGCCAGGCTCCACCTCCAGACTGACACAATCTTCCTCCTCCTCCTCCTCCTCCTCCTCGTCCTCTTCCTGTGTGATCGGCGGGCACGCAGGAACACTGTCTGGATAAAGGGGGCCTTGAGAGCTAAGGAAGTCCTCCTCTTCCTGCCTCTGTTCTGCCTCAAGTGCCCTGTCCATTATTCCACGCAGCGTGTGCTCCAACAGGTGGACAAGGGGGACAGTGTCACTGATGCATGCACTGTCACTGCTCACCATCCTCGTGGCCACCTCGAATGGTGACAGGACAGTGCATGCATCCCTGATCATGGCCCACTGACGTGGGGAAAAAAAACCAAGCTCCCCTGACCCTGTCCTGGTGCCATAGTCGAACAGGTACTCATTGATGGCCCTCTGCTGCGTGTGTAGCCGCTGCAGCATGGCCAACGTTGAGTTCCACCTGGTGGGCATGTCACAGATTAGGTGGTTCTTGGGCAGGTTAAATTCCTTTTGCAGGTCAGCCAGCCGAGCACTGGCATTATATGACCGGCGGAAATGCACACAGACTTTCCTGGCCTGCCTCAGGACATCCTGTAAGCCCGGGTACCTGCCCAAGAACCGCTGCACCACCAAGTTAAGGACGTGAGCCAAACAGGGCACATGGGTCATTTGTCCCTGTTGGAGGGCAGAGAGGAGGTTGGTGCCATTGTCGCAAACCACCATTCCTGCCTTAAGTTGGCGTGGCGTCAACCACCTCTGAACCTGCCCCTGCAGAGCTGACAGAACCTCTGCCCCAGTGTGGCTCCTGTCCCCCAAGCACACCAGCTCAAGCACCGCATGGCATCTTTTGGCCTGCGTACTTGCGTAGCCCCTTGAACGACTATGGAGCACCGCTGGTTCCGAGGAAGAGGCCATGGAGGAAGAAGAAGAGGAGGGGGTGGAGGAGAGAGGTGTGTCACAATCATTAGCATTTTGGAGGTGTGGTGGCGGAACAACCTCCAACACTACTGCACCTTGTCCTGCATCCTTCCCAGCTGCCAGCAGAGTCACCCAATGCGCCGTGAAACTTAGGTAACATCCCTGTCCATGCCTGCTGGACCATGAGTCAGCGGTAATATGCACCTTACCGCTGACCGCCCTGTCCAGCGAGGCATGGACATGCCGGTAGAGAGCCGGAATCGCCTTCCGTGAGAAAAAGTGGCGTTTGGGTACCTGCCACTGAGGAACCGCACATTCCACAAACTCACGGAAGGGGGCAGAGTCTACCAACTGAAAAGGCAGCAGTTGAAGTGCTAGCAATTTTGCCAAGCTAGCATTCAACCGCTGGGCATGTGGATGGCTGGGAGCAAACTTCTTTCGGCGGTGCAGCAGCTGGGGCAGGGAAATTTGCCTGGTACAATCTGACGTCAGTGTACCAAAAGCAGATTGCCCACAAGTACTTGGCTGTGACACACCTAATTCTACACCTTCATTCCTCTCACTGCAGGTCTCAGAGAGGACTGGAGGTCTAGTGGGGTTGGAAATCTCAGCTGATGAGGAGCAAGGAGAGATCCTCTTTGTTCTTTGGTGTGGGTCTTTTAGATACGCTTGCCAATGAACTGCATGGCAGGTCAACATATGTCTGGTCAAGCATGTGGTACCCAAGCGGGAGATGTTTTGGCCACGTGAGATACGCTTGAGACATATGATGCAAATAGCAGCGGTGCGATCTGATGCACTCGTCTCAAAAAAGGCCCACACCAAAGAACTTTTTGAATAACATGCAGAGACTGCAGCGCCCTGCACATGTGGAGCTTTGGGGTGTGATGCAGTCAATGTTCTGCCTTTAGGCTGGCCCCTGGAGGGCATCCTGCCTCGTTGGTGATGTGCCGCCTCCTCCTCCTCCTCCTCCTCTCTCCTATCAGGCACCCATGTTGAGTCAGTGACCTCATCATCCCCTCCCTCCTCATCACTGGAGCAAACCTGGCAGTATGCTGCAGCAGGGGGAGCATGACTGCCAGATTGCTGTCCTTCTTGGGCACCCCCTCTGTCCGTGCTCATGTTACTGCCTTCATCGAGCTCAGTATCATCATCAGAGCCTTCCAAACGCTGGGCATCCTCCTGGAGCATGTACCCAACACTGTGGTCAAACAGTTCGAGGGACTCCTCAGGAGGACATGGTGGAGCTAGGGAAGGAGTCACTGATGACATTGAGCCGAGGGAAGAGGCCGCTGCTTTGCCAGACAAAGCACCCTGGGCATGGGTGAGAGAGGATAAGGAGGATGAGGACGGCTTGGTCATCCACTCGACCAAGTCTTCCGCATGTTGCGGCTCAACACGGCCAGCTGCCGAAAAAAAGGCCAAGCGTGTCCCATGGCCACGTGCTGATGAGGATGCACCGTCTCCACGACCAGCACTAGACACAGAGCCTGCTTGCCCTCTCTTATTGGCTTGTGACTGTCTGCCTCTCCTTCTTGGCCTTCCAGACATACTAATGGCCTGTAGCTGCACTAAGCTGGGATATATATATATATATATATATATATACTGATACTGCAGCTAGCAAAATCAACTGCTTGCCTGTAGTATGAGAACACCACCAACCTTCTACAGGTAGCTTTAGCTGAACACTGTGAGGTGGACGCACCCCACTAACTTGTAGGTTTAGCTGAACACTGTGAGCAGGACGCACTGCACTAACTGTAAATAGTCTAGCTGCCTGACCGTGGTACTAATAGGATCAAAAGAACACCAGTAATTTTCTTCAGGTAGCTTTATATACTGTAACAAGACAAGCCTGCCTGTCAGTAGGAAGATAACAGGAACGGATCTAGCTGAACACTGTGAGCAGGACGCACTGTACTAAATGTAAATAGTCTAGCTGCCTGACCGTGGTACTAATAGGATCAAAAGAACACCAGTAATTTTCTTCAGGTAGCTTTATATACTGTAACAAGACAAGCCTGCCTGTCAGTAGGAAGATAACAGGAACGGATCTAGCTGAACACTGTGAGCAGGACGCACTGTACTAAATGTAAATGGTCTAGCTGCCTGACCGTGGTACTAATAGGATCAAAAGAACACCAGTAATTTTCTTTAGGTAGCTGTTAATACTGTAACAAGACAAGCCTGCCTGTCAGTAGGAAGATAACAGGAACGGATCTAGCTGAACACTGTGAGCAGGACGTACTGTACTAAATGTAAATAGTCTAGCTGCCTGACCGTGGTACTAATAGGATCAAAAGAACACCAGTAATTTTCTTCAGGTAGCTTTATATACTGTAACAAGACAAGCCTGCCTGTCAGTAGGAAGATAACAGGAACGGATCTAGCTGAACACTGTGAGCAGGACACACTGTACTAAATGTAAATAGTCTAGCTGCCTGACCGTGGTACTAATAGGATCAAAAGAACACCAGTAATTTTCTTTAGGTAGCTGTTAATACTGTAACAAGACAAGCCTGCCTGTCAGTAGGAAGATAACAGGAACGGATCTAGCTGAACACTGTGAGCAGGACGCACTGCACTAAATGTAAATAGTCTAGAAGATAACAGGAACGGATCTAGCTAAACTGAATACAGGGTATATATATATATATGCAACACCTGGGATGCATATATATACACAATACACTTTAAGTGCAGCTAACTGACTGACTGTCCTGCCTAATCTAGCTAACTCAAATGAAATGACACTGTCTCTCTCTCTCTCTAAGCACACCGGATCACACTGCACAGGGCCGCCGTGCAGGCGGCCTTATATAGTGTGGGGCGTGTACTAAATCCCCTGAGCCATAATTGGCCAAAGCCTCCTTGGCTTTGGCCAATTACGGCTCTCTGTTCAGGCGGCGCTGTGATTGGCCAAGCATGCGGGTCATAGTGCATGCTTGGCCAATTATCAGCAAGCAATGCACTGCGATGCCACAGTGAATTATGGGCCGTGACGCGCCACACGAATTTGGCACGAACGGCCCATATCGTTTGCAATTCGGCGAATGACCGAACAGCCGATGTTCGAGTCGAACATGGGTTCGACTCGAACACGAAGCTCATCCCTAATCCCCCATGAGTGCAGCGGGCCCCCACTTAATGTTAGGTAGTTCCGATTGTCGTTAGGGGTGCTGGAAAGCTCTGATGGCTGTGGATTATCTCTGAGGCGAGCGGAGCTCCAGGATTACACGTCCATCTTAGAGCCCGTTCTTTGATGGGGCAATTTTGATAGCGGTAATATGATGAGGCAGTTTTGATGGGGCAATTTTGATAGCGGTAATATGATGAGGCAGTTTTGGTGGGGGCAATTTGGTAGGGCAACTTCTGCAAAAGGTAATTAGTTTTTAAACAATGCTAATTGTAAATGATAAATGATTTATGTACAGATGTTATATATATATATATATATATATATATATATATATATATATGATATGGACATTCTCTGTATTGGTGATTTAAGCACAAGAGTAGGGATGAGCTTCGAGTTTGAGTCGAACTCATGTTCGACTCGAACATTGGCTGTTCGCAAGTTCGCCGAACACCGAACAATTTGGGGTGTTCGCGGCAAATTCGAATGCCGCAAAACACCCTTTAAAAGTCTATGGGAGAAATCAAAAGTGCTAATTTTAAAGGCTTATATGCAAGTTATTGTCATAAAAAGTGTTTGGGGACCTGGGTCCTGCCCCAGGGGACATGGATCAATGCAAAAAAAAGTTTTAAAAACGGCCGTTTTTTCAGGAGCAGTGATTTTAATAATGCCTAAATTCAAACAATAAAAGTGTAATATCCCTTTAAATTTCGTACCTGAGGGGTGTCTATAGTATGCCTGTAAAGGGGCGCATGTTTCCCATGTTTAGAACAGCCTGACAGCAAAATGACATTTGGAAGGAAAAAACTCATTTAAAACTACCCGCGGCTATTGCATTGCCGTCAATACACATAGAAGTTCATTGATAAAAACGGCATGGGAATTCCCCACAGGGAAACCCCGAACCAAAATTAAAAAAAAAAAAATGAAGTGGGAGTCCCCCTAAATTCCATACCAGGCCCTTCATGTCTGTTATGGATTTTAAGGGGAACCCCGCGCCAAAAAAAAAAAAAAAAGGCGTGGGGTTCCCCCAAAAATCCATACCAGACCCTTATCCGAGCACGCAACCTGGCAGGCCGCAGGAAAAGAGGGGGGGACGAGAGTGCGCCCCCCCCTCCTGAACCGTACCAGGCCACATGCCCTCAATATTGGGAGGGTGCTTTGGGGTAGCCCCCCAAAACACCTTGTCCCCATGTTGATGAGGACAAGGGCCTCATCCCCACAACCATGGCCGGTGGTTGTGGGGGTCTGCGGGCGGGGGGCTTATCGGAATCTGGAAGCCCCCTTTAACAAGGGGACCCCCAGATCCCGGCCCCCCCCTGTGTGAAATGGTAAGGGGGTACTTACCCCTACCATTTCACTAAAAAAGTGTCAAAATAGTTAAAAATGACAAGAGACAGTTTTTGACAATTCCTTTATTTAAATGCTTCTTCTTTCTTCCTTCATCTTCTTCTTCTTCTGGTTCTTCTGGCTCTCCTGGTTCTTCCTCCGGCGTTCTCGTCCAGCATCTCCTCCGCGGCGTCTTCTACCTTCTTCTCCTCGGGCCGCTCCGCACCCATGGCTTTGGGGGGGAGGCTCCCGCTCTTCTCTTCATCTTCTTCTTCATCCTCTTCTCTTCTTCCTTCTTCTCTTCTTCTCTGTTTCTCTTCTTAATTTTCTTCTCCGGGCCGCTCCGCATCCATGCATGGAGGGAGGCTCCCGCTGTGTGACGGCGTCTCCTCATCTGACGGTTCTTAAATAACGGGGGGCGGGGCCACCCGGTGACCCCGCCCCCCTCTGACGCACGGTGACTTGACAGGACTTCCCTGTGACGTCACGGGGAATGCCACAGGGAAGTCCCGTCATGTCCCGTGCGTCAGAGGGGCGGGGTCACCGGGTGGCCCCGACCCCCGTTATTTAAGAACCGTCAGATGAGGAGATGCCGTCACACAGCGGGAGCCTCCCTCCATGCATGGATGCGGAGCGGCCCGGAGAAGAAAATTAAGAAGAGAAACAGAGAAGAAGAGAAGAAGGAAGAAGAGAAGAGGATGAAGAAGAAGATGAAGAGAAGAGCGGGAGCCTCCCCCCCAATGCCATGGGTGCGGAGCGGCCCGAGGAGAAGAAGATAGAAGACGCTGCGGAGGAGATGCTGGACGAGAACGCCGGAGGAAGAACCAGAAGAGCCAGAAGAACCAGAAGAAGAAGAAGATGAAGGAAGAAAGAAGAAGCATTTAAATAAAGGAATTGTCAAAAACTGTCTCTTGTCATTTTTAACTATTTTGACACTTTTTTAGTGAAATGGCAGGGGTAAGTACCCCCTTACCATTTCACACAGGGGGGGGGCCGGGATCTGGGGGTCCCCTTGTTAAAGGGGGCTTCCAGATTCCGATAAGCCCCCCGCCCGCAGACCCCCACAACCACCGGCCACGGTTGTGGGGATGAGGCCCTTGTCCTCATCAACATGGGGACAAGGTGTTTTGGGGGGCTACCCCAAAGCACCCTCCCAATGTTGAGGGCATGTGGCCTGGTACGGTTCAGGAGGGGGGGTGCACTCTCGTCCCCCCCTCTTTTCCTGCAGCCTGCCAGGTTGCGTGCTCGGATAAGGGTCTGGTATGGATTTTTGGGGGAACCCCACGCCGTTTTTTTTTTTTTTTTTGGCGTGGGGTTCCCCTTAAAATCCATACCAGACCTGAAGGGTCTGGTATGGAATTTAAGGGGAACCCCACGTCATTTTTTTTTTTAAATTTTGGCCGGGGTTCCCCTTAATATCCATACCAGACCTGAAGGGCCTGGTATGGAATTTAGGGGGACTCCCACTTCATTTTTTTTTTTTTTAATTTTGGTTCGGGGTTTCCCTGTGGGGAATTCCCATGCCATTTTTATCAATGAACTTCTATGTGTATTGACGGCAATGCAATAGCCGCGGGTAGTTTTAAATGAGTTTTTTCCTTCCAAATGTCATTTTGCTGTCAGGCTGTTCTAAACACGGGAAACATGCGCCCCCTTACAGGCATACTATAGACACCCCCCAGGTACGAAATTTAAAGGGATATTACACTTTTATTGTTTGACTTTAAGCATTATTAAAATCACTGCTCCTGAAAAAACGGCCGTTTTTAAAACTTTTTTTTGCATTGATCCATGTCCCCTGGGGCAGGACCCAGGTCCCCAAACACTTTTTATGACAATAAGACAATAACTTGCATATAAGCCTTTAAAATTAGCACTTTTGATTATTCATGTTCGTGTCCCATAGACTTTAACGGTGTTCGCGTGTTCGAGCGAACTTTTTTCCTGTTCGCATGTTCTGGCGAACCGAACAGGGGGGGTGTTCGGCTCATCCCTACACAAGAGACTCCTTTGTTCTGACTGTTGAAATGTGTTCTGTGATCTTCACCTCACACACAGACACATCTTCTACTAGAAGCTCTCTCTGTCTCTACTCCCCCTCCCCCCTCAAGGTTTTACTTTTACAATTGTTCTATTCTCCAGCTTTTAATAATATATTTCTATTTCTTAGCTTTTAATAACATCTTACACCTCCCCTTTCTTATCTATGTATAAAATAACAATAATACATTTTTGCACGGAACAGACATTTTACACACAGTGATTGAGTCCTGTGAATCTCTTCCTGCAGCTTCACTATAAACTTTTGTTTTAGAGAAATAATTCCATAACTATATATATATATATATATATATATATATATATATATATATATATATATATATATATATATATATATATCTGCACAGAAACAAGGGATATCATTTACAATTATCATCTTTTATAAAGTAATTACCTTTTACAGGAGATGTTTATATTTCTAGATGTATAATCTTTGTAAATGTAGATAAACTTCCTGCTTCCTGGAGGGGGAGGGGAGGTCTCCATAGCTAAGGGGCGGAGACTTACTCTGACACTGCTGTTGCTATGGGAACCCGACCTACAACCTATTACATGGCTCGTGCTGCTCTGAGCATGTGCGAGATCTGGAGGTGCATGCTGGGTAACCATGGAATACAGGAAGAGATACAGTCTGGCTTCAGATGCCCACTCATAAGATGGCGGCGGCCTGCTGGGACTTACAAAAGTAAGAAATCAATGCTACAAAAATACAAAGCGGACCTTGGATTACCTTTACTAGAATACATTCATCATGAGGATTATAGGGGGAGGTTTATCTAAAAAGTAGCATTTCTCCCGGAACACCGCTTTAAATAAAAAAGAAAAAGGAAAAAATATATAAATGCAGCGATAAACAAAAATTCAAACATTAACTAACACAATATATATTGGTAACATATATGTGACAACTGATCCTTCAACGTGATATAAATAACAACCACATTGGAAAAAGTGGGAGGGGTAAACCTCATTGGCTAAAAATAATGTTCATAACCAAATTAAAGTTCATCAACTTAAACAGCATAATCTTTCCGGTGTCAAAAAGAGAGAGCGTGTGTGGTAGGTACACTTAAATCACATGAGTGGTCATCATGTATTGAAAATCCACAGGAAAAATGGAAGGAGCAAATACGCTTACCAGAAAAGGTGGACACTAGGGATGAGCTTCGTGTTCGAATTGAACCCATGTTTGACTCGAACATTGGCTGTTCGGCCATTCGCCGAATTCCGAACATTATGGGCCGTTCGCGCCAAATTCGTGTGGCGCGTCACGGCCCATAATTCACTGAGGCATCGCAGTGCATTGCTGGCTGATGATTGGCCAAGCATGCACTATGACCCACATGCTTGGCCAATCACAGCGCCGTCGGTAGAGAGAGCTGTAATTGGCCAAAGCCAGGGTGGCTTTGGCCAATTATGGCTCAGGGGGTTTAGAACACGCCCCACACTATATAAGGCCGCCTGCACAGCGGCCCTGTGTAGTGTGTGTTCCGGCATGCTGAGAGATAGAGAGAGAGACAGTGTCATTTCATTTGGGTTAGCTAGATTAGGCAGGACAGTCAGTGAGTTAGCTGCACTTACAGTGTATTGTGTATATATATGCATCCCAGGTGTTGCATATATATATATATATATATACACTGTATTCAGTTTAGCTAGATCCGTTCCTGTTATCTTCTTACTGACAGGCAGGCTTGTCTTGTTACAGTATTTACAGCTACCTGAAGAAAATTGCTGGTGTTCTTTTGATCCTATTAGTACCACAGTCAGGCAGCTCGACTATTTACAGTTAGTGCAGTGCGTCCTGCTCACAGTGTTCTGCTAAAACTACAAGTTAGTGTAGTGAGACCTCTGCACAGTGTTCAGCTAAAACTACAAGTTAGTGTGGTGCGTCCTGCTCACAGTGTTCAGCTAAACCTACAAGTTAGTGTAGTGCATCCTGCTCACAGTGTTCAGCTAAAACTACAAGTTAGTGCAGTGCGTCCTGCTCACAGTGTTCAGCTAAAACTACAAGTTAGTGTGGTGCGTCCTCCTCACAGTGTTCAGCTAAAACTACAAGTTAGTGCAGTGCGTCCTGCTCACAGTGTTCAGCTAAAACTACAAGTTAGTGTAGTGAGACCTCTGCACAGTGTTCATCTAAAGCTACAAGTTAGTGCAGTGCGTCCTGCTCACAGTGTTCATCTAAAGCTACAAGTTAGTGCTGTGCGTCCTCCTCACAGTGTTCAGCTTAACCTACAAGTTATTTTTTAGCGAGCTCTGCACAGTGTTCAGCTAAAGCTACCTGTAGAAGGTTGGTGGTGTTCTCATACTACAGGCAGTCAGTTCATTTTGCTAGCTGCAGTATCAGTATATATAAATATATATATATATATATATATATATATATATATATATATATATATATCCCAGCTTAGTGCAGCTACAGGCCATTAGTATGTCTGGAAGGCCAAGAAGGAGAGCAAGAAGGAGAGGCAGACAGTCACAAGCCAATAAAAGAGGGCAAGCAGGCTCTGTGTCTAGTGCTGGTCGTGGAGACGGTGCATCCTCATCAGCACGTGGCTGTGGGACACGCTTGGCCTTGTTTTCGGCAGCTGGCCGTGTTGAGCCGCAACATGCGGAAGACTTGGTCGAGTGGATGACCAAGCCGTCCTCATCCTACTCATCCTCTCTCACCCATGCTCAGGGTACTTTGTCTGGCAAAGCAGCGGCCTCTTCCCTCGGCTCAATGTCATCAGTGACTCCTTCCCTAGCCCCACCATGTCCCCCCGAGGAGTCCCTGGAACTGTTTGACCACAGTGTTGGGTACATGCTCCAGGAGGATGCCCAGCGTTTGGAAGGCTCTGATGATGATACTGAGCTCGATGAAGGCAGTAACATGAGCACGGACAGAGGGGGTGCATAAGAAGGAAAGCAATCTGGCAGTCATGCTCCCTCTGCTGCAGCATACTGTCAGGTTTGCTCCAGTGATGAGGAGGGAGGGGATGATGAGGTCACTGACTCAACGTGGGTGCCTGATAGGAGAGAGGAGGAGGAGGAGGAGGAGGCAGCACATCACCAACGAGGCAGGATGCCCTCCAGGGGCCAGCCTAAGGGCAGAACATTGACTGCATCACACCCCAAAGCTCCACATGTGCAGGGCCCTGCAGTCTCTGCGCGTTATTCAAAAAGTTCTTTGGTATGGGCCTTTTTTGAGACGAGTGCATCAGATCGCACCACTGCTATTTGCAACATATGTCTCAAGCGTATCTTGCGTGGCCAAAACATCTCCCGCTTGGGTACCACATGCTTAACCAGACATATGTTGACCTGCCATGCAGTTCGTTGGCAAGCGTATCTAAAAGACCCACACCAAAGAACAAAGAGGACCTCTCCTTGCTCCTCATCAGCTGAGATCTCGAACCCCACTATACCTTCAGTCCTCTCTGAGACCTGCACTGACAGGAATGAAGGTGTAAAATTAGGTGTGTCACAGCCAAGTATTTGTGGGCAATCTGCTTTTGGTACACCAACGTCAGATTGTACCAGGCAAATTTCCCTGCCCCAGCTGCTGCACCGCCGAAAGAAGTTTGCTCCCAGCCATCCACATGCCCAGCGGTTGAATGCTAGCTTGGCAAAATTGCTAGCACTTCAACTGCTGCCTTTTCAGTTGGTAGACTCTGCCCCCTTCCGTGAGTTTGTGGAATGTGCGGTTCCTCAGTGGCAGGTACGCCACTTTTTCTCACAGAAGGCGATTCCGGCTCTCTACCGGCATGTGGAAGGCAATGTTCATGCCTCGCTGGACAGGGCGGTCAGCGGTAAGGTGCATATTACCGCTAGGGATGAGCCGAACACCCCCCTGTTCGGTTCGCACCAGAACATGCGAACAGGAAAAAAATTCGTTCGAACACGCGAACACCGTTAAAGTCTATGGGACACGAACATGAATAATCAAAAGTGCTAATTTTAAAGGCTAATATGCAAGTTATTGTCAATAAAAGTGTTTGGGGACCTGGGTCCTGCCCCAGGGGACATGAATCAATGCAAAAAAAAGTTTTAAAAACGGCCGTTTTTTCAGGAGCAGTGATTTTAATAATGCTTAAAGTCAAACAATAAAAGTGTAATATCCCTTTAAATTTCATACCTGGGGGGTGTCTAT
Organism: Aquarana catesbeiana; assembly: GCA_037953035.1. Lineage (NCBI taxonomy): Eukaryota > Metazoa > Chordata > Amphibia > Anura > Ranidae > Aquarana > Aquarana catesbeiana. The sequence continues at coordinate 1,241,513 of JBBHAA010002058.1, forward strand.
AGTATGCCTGTAAAGGGGCGCATGTTTCCCGTGTTTAGAACAGTCTGACAGCAAAATGACATTTTGAAGGAAAAAACACATTTAAAACTACCGCGGCTATTGCATTGCCGACAATACACATAGAAGTTCATTGATAAAAACGGCATGGGAATTCCCCACAGGGGAACCCCCGAACCAAAAAAAAAAAAAAAAAAAATTGATGTGGGGGTCCCCCTAAATTCCATACAAGGCCCTTCAGGTCTGGTATGGATATTAAGGGGAACCCCAGCCAAAATTAAAAAAAAAAATTGACGTGGGGTTCCCCCTAAATTCCATACCAGACCCTTCAGGTCTGGTATGGATTTTAAGGGGAACCCCGCGCCAAAAAAAAAAAAAAAACGGCGTGGGGTCCCCTAAAAATCCATACCAGACCCTTATCCGAGCACACAACCTGGCAGGCCGCAGGAAAAGAGGGGGGGACGAGAGTGCGGCCCCCCCCTCCTGAACCGTACCAGGCCACATGCCCTCAACATTGGGAGGGTGCTTTGGGGTAGCCCCCCAAAACACCTTGTCCCCATGTTGATGAGGACAAGGGCCTCATCCTCACAACCGTGGCCGGTGGTTGTGGGGGTCTGCGGGCGGGGGGCTTATCGGAATCTGGAAGCCCCCTTTAACAAGGGGACCCCCAGATCCCGGCCCCCCCCCTGTGTGAAATGGTAAGGGGGTACTTACCCCTACCATTTCACTAAAAAACTGTCAAAAATGTTAAAAATGACAAGAGACAGTTTTTGACAATTCCTTTATTTAAATGCTTCTTCTTTCTTCCTTCATCTTCTTCTTCTTCTGGTTCTTCTGGCTCTTCTGGTTCTTCCTCCGGCGTTCTTGTCCAGCATCTTCTCCGCGGCGTCTTCTATCTTCTTCTCCTCGGGCCGCTCCGCACCCATGGCATGGGGGGGAGGCTCCCGCTCTTCTCTTCATCTTCTTCTCTTCTTCATCTTCTTCTTCATCTTCTTCTTCATCTCTTCTTCCTTCTTCTCTTCTTCATGTCTTCTGCGGGCCGCTCCGCAGCCATGCTGGCATGGTGGGAGGCTCCCGCTGTGTGACGGCGTCTCTTCGTCTGACGGTTCTTAAATAACGGGGGGCGGGGCCACCCGGTGACCCCGCCCCCCTCTGACGCACGGTGACATGACGGGACTTCCCTGTGGCATTCCCCGTGACGTCACAGGGAAGTCCCGTCATGTCACCGTGCGTCAGAGGGGGGCGGGGTCACCGGGTGGCCCCGCCCCCCGTTATTTAAGAACCGTCAGACGAAGAGACGCCGTCACACAGCGGGAGCCTCCCACCATGCCACAGCATGGCTGCGGAGCGGCCCGCAGAAGACATGAAGAAGAGAAGAAGGAAGAAGAGATGAAGAAGAAGATGAAGAAGAAGATGAAGAAGAGAAGAAGATGAAGAGAAGAGTGGGAGCCTCCCCTCATGCCATGGGTGCGGAGCGGCCCGAGGAGAAGAAGATAGAAGACGCCGCGGAGAAGATGCTGGACGAGAACGCCGGAGGAAGAACCAGAAGAGCCAGAAGAACCAGAAGAAGAAGAAGATGAAGGAAGAAAGAAGAAGCATTTAAATAAAGGAATTGTCAAAAACTGTCTCTTGTCATTTTTAACATTTTTGACAGTTTTTTAGTGAAATGGTAGGGGTAAGTACCCCCTTACCATTTCACACAGGGGGGGGGCCGGGATCTGGGGGTCCCCTTGTTAAAGGGGGCTTCCAGATTCCGATAAGCCCCCCGCCCGCAGACCCCCACAACCACCGGCCACGGTTGTGAGGATGAGGCCCTTGTCCTCATCAACATGGGGACAAGGTGTTTTGGGGGGCTACCCCAAAGCACCCTCCCAATGTTGAGGGCATGTGGCCTGGTACGGTTCAGGAGGGGGGGGGGCCGCACTCTCGTCCCCCCCTCTTTTCCTGCGGCCTGCCAGGTTGCGTGCTCGGATAAGGGTCTGGTATGGATTTTTAGGGGGACCCCACGCCGTTTTTTTTTTTTTTTTTGGCGCGGGGTTCCCCTTAAAATCCATACCAGACCTGAAGGGTCTGGTATGGAATTTAGGGGGAACCCCACGTCAATTTTTTTTTTAAATTTTGGCTGGGGTTCCCCTTAATATCCATACCAGACCTGAAGGGCCTTGTATGGAATTTAGGGGGACCCCCACATCATTTTTTTTTTTTATTTTGGTTCGGGGTTCCCCTGTGGGGAATTCCCATGCCGTTTTTATCAATGAACTTCTATGTGTATTGTCGGCAATGCAATAGCCGCGGGTAGTTTTAAATGAGTTTTTTCCTTCCAAATGTCATTTTGCTGTCAGACTGTTCTAAACACAGGAAACATGCGCCCCTTTACAGGCATACTATAGACACCCCCCAGGTACGAAATTTAAAGGGATATTACACTTTTATTGTTTGACTTTAAGCATTAATAAAATCACTGCTCCTGAAAAAACGTCCGTTTTTAAAACTTTTTTTTGCATTGATCCATGTCCCCTGGGGCAGGACCCGGGTCCCCAAACACTTTTTATGACAATAACTTGCATATAAGCCTTTAAAATTAGCACTTTTGATTTCTCCCATAGACTTTTAAAGGGTGTTCCGCGGCATTCGAATTTGCCGCGAACACCCCAAATTGTTCGCTGTTCGGCGAACTTGCGAACAGCCAATGTTCGAGTAGAACATGAGTTCGACTCGAACTCGAAGCTCATCCCTAATTACCGCTGACTCATGGTCCAGCAGGCATGGACAGGGATGTTACCTAAGTTTCACCGCGCATTGGGTGACTCTGCTGGCAGCTGGGAAGGATGCAGGACAAGGTGCAGTAGTGTTGGAGGTTGTTTCGCCACATCGCCTCCAAAATGTCACTATTAATGTTTGTGACACACCTCTCTCCTCCACCCCCTCCTCTTCTTCTTCTTCCTCCATGGCCTCTTCCTGTGCTTTGTCCTCGGAACCAGCGGTGCTCCGTAGCCGTTCAAGGGGCTACGCAAGTACGCAGGCCAAAAGATGCCATGCGGTGCTTGAGCTGGTGTGCTTGGGGGATAGGAGAGACACTGGGGCAGAGGTTCTGTCAGCTCTGCAGGGGCAGGTTCAGAGGTGGTTGACACCACGCCAACTTAAGGCAGGAATGGTGGTTTTCGACAATGGCACCAACCTCCTCTCTGCCCTCCGACAGGGACAAATGACCCATGTGCCCTGTTTGGCTCAAATCCTTAACTTGGTAGTGCAGCGGTTCTTGGGCAGGTACCCAGGCTTACAGGATGTCCCGAGGCAGGCCAGGAAAGTCTGTGTGCATTTCCGCCGGTCATGTAATGCCAGTGCTCGGCTGGCGGACCTCCAAAAGGAGTTTAACCTGCCCAAGAACCGCCTAATCTGTGACATGCCCACCAGGTGGAACTCAACGTTGGCCATGCTGCAGTGGCTGCACACGCAGCAGAGGGCCATCAATGAGTACCTGTGCGACTATGGCACCAGGACAGGGTCAGGGGAGCTTGGGTTTTTTTCCCCACGCCAGTGGGCCATGATCAGGGATGCATGCACTGTCCTGTCACCATTTGAGGAGGCCACGAGGATGGTGAGCAGTGACAGTGTATGCATCAGTGACACTGTCCACCTGTTGGAGCACACACTGCATGGAATAATGGACAGGGCACTTGAGGCAGAACAGAGGCAGGAAGAGGAGGACTTCCTTAGCTCTCAAGGCCCCCTTTATCCAGACAGTGTTCCTGCGTGCGACCATGTCGTCCTTAGTGACCCAGAGGACTCCGGACCGAATGCCTCAGAAAACCTACGCTGCATGGCCTCCCTGATCCTGTAAAGCCTGCCTAAGGATCCTCATATTCGTGGTATCAAGGAGAAGGATCAATACTGGCTGGCAACCCTCCTTGATCCACGTTACAGGGGTAAGGTTGCGGACCTTATCTTGCCATCGCAGAGGGAGCAGAAGATAAAACATCTTCGGGAGGCCTTGCAGAAAGGTCTGTGCAACGCGTTCCCAGAGACTGGGAGGTTACAAACTCCTGTTTCTGGACAACGTGTTGCTGAGGCTTCGGTCAGTCAAAGAAGGAGCGGTGGAGAAGGTGGCCGTCTGACTGATGCGTTCAGACAATTTTTTGGTCCGCAGCCCCAAGGTATGATCGGTTCCAGCAACCATCGCTAGCGTCTGTTTTACATGGTGCAGGAATACCTAGGGGCAAGATCTGACTTGGACACCTTTCCCACCGAAAATCCTCTAGGTTACTGGGTGAGGCTTTGTAACCGATCACAGGGTGCGTCTGTCCACCAACTGGGTCGATCGACTGACCTTCATAAAAATGAATCTGTCTTGGATCACCACCAGCTACCAAGCACCTGATGCTGATGTAACCGAATAATTTTTTTTGAAATCTCAGATCCCTTCAAAGACTGCCTATGCTGATGCTGAGTGACTATCCCTGAGTAATTATCCTCTTCCTCCTCAATGATCAGGCTGATAGCTTGTAAGAACATTTTTGGTTCTGGGTGCCACCACCAGTGCCTAAGGCCCAATTTTTCAGCCCATGTTTAACAGGGGCGTGTAATTACAATTTTTGATGCAATACTTTGCAGCAGGGCTCGTTCCTGCGTTCCAACTAGAGTGTCTGTGAGGGGTTGCAGTGTTGTGGCACCAGCTGCGGACCAAAAAATTGTCTGAACGCATCGGTCAGGTGGCCACCTTCTCCACCGCTCCTTCTTTGACTGACCGAAGCCTCAGCAACATGTTGTCCAGAAACAGGAGTTTGTAACCTCCCAGTCTCTGGGAACGCGTTGCACAGACCTTTCTGCAAGGCCTCCCAAAAGATGTTTCATCCTCTGCTCCCTCTGCGATGGCAAGATAAGGTCCGCAACCTTACCCTTGTAACGTGGAACAAGGAGGGTTGCCAGCCAGTATTGGTCCTTCTCCTTGATACCACGAATACGAGGATCCTTACGCAGGCTTTGCAGGATCAGGGAGGCCATGCAGCGTAGGTTTGCTGAGGCATTCGGTCCGGAGTCCTCTGGGTCACTAAGGATGACATGATCCGCAGCCACCTCCTCCCAGCCACGTACAAGTCCATGTGTTTCTTGTGACTGATCCCTTAAAGACTGCTGCTGATGCTGAGTGCCAGGCTCAGCCTCCATACTGACACAATCTTCCTCCTCCTCCACCTCGTCCTCTTCCTGTGTGATCGGCGGGGAAACAGAGGAAAACTGTCTGGATAAAGGGGGCCTTGAGAGCTAAGGAAGTCCTCCTCTTCCTGCCTCTGTTCTGCCTCAAGTGCCCTGTCCATTATTCCACGCAGCGTGTGCTCCAACAGGTGGACAAGGGGGACAGTGTCACTGATGCATGCACTGTCACTGCTCACCATCCTCGTGGCCTCCTCAAATGGTGACAGGACAGTGCATGCATCCCTGATCATGGCCCACTGGCGTAGGGGAAAAAAAACAAGCTCCCATGACCCTGTCCTGGTGCCATAGTCGCACAGGTACTCATTGATGGCCCTCTGCTGCATGTGCAGCCGCTGCAGCATGGCCAACGTTGAGTTCCACCTGGTGGGCATGTCACAGATTAGGCGGTTCTTTGGCAGGTTAAACTCCTTTTGGAGGTCCGCCAGCCGAGCACTGGCATTATATGACCGGCGGAAATGCACACAGACTTTCCTGGCCTGCCTCAGGACATCCTGTAAGCCCGGGTACCTGCCCAAGAACCGCTGCACCACCAAGTTAAGGACGTGAGCCAAACAGGGCACATGGGTCATTTGTCCCTGTCGGAGGGCAGAGAGGAGGTTGGTGCCATTGTCGCAAACCGCCATTCCTGCCTTAAGTTGGCATGGCGTCAACCACCTCTGAACCTGCCCCTGCAGAGCTGACAGAACCTCTGCCCCAGTGTGGCTCCTGTCCCCCAAGCACACCAGCTCAAGCACCACATGGCATCTTTTGGCCTGCGTACTTGCGTAGCCCCTTGAATGGCTACGGAGCACTGCTGGTTCCGAGGACAAAGCACAGGAAGAGGCCATGGAGGAAGAAGAAGAGGAGGGGGTGGAGGAGAGATGTGTGTCACAATCATTAGCATTTTGGAGGCGTGGTGGCGGAACAACCTCCAACACTACTGCACCTTGTCCTGCATCCTTCCCAGCTGCCAGCAGAGTCACCCAATGCGCCGTGAAACTTAGGTAACGTCCCTGTCCATGCCTGCTAGACCATGAGTCAGCGGTAATATGCACCTTACAGCTGACCGCCCTGTCCAGCGAGGCATGGACATTGCCTTCCACATGCCGGTAGAGAGCCGGAATCGCCTTCCGTGAGAAAAAGTGGCGTTTGGGTAACTGCAAAAAGGAAGAAAAGCAGCGCCGACCTAGGTGTAGTACTGTAGCATAAACATTTATTACAGGTTAAAATGCACTCACTCAGAGTAAGGTAGATACAGGCACATCAAGTAAAAAATCAGTCCGGGAAGCTGTGTGGTGGGCAGCAGGGATCCACAGGGGGCGACCCCTGTATATTGCTCACCCCTATCCATAGCTGTCGTCCCCTAACGCAACAAAATATTGTAAATTAGTTTGGGTAACTGCCACTGAGGAACCGCACATTCCACAAACTCACGGAAGGGGGCAGAGTCTACCAACTGAAAAGGCAGCAGTTGAAGTGCTAGCAATTTTGCCAAGCTAGCATTCAACCGCTGGGAATGTGGATGGCTGGGAGCAAACTTCTTTCGGCGGTGCAGCAGCTGGGGCAGGGAAATTTGCCTGGTACAATCTGACGTTGGTGTACCAAAAGCAGATTGCCCACAAGTACTTGGCTGTAACACACCTTATTCTACACCTTCATTCCTCTCAGTGCAGGTCTCAGAGAGGACTGAAGGTATAGTGGGGTTGATGATCTCAGCTGATGAGGAGCAAGGAGAGGTCCTCTTTGTTCTTTGGTGTGGGTCTTTTAGATACGCTTGCCAACGAACTGCATGGCAGGTGAAACATATGTCTGGTCAAGCATGTGGTACCCAAGCGGGAGGTGTTTTGGCCACGTGAGATACGCTTGAGACATATGTTGCAAATAGCAGCGGTGCGATCTGATGCACTCGTCTCAAAAAAGGCCCACACCAAAGAACTTTTTGAATAACATGCAGAGACTGCAGCGCCCTGCACATGTGGAGCTTTGGGGTGTGATGCAGTCAATGTGCTTCCCTTAGGCTGGCCCCTGGAGGGCATCCTGCCTCATTGGTGATGTGCCGCCTCCTCCTCCTCTCTCCTATCAGGCACCCACGTTGAGTCAGTGACCTCATCATCCCCTCCCTCCTCATCACTGGAGCAAACCTGGCAGTATGCTGCAGGAAGGGGAGCATGACTGCCAGATTGCTGTCCTTCTTTGGCACCCCCTCTGTCCGTTCTCATGTTACTGCCTTCATTGAGCTCAGTATCATCATCAGAGCCTTCCAAACGCTGAGCATCCTCCTGGAGCATGTACCCAACACTGTGGTCAAACAGTTCCAGGGACTCCTCAGGAGGACATGGTGGGGCTAGGGAAGGAGTCACTGATCACATTGAGCTGAGGGAAGAGGCCGTTGCTTTGACAGACAAAGTACCCTGAGCATTGGTGAGAGAGGATGGGGAGGATGAGGACGGCTTGGTCATTCACTCGACCAAGTCTTCCGCATGTTGCGGCTCAACATGGCCAGCTGCTGAAAAAAAGGCCAAGCATATCCCACGGCCACGTGCTGATGAGGATGCACTGTCTCCACGACCAGCACTAGACACAGAGCCTGCTTGCCCTCTCTTATTGGCTTGTGACTGTCTGCCTCTCCTTCTTGGCCTTCCAGACATACTAATGGCCTATAGCTGCACTAAGCTGGGATATATATATATATACATATATGTACTGATACTGCAGCTAGCAAAATCAACTGCCTGCCTGTAGTATGAGAACACCACCAACCTTCTACGGGTAGATTTAGCTGAACACTGTGCAGAGCTCGCAAAAAAATAACTTGTAGTTTTAGCTGAACACTGTGAGCAGGACGCACCACACTAACTTGTAGTTTTAGCTGAACACTGTGAGCAGGACACACAGCACTAACTTGTAGTTTTAGCTGAACACTGTGAGCAGGACGCACCGCACTAACTTGTAGGTTTAGCTGAACACTGTGAGGTGGACGCACCGCACTAACTTGTAGTTTTAGCTGAACACTGTGAGCAGGATGCAGAGCACTAACTTGTAGTTTTAGCTGAACACTGTGAGCAGGACGCACTGCACTAACTTGTAGCTTTAGATGAACACTGTGCAGAGGTCTCACTACACTAACTTGTAGTTTTAGCTGAACACTGTGAGCAGGACGCACCGCACTAACTTGTAGGTTTAGCTGAACACTGTGAGGTGGACGCACAACACTAACTTGTAGTTTTAGCTGAACACTGTGAGCAGGATACACAGCACTAACTTGTAGGTTTAGCTGAACACTGTGAGGTGGACGCACCGCACTAACTTGTAGTTTTAGCTGAACACTGTGAGCAGGACGCACAGCACTAACTTGTAGTTTTAGCTGAACACTGTGAGCAGGACGCACTGCACTAACTTGTAGTTTTAGCTGAACACTGTGAGCAGGACGCACAGCACTAACTTGTAGTTTTAGCTGAACACTGTGAGGTGGACGCACCACACTAACTTGTAGTTTTAGCTGAACACTGTGAGCAGGACGCACTGCACTAACTTGTAGCTTTAGATGAACACTGTGCAGAGGTCTCACTACACTAACTTGTAGTTTTAGCTGAACACTGTGAGCAGGATGCACCACACTAACTTGTAGGTTTAGCTGAACACTGTGAGGTGGACGCACCACACTAACTTGTAGTTTTAGCTGAACACTGTGAGCAGGACGCACAGCACTAACTTGTAGTTTTAGCTGAACACTGTGAGAAGGACGCACCGCACTAACTTGTAGTTTTAGCTGAACACTGTGAGCAGGACACACAGCACTAACTTGTAATTTTAGCTGAACACTGTGAGGTGGACGCACCACACTAACTTGTATTTTTAGCTGAACACTGTGAGCAGGACGCACAGCACTAACTTGTAGTTTTAGCTGAACACTGTGAGCAGGATACACAGCACTAACTTGTAGGTTTAGCTGAACACTGTGAGGTGGACGCACCGCACTAACTTGTAGTTTTAGCTGAACACTGTGAGCAGGACGCACAGCACTAACTTGTAGTTTTAGCTGAACACTGTGAGCAGGACGCCCTGTACTAACTTGTAGTTTTAGCTGAACACTGTGAGCAGGACGCACAGCACTAACTTGTAGTTTTAGGTGAACACTGTGAGGTGGACGCACCACACTAAATTGTAGTTTTAGCTGAACACTGTGAGCAGGATGCACTGCACTAACTTGTAGCTTTAGATGAACACTGTGCAGAGGTCTCACTACACTAACTTGTAGTTTTAGCTGAACACTGTGAGCAGGATGCACCGCACTAACTTGTAGTTTTAGCTGAACACTGTGAGCAGGACGCACCGCACTAACTTGTAGGTTTAGCTGAACACTGTGAGCAGGACGCACCACACTAACTTGTAGGTTTAGCTGAACACTGTGAGCAGGACGCACCGCACTAACTTGTAGGTTTAGCTGAACACTGTGAGGTGGACGCACTGCACTAACTTGTAGTTTTAGCTGAACACTGTGAGCAGGACGCACCGCACTAACTTGTAGGTTTAGCTGAACACTGTGAGCAGGACGCACCGCACTAACTTGTAGGTTTAGCTGAACACTGTGAGCAGGACGCACTGCACTAACTTGTAGCTTTAGATGTACACTGTGCAGAGGTCTCACTACACTAACTTGTAGGTTTAGCTGAACACTGTGAGGTGGACGCACCACACTAACTTGTAGTTTTAGCTGAACACTGTGAGCAGGAAGCACAGCACTAACTTGTAGTTTTAGCTGAACACTGTGAGCAGGACACACCGCACTAACTTGTAGGTTTAGCTGAACACTGTAAGGTGGATGCACTGCACTAACTTGTAGTTTTAGCTGAACACTGTGAACAGGACGCACAGCACTAACTTGTAGTTTTAGCTGAACACTGTGAGCAGGACGCACCGCACTAACTTGTAGGTTTAGCTGAACACTGTGAGGTGGACGCACCACACTAACTTGTAGTTTTAGCTGAACACTGTGAGCAGGATGCACAGCACTAACTTGTAGTTTTAGCTGAACACTGTGAGCAGGACGCACCGCACTAACTTGTAGGTTTAGATGAACACTGTGAGGTGGACGCACTGCACTAACTTGTAGTTTTAGCTGAACACTGTGAGCAGGACGCACTGCACTAACTTGTAGCTTTAGATGAACACTGTGCAGAGGTCTCACTACACTAACTTGTAGGTTTAGCTGAACACTGTGAGGTGGACGCACCAAACTAACTTGTAGTTTTAACTGAACACTGTGAGCAGGACGCACCACACTAACTTGTAGTTTTAGCTGAACACTGTGAGCAGGATGCACAGCACTAACTTGTAGTTTTAGCTGAACACTGTGAGCAGGACGCACCGCACTAACTTGTAGGTTTAGCTGAACACTGTGAGGTGGACGCACCACACTAACTTGTAGTTTTAGCTGAACACTGTGAGCAGGACGCACTGCACTAACTTGTAGCTTTAGATGAACACTGTGCAGAGGTCTCACTACACTAACTTGTAAGTTTAGCTGAACACTGTGAGGTGGACGCACCGCACTAACTTGTAGTTTTAGCTGAACACTGTGAGCAGGACGCACAGCACTAACTTGTAGTTTTAGCTGAACACTGTGAGCAGGACGCACTGTACTAACTTGTAGTTTTAGCTGAACACTGTGAGCAGGACGCAAAGCACTAACTTGTAGTTTTAGGTGAACACTGTGAGGTGGACGCACCACACTAAATTGTAGTTTTAGCTGAACACTGTGAGCAGGACGCACTGCACTAACTTGTAGCTTTAGATGAACACTGTGCAGAGGTCTCACTACACTAACTTGTAGGTTTAGCTGAACACTGTGAGCAGGATGCACAGCACTAACTTGTAGTTTTAGCTGAACACTGTGAGCAGGACGCACCGCACTAACTTGTAGGTTTAGCTGAACACTGTGAGGTGGACGCACCGCACTAAATTGTAGTTTTAGCTGAACACTGTGAGCAGGACGCACCCCACTAACTTGTAGTTTTAGCTGAACACTGTGAGGTGGACGCACCCCACTAACTTGTAGTTTTAGCTGAACACTGTGAGCAGGACGCACCGCACTAACTTGTAGGTTTAGCTGAACACTGTGAGGTGGACGCACTGCACTAACTTGTAGTTTTAGCTGAACACTGTGAGCAGGACGCACTGCACTAACTTGTAGCTTTAGATGTACACTGTGCAGAGGTCTCACTACACTAACTTGTAGGTTTAGCTGAACACTGTGAGGTGGACGCACCACACTAACTTGTAGTTTTAGCTGAACACTGTGAGCAGGATGCACAGCACTAACTTGTAGTTTTGGCTGAACACTGTGAGCAGGACGCACCGCACTAACTTGTAGGTTTAGCTGAACACTGTGAGGTGGACGCACCGCACTAAATTGTAGTTTTAGCTGAACACTGTGAGCAGGACGCACCCCACTAACTTGTAGTTTTAGCTGAACACTGTGTGCAGGACACACCGCACTAACTTGTAGCTTTAGATGAACACTGTGCAGAGGTCTTACTACACTAACTTGTAGTTTTAGCTGAACACTGTGAGCAGGACGCACCGCACTAACTTCTAGATTTAGCTGAACACTGTGAGCAGGACGCACCAAACTAACTTGTAGTTTTAACTGAACACTGTGAGCAGGACGCACCACACTAACTTGTAGTTTTAGCTGAACACTGTGAGCAGGATGCACTGCACTAACTTGTACCTTTAGATGAACACTGTGCAGAGGTCTCACTACACTAACTTGTAGTTTTAGCTGAACACTGTGAGCAGGACGCACCACACTAACTTGTAGTTTTAGCTGAACACTGTGAGCAGGACACACAGCACTAACTTGTAGTTTTAGCTGAACACTGTGAGCAGGACGCACCGCACTAACTTGTAGGTTTAGCTGAACACTGTGAGGTGGACGCACCGCACTAACTTGTAGTTTTAGCTGAACACTGTGAGCAGGATGCAGAGCACTAACTTGTAGTTTTAGCTGAACACTGTGAGCAGGACGCACTGCACTAACTTGTAGCTTTAGATGAACACTGTGCAGAGGTCTCACTACACTAACTTGTAGTTTTAGCTGAACACTGTGAGCAGGACGCACCGCACTACCTTGTAGGTTTAGCTGAACACTGTGAGGTGGACGCACAACACTAACTTGTAGTTTTAGCTGAACACTGTGAGCAGGATACACAGCACTAACTTGTAGGTTTAGCTGAACACTGTGAGGTGGACGCACCGCACTAACTTGTAGTTTTAGCTGAACACTGTGAGCAGGACGCACAGCACTAACTTGTAGTTTTAGCTGAACACTGTGAGCAGGACGCACTGCACTAACTTGTAGTTTTAGCTGAACACTGTGAGCAGGACGCACAGCACTAACTTGTAGTTTTAGCTGAACACTGTGAGGTGGACGCACCACACTAACTTGTAGTTTTAGCTGAACACTGTGAGCAGGACGCACTGCACTAACTTGTAGCTTTAGATGAACACTGTGCAGAGGTCTCACTACACTAACTTGTAGTTTTAGCTGAACACTGTGAGCAGGATGCACCACACTAACTTGTAGGTTTAGCTGAACACTGTGAGGTGGACGCACCACACTAACTTGTAGTTTTAGCTGAACACTGTGAGCAGGACGCACAGCACTAACTTGTAGTTTTAGCTGAACACTGTGAGAAGGATGCACCGCACTAACTTGTAGTTTTAGCTGAACACTGTGAGAAGGACACACAGCACTAACTTCTAATTTTAGCTGAACACTGTGAGGTGGACGCACCACACTAACTTGTAGTTTTAGCTGAACACTGTGAGCAGGACGCACTGCACTAACTTGTAGCTTTAGATGAACACTGTGAGGTGGACGCACCACACTAACTTGTATTTTTAGCTGAACACTGTGAGCAGGACGCACAGCACTAACTTGTAGTTTTAGCTGAACACTGTGAGCAGGATACACAGCACTAACTTGTAGGTTTAGCTGAACACTGTGAGGTGGACGCACCACACTAACTTGTAGTTTTAGCTGAACACTGTGAGCAGGACGCACAGCACTAACTTGTAGTTTTAGCTGAACACTGTGAGCAGGACGCCCTGTACTAACTTGTAGTTTTAGCTGAACACTGTGAGCAGGACGCACAGCACTTACTTGTAGTTTTAGGTGAACACTGTGAGGTGGACGCACCACACTAAATTGTAGTTTTAGCTGAACACTGTGAGCAGGATGCACTGCACTAACTTGTAGCTTTAGATGAACACTGTGCAGAGGTCTCACTACACTAACTTGTAGTTTTAGCTGAACACTGTGAGCAGGACGCACCGCACTAACTTGTAGGTTTAGCTGAACACTGTGAGGTGGACGCACAACACTAACTTGTAGTTTTAGCTGAACACTGTGAGCAGGATACACAGCACTAACTTGTAGGTTTAGCTGAACACTGTGAGGTGGACGCACCGCACTAACTTGTAGTTTTAGCTGAACACTGTGAGCAGGACGCACAGCACTAACTTGTAGTTTTAGCTGAACACTGTGAGCAGGACGCACTGCACTAACTTGTAGTTTTAGCTGAACACTGTGAGCAGGACGCACAGCACTAACTTGTAGTTTTAGCTGAACACTGTGAGGTGGACGCACCCCACTAACTTGTAGTTTTAGCTGAACACTGTGAGCAGGACGCACTGCACTAACTTGTAGCTTTAGATGAACAGTGTGCAGAGGTCTCACTACACTAACTTGTAGTTTTAGCTGAACACTGTGAGCAGGATGCACCACACTAACTTGTAGGTTTAGCTGAACACTGTGAGCAGGACACACAGCACTAACTTGTAGTTTTAGCTGAACACTGTGAGCAGGACGCACCGCACTAACTTGTAGGTTTAGCTGAACACTGTGAGGTGGACGCACCGCACTAACTTGTAGTTTTAGCTGAACACTGTGAGCAGGATGCAGAGCACTAACTTGTAGTTTTAGCTGAACACTGTGAGCAGGACGCACTGCACTAACTTGTAGCTTTAGATGAACACTGTGCAGAGGTCTCACTACACTAACTTGTAGTTTTAGCTGAACACTGTGAGCAGGACGCACCGCACTAACTTGTAGGTTTAGCTGAACACTGTGAGGTGGACGCACAACACTAACTTGTAGTTTTAGCTGAACACTGTGAGCAGGATACACAGCACTAACTTGTAGGTTTAGCTGAACACTGTGAGGTGGACGCACCGCACTAACTTGTAGTTTTAGCTGAACACTGTGAGCAGGACGCACAGCACTAACTTGTAGTTTTAGCTGAACACTGTGAGCAGGACGCACTGCACTAACTTGTAGTTTTAGCTGAACACTGTGAGCAGGACACACAGCACTAACTTGTAGTTTTAGCTGAACACTGTGAGGTGGACGCACCACACTAACTTGTAGTTTTAGCTGAACACTGTGAGCAGGACGCACTGCACTAACTTGTAGCTTTAGATGAACACTGTGCAGAGGTCTCACTACACTAACTTGTAGTTTTAGCTGAACACTGTGAGCAGGATGCACCACACTAACTTGTAGGTTTAGCTGAACACTGTGAGGTGGACGCACAACACTAACTTGTAGTTTTAGCTGAACACTGTGAGCAGGATACACAGCACTAACTTGTAGGTTTAGCTGAACACTGTGAGGTGGACGCACCGCACTAACTTGTAGTTTTAGCTGAACACTGTGAGCAGGACGCACAGCACTAACTTGTAGTTTTAGCTGAACACTGTGAGCAGGACGCACTGCACTAACTTGTAGTTTTAGCTGAACACTGTGAGCAGGACGCACAGCACTAACTTGTAGTTTTAGCTGAACACTGTGAGGTGGACGCACCACACTAACTTGTAGTTTTAGCTGAACACTGTGAGCAGGACGCACTGCACTAACTTGTAGCTTTAGATGAACACTGTGCAGAGGTCTCACTACACTAACTTGTAGTTTTAGCTGAACACTGTGAGCAGGATGCACCACACTAACTTGTAGGTTTAGCTGAACACTGTGAGGTGGACGCACCACACTAACTTGTAGTTTTAGCTGAACACTGTGAGCAGGACGCACAGCACTAACTTGTAGTTTTAGCTGAACACTGTGAGAAGGATGCACCGCACTAACTTGTAGTTTTAGCTGAACACTGTGAGAAGGACACACAGCACTAACTTGTAGTTTTAGCTGAACACTGTGAGCAGGACGCACTGCACTAACTTGTAGCTTTAGATGAACACTGTGAGGTGGACGCACCACACTAACTTGTATTTTTAGCTGAACACTGTGAGCAGGACGCACAGCACTAACTTGTAGTTTTAGCTGAACACTGTGAGCAGGATACACAGCACTAACTTGTAGGTTTAGCTGAACACTGTGAGGTGGACGCACCGCACTAACTTGTAGTTTTAGCTGAACACTGTGAGCAGGACGCACAGCACTAACTTGTAGTTTTAGCTGAACACTGTGAGCAGGACGCCCTGTACTAACTTGTAGTTTTAGCTGAACACTGTGAGCAGGACGCACAGCACTAACTTGTAGTTTTAGGTGAACACTGTGAGGTGGACGCACCACACTAAATTGTAGTTTTAGCTGAACACCGTGAGCAGGACGCACTGCACTAACTTGTAGCTTTAGATGAACACTGTGCAGAGGTCTAACTACACTAACTTGTAGTTTTAGCTGAACACTGTGAGCAGGACGCACCGCACTAACTTGTAGGTTTAGCTGAACACTGTGAGGTGGACGCACAACACTAACTTGTAGTTTTAGCTGAACACTGTGAGCAGGATACACAGCACTAACTTGTAGGTTTAGCTGAACACTGTGAGGTGGACGCACCGCATTAACTTGTAGTTTTAGCTGAACACTGTGAGCAGGACGCACAGCACTAACTTGTAGTTTTAGCTGAACACTGTGAGCAGGACGCACTGCACTAACTTGTAGTTTTAGCTGAACACTGTGAGCAGGACGCACAGCACTAACTTGTAGTTTTAGCTGAACACTGTGAGGTGGACGCACCCCACTAACTTGTAGTTTTAGCTGAACACTGTGAGCAGGACGCACTGCACTAACTTGTAGCTTTAGATGAACAGTGTGCAGAGGTCTCACTACACTAACTTGTAGTTTTAGCTGAACACTGTGAGCAGGATGCACCACACTAACTTGTAGGTTTAGCTGAACACTGTGAGCAGGACACACAGCACTAACTTGTAGTTTTAGCTGAACACTGTGAGCAGGACGCACCGCACTAACTTGTAGGTTTAGCTGAACACTGTGAGGTGGACGCACCGCACTAACTTGTAGTTTTAGCTGAACACTGTGAGCAGGATGCAGAGCACTAACTTGTAGTTTTAGCTGAACACTGAGCAGGACGCACTGCACTAACTTGTAGCTTTAGATGAACACTGTGCAGAGGTCTCACTACACTAACTTGTAGTTTTAGCTGAACACTGTGAGCAGGACGCACCACACTAACTTGTAGGTTTAGCTGAACACTGTGAGGTGGACGCACAACACTAACTTGTAGTTTTAGCTGAACACTGTGAGCAGGATACACAGCACTAACTTGTAGGTTTAGCTGAACACTGTGAGGTGGACGCACCGCACTAACTTGTAGTTTTAGCTGAACACTGTGAGCAGGACGCACAGCACTAACTTGTAGTTTTAGCTGAACACTGTGAGCAGGACGCACTGCACTAACTTGTAGTTTTAGCTGAACACTGTGAGCAGGACGCACAGCACTAACTTGTAGTTTTAGCTGAACACTGTGAGGTGGACGCACCACACTAACTTGTAGTTTTAGCTGAACACTGTGAGCAGGACGCACTGCACTAACTTGTAGCTTTAGATGAACACTGTGCAGAGGTCTCACTACACTAACTTGTAGTTTTAGCTTAACACTGTGAGCAGGATGCACCACACTAACTTGTAGGTTTAGCTGAACACTGTGAGGTGGACGCACCACACTAACTTGTAGTTTTAGCTGAACACTGTGAGCAGGACGCACAGCACTAACTTGTAGTTTTAGCTGAACACTGTGAGAAGGACGCACCGCACTAACTTGTAGTTTTAGCTGAACACTGTGAGCAGGACACACAGCACTAACTTGTAATTTTAGCTGAACACTGTGAGGTGGACGCACCACACTAACTTGTAGTTTTAGCTGAACACTGTGAGCAGGACGCACTGCACTAACTTGTAGCTTTAGATGAACACTGTGAGGTGGACGCACCACACTAACTTGTATTTTTAGCTGAACACTGTGAGCAGGACGCACAGCACTAACTTGTAGTTTTAGCTGAACACCGTGAGCAGGATACACAGCACTAACTTGTAGGTTTAGCTGAACACTGTGAGGTGGACGCACCGCACTAACTTGTAGTTTTAGCTGAACACTGTGAGCAGGACGCACAGCACTAACTTGTAGTTTTAGCTGAACACTGTGAGCAGGACGCCCTGTACTAACTTGTAGTTTTAGCTGAACACTGTGAGCAGGACGCACAGCACTAACTTGTAGTTTTAGGTGAACACTGTGAGGTGGACGCACCACACTAAATTGTAGTTTTAGCTGAACACTGTGAGCAGGATGCACTGCACTAACTTGTAGCTTTAGATGAACACTGTGCAGAGGTCTCACTACACTAACTTGTAGTTTTAGCTGAACACTGTGAGCAGGATGCACCGCACTAACTTGTAGTTTTAGCTGAACACTGTGAGCAGGACGCACCGCACTAACTTGTAGGTTTAGCTGAACACTGTGAGCAGGACACACCACACTAACTTGTAGGTTTAGCTGAACACTGTGAGCAGGACGCACCGCACTAACTTGTAGGTTTAGCTGAACACTGTGAGGTGGAGGCACTGCACTAACTTGTAGTTTTAGCTGAACACTGTGAGCAGGACGCACCGCACTAACTTGTAGGTTTAGCTGAACACTGTGAGCAGGACGCACCGCACTAACTTGTAGGTTTAGCTGAACACTGTGAGCAGGACGCACTGCACTAACTTGTAGCTTTAGATGTACACTGTGCAGAGGTCTCACTACACTAACTTGTAGGTTTAGCTGAACACTGTGAGGTGGACGCACCACACTAACTTGTAGTTTTAGCTGAACACTGTGAGCAGGAAGCACAGCACTAACTTGTAGTTTTAGCTGAACACTGTGAGCAGGACGCACCGCACTAACTTGTAGGTTTAGCTGAACACTGTGAGGTGGATGCACTGCACTAACTTGTAGTTTTAGCTGAACACTGTGAACAGGACGCACAGCACTAACTTGTAGTTTTAGCTGAACACTGTGAGCAGGACGCACCGCACTAACTTGTAGGTTTAGCTGAACACTGTGAGGTGGACGCACCACACTAACTTGTAGTTTTAGCTGAACACTGTGAGCAGGATGCACAGCACTAACTTGTAGTTTTAGCTGAACACTGTGAGCAGGACGCACCGCACTAACTTGTAGGTTTAGATGAACACTGTGAGGTGGACGCACTGCACTAACTTGTAGTTTTAGCTGAACACTGTGAGCAGGACGCACTGCACTAACTTGTAGCTTTAGATGAACACTGTGCAGAGGTCTCACTACACTAACTTGTAGGTTTAGCTGAACACTGTGAGGTGGACGCACCAAACTAACTTGTAGTTTTAACTGAACACTGTGAGCAGGACGCACCACACTAACTTGTAGTTTTAGCTGAACACTGTGAGCAGGATGCACAGCACTAACTTGTAGTTTTAGCTGAACACTGTGAGCAGGACGCACCGCACTAACTTGTAGGTTTAGCTGAACACTGTGAGGTGGACGCACCACACTAACTTGTAGTTTTAGCTGAACACTGTGAGCAGGACGCACTGCACTAACTTGTAGCTTTAGATGAACACTGTGCAGAGGTCTCACTACACTAACTTGTAGGTTTAGCTGAACACTGTGAGGTGGACGCACCGCACTAACTTGTAGTTTTAGCTGAACACTGTGAGCAGGACGCACAGCACTAACTTGTAGTTTTAGCTGAACACTGTGAGCAGGACGCACTGTACTAACTTGTAGTTTTAGCTGAACACTGTGAGCAGGACGCAAAGCACTAACTTGTAGTTTTAGGTGAACACTGTGAGGTGGACGCACCACACTAAATTGTAGTTTTAGCTGAACACTGTGAGCAGGACGCACTGCACTAACTTGTAGCTTTAGATGAACACTGTGCAGAGGTCTCACTACACTAACTTGTAGGTTTAGCTGAACACTGTGAGCAGGATGCACAGCACTAACTTGTAGTTTTGGCTGAACACTGTGAGCAGGACGCACCGCACTAACTTGTAGGTTTAGCTGAACACTGTGAGGTGGACGCACCGCACTAAATTGTAGTTTTAGCTGAACACTGTGAGCAGGACGCACCCCACTAACTTGTAGTTTTAGCTGAACACTGTGTGCAGGACACACCGCACTAACTTGTAGCTTTAGATGAACACTGTGCAGAGGTCTCACTACACTAACTTGTAGTTTTAGCTGAACACTGTGAGCAGGACGCACCGCACTAACTTCTAGATTTAGCTGAACACTGTGAGCAGGACGCACCAAACTAACTTGTAGTTTTAACTGAACACTGTGAGCAGGACGCACCACACTAACTTGTAGTTTTAGCTGAACACTGTGAGCAGGATGCACTGCACTAACTTGTACCTTTAGATGAACACTGTGCAGAGGTCTCACTACACTAACTTGTAGTTTTAGCTGAACACTGTGAGCAGGACGCTCAGCACTAACTTGTAGTTTTAGCTGAACACTGTGAGCAGGACGCACCGCACCGCACTAACTTGTAGGTTTAGCTGAACACTGTGAGGTGGACGCACCACACTAACTTGTATTTTTAGCTGAACACTGTGAGCAGGACGCACAAAACTAACTTGTAGTTTTAGCTGAACACTGTGAGCAGGATACACAGCACTAACTTGTAGGTTTAGCTGAACACTGTGAGGTGGACGCACCGCACTAACCTGTAGTTTTAGCTGAACACTGTGAGCAGGACGCACTGTACTAACTTGTAGTTTTAGCTGAACACTGTGAGCAGGACGCACTGTACTAACTTATAGTTTTAGCTGAACACTGTGAGCAGGACGCACAGCACTAACTTGTAGTTTTAACTGAACACTGTGAGGTGGACGCACCACACTAACTTGTAGTTTTAACTGAACACTGTGAGCAGGACGCACAGCACTAACTTGTAGTTTTAGCTGAACACTGTGAGCAGGATGCACCGCACTAACTTGTAGGTTTAGCTGAACACTGTGAGGTGGACGCACCGCACTAAATTGTAGTTTTAGCTGAACACTGTGAGCAGGACGCACAGCACTAACTTGTAGTTTTAGCTGAACACTGTGAGCAGGACGCACCGCACTAACTTGTAGGTTTAGCTGAACACTGTGAGGTGGACGCACCCCACTAACTTGTAGGTTTAGATGAACACTGTGAGGTGGACGCACTGCACTAACTTGTAGTTTTAGCTGAACACTGTGAGCAGGACGCACCGCACTAACTTGTAGGTTTAGCTGAACACTGTGAGGTGGACGCACCGCACTAAATTGTAGTTTTAGCTGAACACTGTGAGCAGGACGCACCCCACTAAATTGTAGGTTTAGATGAACACTGTGAATTGGACGCACTGCACTAACTTGTAGTTTTAGCTGAACACTGTGAGCAGGACGCACCGCACTAACTTCTAGGTTTAGCTGAACACTGTGAAGTGGACGCACCACACTAACTTGTAGTTTTAACTGAACACTGTGAGCAGGACGCACAGCACTAACTTGTAGTTTTAGCTGAACACTGTGAGCAGGATACACAGCACTAACTTGTAGGTTTAGCTGAACACTGTGAGGTGGACGCACCGCACTAACTTGTAGTTTTAGCTGAACACTGTGAGCAGGACGCACTGCACTAACTTGTAGTTTTAGCTGAACACTGTGAGCAGGACGCACCGCACTAACTTGTAGGTTTAGCTGAACACAGTGAGGTGGACGCACCACACTAACTTGTAGGTTTAGATGAACACTGTGAGGTGGACGCACTGCACTAACTTGTAGTTTTAGCTGAACACTGTGAGCAGGACGCACCGCACTAACTTGTAGGTTTAGCTGAACACTGTGAGGTGGACGCACCGCACTAAATTGTAGTTTTAGCTGAACACTGTGAGCAGGACGCACCCCACTAACTTGTAGGTTTAGATGAACACTGTGAATTGGACGCACTGCACTAACTTGTAGTTTTAGCTGAACACTGTGAGCAGGACGCACCGCACTAACTTCTAGGTTTAGCTGAACACTGTGAAGTGGACGCACCACACTAACTTGTAGTTTTAACTGAACACTGTGAGCAGGACGCACAGCACTAACTTGTAGTTTTAGCTGAACACTGTGAGCAGGATACACAGCACTAACTTGTAGGTTTAGCTGAACACTGTGAGGTGGACGCACCGCACTAACTTGTAGTTTTAGCTGAACACTGTGAGCAGGACGCACTGCACTAACTTGTAGTTTTAGCTGAACACTGTGAGCAGGACGCACCGCACTAACTTGTAGGTTTAGCTGAACACTGTGAGGTGGACGCACCCCACTAACTTGTAGGTTTAGATGAACACTGTGAGGTGGACGCACTGCACTAACTTGTAGTTTTAGCTGAACACTGTGAGCAGGACGCACCGCACTAACTTCTAGGTTTAGCTGAACACTGTGAAGTGGACGCACCACACTAACTTGTAGTTTTAACTGAACACTGTGAGCAGGACGCACCACACTAACTTGTAGGTTTAGCTGAACACTGTGAGGTGGACGCACCACACTAACTTGTAGTTTTAGCTGAACACTGTGAGCAGGACGCACCACACTAACTTATAGGTTTAGCTGAACACTGTGAGGTGGACGCACCACACTAACTTGTAGGTTTAGCTGAACACTGTGAGCAGGACGCACCACACTAACTTGTAGTTTTAGCTGAACACTGTGAGCAGGATGCACCGCACTAACTTCTAGGTTTAGCTGAACACTGTGAGGTGGACGCACCCCACTAACTTGTAGATTTAGCTGAACACTGTGAGGTGGATGCACCACACTAACTTGTAGTTTTAGCTGAACACTGTGAGCAGGACGCACAGCACTAACTTGTAGTTTTAGCTGAACACTGTGAGCAGGATGCACCGCACTAACTTGTAGTTTTAGCTGAACACTGTGAGCAGGACGCACCACACTAACTTGTAGGTTTAGCTGAACACTGTGAGCAGGACGCACAGCACTAACTTGAAGTTTTAGCTGAACACTGTTAGCAGGACACACCGCACTAACTTGTATTTTTAGCTGAACACTGGGAGGTGGACACACCACACTAACTTGTAGGTTTAGCTGAACACTGTGAGCAGGACGCACAGCACTAACTTGTAGTTTTAGCTGAACATTGTGAGGTGGACGCACCACACTAACTTGTAGTTTTAGCTGAACACTGTGAGCAGGACGCACTGCACTAACTTGTAGCTTTAGATGAACACTGTGCAGATGTCTCACTACACTAACTTGTAGTTTTAGCTAAACACTGTGAGCAGGACGCACCAAACTAACTTGTAGTTTTAGTTGAACACTGTGAGCAGGACGCACCCCACTAACTTGTAGGTTTAGATGAACACTGTGCAGAGGTCTCACTACACTAACTTGTAGTTTTAGCTGAACACTGTGAGCAGGACGCACCGCACTAACTTGTAGGTTTAGCTGAACACTGTGAGGTGGACGCACTGCACTAACTTGTAGTTTTAGCTGAACACTGTGAGCAGGACACACTGCACTAACTTGTAGCTTTAGATGTACACTGTGCAGAGGTCTCACTACACTAACTTGTAGGTTTAGCTGAACACTGTGAGGTGGACGCACCACACTAACTTGTAGTTTTAGCTGAACACTGTGAGCAGGAAGCACAGCACTAACTTGTAGTTTTAGCTGAACACTGTGAGCAGGACGCACCGCACTAACTTGTAGGTTTAGCTGAACACTGTGAGGTGGACGCACCGCACTAACTTGTAGTTTTAGCTGAACACTGTGAGCAGAATGCACAGCACTAACTTGTAGTTTTAGCTGAACACTGTGAGCAGGACGCACCGCACTAACTTGTAGGTTTAGATGAACACTGTGAGGTGGACGCACTGCACTAACTTGTAGTTTTAGCTGAACACTGTGAGCAGGACGCACTGCACTAACTTGTAGCTTTAGATGAACACTGTGCAGAGGTCTCACTACACTAACTTGTAGGTTTAGCTGAACACTGTGAGGTGGACGCACCAAACTAACTTGTAGTTTTAACTGAACACTGTGAGCAGGACGCACCACACTAACTTGTAGTTATAGCTGAACACTGTGAGCAGGATGCACAGCACTAACTTGTAGTTTTAGCTGAACACTGTGAGCAGGACGCACCGCACTAACTTGTAGGTTTAGCTGAACACTGTGAGGTGGACGCACCACACTAACTTGTAGTTTTAGCTGAACACTGTGAGCAGGACGCACTGCACTAACTTGTAGCTTTAGATGAACACTGTGCAGAGGTCTCACTACACTAACTTGTAGGTTTAGCTGAACACTGTGAGGTGGACGCACCGCACTAACTTGTAGTTTTAGCTGAACACTGTGAGCAGGACGCACAGCACTAACTTGTAATTTTAGCTGAACACTGTGAGCAGGACGCACTGTACTAACTTGTAGTTTTAGCTGAACACTGTGAGCAGGACGCAAAGCACTAACTTGTAGTTTTAGGTGAACACTGTGAGGTGGACGCACCACACTAAATTGTAGTTTTAGCTGAACACTGTGAGCAGGACGCACTGCACTAACTTGTAGCTTTAGATGAACACTGTGCAGAGGTCTCACTACACTAACTTGTAGGTTTAGCTGAACACTGTGAGGTGGACGCACCGCACTAACTTGTAGTTTTAGCTGAACACTGTGAGCAGGACGCACAGCACTAACTTGTAATTTTAGCTGAACACTGTGAGCAGGACGCACTGTACTAACTTGTAGTTTTAGCTAAACACTGTGAGCAGGACGGACTGCACTAACTTGTAGGTTTAGCTGAACACTGTGAGGTGGACGCACCGCACTAAATTGTAGTTTTAGCTGAACACTGTGAGCAGGACGCACCCCACTAACTTGTAGTTTTAGCTGAACACTGTGAGCAGGACGCACCCCACTAACTTGTAGTTTTAGTTGAACACTGTGAGCAGGACGCACCCCACTAACTTGTAGGTTTAGCTGAACACTGTGAGCAGGACGCACTGCACTAACTTTTAGCTTTAGATGTACACTGTGCAGAGGTCTCACTACACCAACTTGTAGGTTTAGCTGAACACTGTGAGGTGGACGCACCACACTAACTTGTAGTTTTAGCTGAACACTGTGAGCAGGATGCACAGCACTAACTTGTAGTTTTAGCTGAACACTGTGAGCAGGACGCACCGCACTAACTTGTAGGTTTAGCTGAACACTGTGAGGTGGACGCACTGCACTAACTTGTAGTTTTAGCTGAACACTGTGAGCAGGACGCACTGCACTAACTTGTAGCTTTAGATGTACACTGTGCAGAGGTCTCACTACACTAACTTGTAGGTTTAGCTGAACACTGTGAGGTGGACGCACCACACTAACTTGTAGTTTTAGCTGAACACTGTGAGCAGGATGCACAGCACTAACTTGTAGTTTTGGCTGAACACTGTGAGCAGGATGCACCGCACTAACTTGTAGGTTTAGCTGAACACTGTGAGGTGGACGCACCGCACTAAATTGTAGTTTTAGCTGAACACTGTGAGCAGGACGCACCCCACTAACTTGTAGTTTTAGCTGAACACTGTGAGCAGGACGCACCGCACTAACTTGTAGCTTTAGATGAACACTGTGCAGAGGTCTCACTACACTAACTTGTAGTTTTAGCTGAACACTGTGAGCAGGACGCACCGCACTAACTTCTAGATTTAGCTGAACACTGTGAGCAGGACGCACCAAACTAACTTGTAGTTTTAACTGAACACTGTGAGCAGGACGCACCACACTAACTTGTAGTTTTAGCTGAACACTGTGAGCAGGACGCACTGCACTAACTTGTACCTTTAGATGAACACTGTGCAGAGGTCTCACTACACTAACTTGTAGTTTTAGCAGAACACTGTGAGCAGGACGCACAGCACTAACTTGTAGTTTTAGCTGAACACTGTGAGCAGGACGCACCGCACCGCACTAACTTTTAGGTTTAGCTGAACACTGTGAGGTGGACGCACCACACTAACTTGTAGTTTTAGCTGAACACTGTGAGCAGGACGCACTGCACTAACTTGTAGCTTTAGATGAACACTGTGCAGAGGTCTCACCACACTAACTTGTAGGTTTAGCTGAACACTGTGAGGTGGACGCACCACACTAACTTGTATTTTTAGCTTAACACTGTGAGCAGGACGCACAGCACTAACTTGTAGTTTTAGCTGAACACTGTGAGCAGGATACACAGCACTAACTTGTAGGTTTAGCTGAACACTGTGAGGTGGACGCACCGCACTAACTTGTAGTTTTAGCTGAACACTGTGAGCAGGACGCACTGTACTAACTTGTAGTTTTAGCTGAACACTGTGAGCAGGACGCACTGTACTAACTTGTAGTTTTAGCTGAACACTGTGAGCAGGACGCACTGTACTAACTTGTAGTTTTAGCTGAACACTGTGAGCAGGACGCACAGCACTAACTTGTAGTTTTAACTGAACACTGTGAGGTGGACGCACCACACTAACTTGTAGTTTTAGCTGAACACTGTGAGCAGGACGCACAGCACTAACTTGTAGGTTTAGCTGAACACTGTGAGGTGGACGCACCGCACTAAATTGTAGTTTTAGCTGAACACTGTGAGCAGGACGCACCCCACTAACTTGTAGGTTTAGATGAACACTGTGAGGTGGACGCACTGCACTAACTTGTAGTTTTAGCTGAACACTGTGAGCAGGACGCACCGCACTAACTTCTAGGTTTAGCTGAACACTGTGAAGTGGACGCACCGCACTAACTTGTAGTTTTAACTGAACACTGTGAGCAGGATGCACAGCACTAACTTGTAGTTTTAGCTGAACACTGTGAGCAGGATACACAGCACTAACTTGTAGGTTTAGCTGAACACTGTGAGGTGGACGCACTGCACTAACTTGTAGTTTTAGCTGAACACTGTGAGCAGGACGCACTGTACTAACTTGTAGTTTTAGCTGAACACTGTGACCAGGACGCACTGTACTAACTTGTAGTTTTAGCTGAACACTGTGAGCAGGACGCACAGCACTAACTTGTAGTTTTAACTGAACACTGTGAGGTGGACGCACCACACTAACTTGTAGTTTTAGCTGAACACTGTGAGCAGGACGCACAGCACTAACTTGTAGTTTTAGCTGAACACTGTGAGCAGGACGCACCACACTAACTTGTAGGTTTAGCTGAACACTGTGAGGTGGACGCACCGCACTAAATTGTAGTTTTAGCTGAACACTGTGAGCAGGACGCACTGCACTAACTTGTAGTTTTAGCTGAACACTGTGAGCAGGACGCACCGCACTAACTTGTAGGTTTAGCTGAACACTGTGAGGTGGACGCACCCCACTAACTTGTAGGTTTAGATGAACACTGTGAGGTGGACGCACTGCACTAACTTGTAGTTTTAGCTGAACACTGTGAGCAGGACGCACCGCACTAACTTCTAGGTTTAGCTGAACACTGTGGTGGACGCACCACACTAACTTGTAGTTTTAGCTGAACACTGTGAGCAGGACGCACCGCACCGCACTAACTTGTAGGTTTAGCTGAACACTGTGAGGTGGACGCACCACACTAACTTGTAGTTTTAGCTGAACACTGTGAGCAGGACGCACCACACTAACTTATAGGTTTAGCTGAACACTGTGAGGTGGACGCACCACACTAACTTGTAGGTTTAGCTGAACACTGTGAGCAGGACGCACCACACTAACTTGTAGTTTTAGCTGAACACTGAGCAGGACACACCACACTAACTTGTAGTTTTAGCTGAACACTGTGAGGTGGACGCACCACACTACCTTGTAGGTTTAGCTGAACGCTGTGAGCAGGACGCACTGCACTAACTTGTAGCTTTAGATGAACACTGTGCAGAGGTCTCACTACACTAACTTGTAGTTTTAGCTGAACACTGTGAGCAGGATGCACCGCACTAACTTCTAGGTTTAGCTGAACACTGTGAGGTGGACGCACCCCACTAACTTGTAGATTTAGCTGAACACTGTGAGGTGGATGCACCACACTAACTTGTAGTTTTAGCTGAACACTGTGAGCAGGACGCACAGCACTAACTTGTAGTTTTAGCTGAACACTATGAGCAGGATGCACCGCACTAACTTGTAGTTTTAGCTGAACACTGTGAGCAGGACGCACCACACTAACTTGTAGGTTTAGCTGAACACTGTGAGCAGGAAGCACAGCACTAACTTGAAGTTTTAGCTGAACACTGTTAGCAGGACACACAGCACTAACCTGTATTTTTAGCTGAACACTGTGAGGTGGACACACCACACTAACTTGTAGGTTTAGCTGAACACTGTGAGCAGGACGCACAGCACTAACTTGTAGTTTTAGCTGAACACTGTGAGGTGGACGCACCACACTAACTTGTAGTTTTAGCTGAACACTGTGAGCAGGACGCACTGTACTAACTTGTAGTTTTAGCTGAACACTGTGAGCAGGACGCACTGTACTAACTTGTAGTTTTAGCTGAACACTGTGAGCAGGACACACAGCACTAACTTGTAGTTTTAACTGAACACTGTGAGGTGGACGCACCACACTAACTTGTAGTTTTAGCTGAACACTGTGAGCAGGACGCACAGCACTAACTTGTAGTTTTAGCTGAACACTGTGAGCAGGACGCACCGCACTAACTTGTAGGTTTAGCTGAACACTGTGAGGTGGACGCACCCCACTAACTTGTAGGTTTAGATGAACACTGTGAGGTGGACGCACTGCACTAACTTGTAGTTTTAGCTGAACACTGTGAGCAGGACGCACCGCACTAACTTCTAGGTTTAGCTGAACACTGTGAAGTGGACGCACCACACTAACTTGTAGTTTTAACTGAACACTGTGAGCAGGACGCACCACACTAACTTGTAGGTTTAGCTGAACACTGTGAGGTGGACGCACCACACTAACTTGTAGTTTTAGCTGAACACTGTGAGCAGGACGCACCACACTAACTTATAGGTTTAGCTGAACACTGTGAGGTGGACGCACCACACTAACTTGTAGGTTTAGCTGAACACTGTGAGCAGGACGCACCACACTAACTTGTAGTTTTAGCTGAACACTGAGCAGGACACACCACACTAACTTGTAGTTTTAGCTGAACACTGTGAGGTGGACGCACCACACTACCTTGTAGGTTTAGCTGAACGCTGTGAGCAGGACGCACTGCACTAACTTGTAGCTTTAGATGAACACTGTGCAGAGGTCTCACTACACTAACTTGTAGTTTTAGCTGAACACTGTGAGCAGGATGCACCGCACTAACTTCTAGGTTTAGCTGAACACTGTGAGGTGGACGCACCCCACTAACTTGTAGATTTAGCTGAACACTGTGAGGTGGATGCACCACACTAACTTGTAGTTTTAGCTGAACACTGTGAGCAGGACGCACAGCACTAACTTGTAGTTTTAGCTGAACACTATGAGCAGGATGCACCGCACTAACTTGTAGTTTTAGCTGAACACTGTGAGCAGGACGCACCACACTAACTTGTAGGTTTAGCTGAACACTGTGAGCAGGACGCACAGCACTAACTTGAAGTTTTAGCTGAACACTGTTAGCAGGACACACAGCACTAACCTGTATTTTTAGCTGAACACTGTGAGGTGGACACACCACACTAACTTGTAGGTTTAGCTGAACACTGTGAGCAGGACGCACAGCACTAACTTGTAGTTTTAGCTGAACACTGTGAGGTGGACGCACCACACTAACTTGTAGTTTTAGCTGAACACTGTGAGCAGGACGCACTGCGCTAACTTGTAGCTTTAGATGAACACTGTGCAGATGTCTCACTACACTAACTTGTAGTTTTAGCTGAACACTGTGAGCAGGACGCACCGCACTAACTTGTAGGTTTAGCTGAACACTGTGAGCAGGACGCACCCCACTAACTTGTAGGTTTAGATGAACACTGTGCAGAGGTCCCACTACACTAACTTGTAGTTTTAGCTGAACACTGTGAGCAGGACGCACCGCACTAACTTGTAGGTTTAGCTGAACACTGTGAGGTGGACGCACTGCACTAACTTGTAGTTTTAGCTGAACACTGTGAGCAGGACACACTGCACTAACTTGTAGCTTTAGATGAACACTGTGCAGAGGTCTCACTACACTAACTTGTAGGTTTAGCTGAACACTGTGAGGTGGACGCACTGCACTAACTTGTAGTTTTAGCTGAACACTGTGAGCAGGACGCACAGCACTAACTTGTAGTTTTAGCTGAACACTGTGAGCAGGACGCACCGCACTAACTTGTAGGTTTAGCTGAACACTGTGAGGTGGACGCACCGCATTAAATTGTAGTTTTAGCTGAACACTGTGAGCAGGACGCACCCCACTAACTTATTGGTTTAGATGAACACTGTGAGGTGGACGCACTGCACTAACTTGTAGTTTTAGCTGAACACTGTGAGCAGGACGCACCGCACTAACTTCTAGGTTTAGCTGAACACTGTGAAGTGGACGCACCACGCTAACTTGTAGTTTTAGCTGAACACTGTGAGCAGGACGCACAGCACTAACTTGTAGTTTTAGCTGAACACTGTGAGCAGGACGCACCGCACTAACTTGTAGGTTTAGCTGAACACTGTGAGGTGGACGCACCACACTAACTTGTAGGTTTAGCTGAACACTGTGAGCAGGACACACCACACTAACTTGTAGTTTTAGCTAAACACTGAGCGGGACGCACCACACTAACTTGTAGTTTTAGCTGAACACTGTGAGGTGGACGCACCACACTAACTTGTAGGTTTAGCTGAACACTGTGAGCAGGACGCACTGCACTAACTTGTAGCTTTAGATGAACACTGTGCAGAGGTTTCACTACACTAACTTGTAGTTTTAGCTGAACACTGTGAGCAGGACACGCAGCACTAACTTGTAGTTTTAGCTGAACACTGTGAGCAGGATGCACAGCACTAACTTCTAGGTTTAGCTGAACACTGTGAGGTGGACGCACCCCACTAACTTGTAGGTTTAGCTGAACACTGTGAGGTGGATGCACCACACTAACTTGTAGTTTTAGCTGAACACTGTGAGCAGGACGCACCACACTAACTTGTAGGTTTAGCTGAACACTGTGAGCAGGACACACCCCACTAACTTGTAGTTTTAGCTGAACACTGTGAGCAGGACGCACCGCACTAACTTGTAGTTTTAGCTGAACACTGTGAGCAGGACGCACCACACTAACTTGTAGGTTTAGCTGAACACTGTGAGGTGGACGCACCACACTAACTTGTAGTTTTAGCTGAACACTGTGAGCAGGACGCACCCCACTAACTTGTGGGTTTAGCTGAACACTGTGAGCAGGATGCACCCCACTAACTTGTAGTTTTAGCTGAACACTGTGAGCAGGATGCACTGCACTAACTGTAAATAGTCTAGCTGCCTGACTGTGGTACTAATAGGATCAAAAGAACACCAGTAATTTTCTTCAAGTAGCTGTAAATACTGTAACAAGACAAGCCTGCCTGTCAGTAAGAAGATAACAGGAACGGATTTAGCTAATCTGAATACAGTGTATATATATATATATATATATATATATATATATATATATATATATATATATATATGCGCAACACCTGGGATGCATATATATACACAATACACTGTAAGTGCAGCTATCTGACTGACTGTTCTGCCTAATCTATCTAACTCAAATCAAATGACACTGTCTGTCTCTCTCTCTCTCTCTATCTATGAATGCCGGAACACACACTACACAGGGCCTCCGTGCCGGCGGCCTTATATAGTGTGGGGTGTGTACTAAATCCCCTGAGCCATAATTGGCCAAAGCCTCCTTGGCTTTGGCCAATTACGGCTCTCTGTTCAGACAGCGCTGTGATTGGCCAAGCATGCGGGTCATAGTGCATGCTTGGCCAATCATCAGCCAGCAATGCACTGCGATGCCGCAGTGAATTATGGGCTGTGACACGCCACACGAATTTGGCGCGAAAGGCCCATATCGCTCGCAATTCGGCGAACGGGCGAACAGACGATGTTCGAGTCAAACATGGGTTTGACTCGAACACGAAGCTCATCCCTATCCCTGAGTAATTATCCTCTTCCTCCTCAATGATCACGCTGATAGCTTGTAAGAACATTTTTGGTTCTGGGCGCCACCACCAGTGCCTAAGGCCCAATTTTTCAGCCCCTGTTTAACAGGGGCATGTAATTACAATTTTTGATGCAATACTTTGCAGCAGGGCTCGTTCCTGCGTTCCAACTAGAGTGTCTGTGAGGGGTTGCAGTGTTGTGGCACCAGCATCAGTGCCTAAGGCCCAATTTTTCAGCCCCTGTTTAACAGGGGCGTGTAATTACAATTTTTGATGCAATACTTTGCAGCAGGGCTCGTTTCTGCTTTCCAACTAGAGTATCTGTGAGGGGTTGCAGTGTTGTGGTACCAGCACCAGTGCCTAAGGCCCATTTTTTCAGCCCCTGTTTAACAGGGGCGTGTAATTACAATTTTTGATGCAATACTTTGCAGCAGGGCTCGTTCCTGCATTCCAACTAGAGTGTCTATGAGGGGTTGCAGTGTTTTGGCACCAGCACCACCACCAAAGGCTCAATTTTTCTGCCCTTGTTCAACAGGAGCATGTAATTACAATTCTTTATCTAATATTTTACAGCAGGGCCCATTTCTGCACCCACCAAGAGCGAGTGAGGACTTACAGTGTTGTGGCACCAGCACCACCACCACCAAAGGCCCAATTTTTCTGTCCTTGTTCAACAGGGGCATGTAATTACATTTCTTGATCTAATATTTCACAGCAGGGCCCATTTCTGCACCCACCAAGAGCGAGTGAGGACTTACAGTGTTGTGGCACCAGCACCACCACCACCAACACCAAAGGGCCAATTTTTCTGCCCCTGCTCAACAGGGGAATGTAATTACAATTCTTGATCTAATATTTCACAGCAGGGCCGTGTGAGGGCTTACAGTGTTGTGGCCACAACAACACCTAAGGCCCAAATTTCTGCTGAGTATATAGGGCAGGCCCCTACTTTCAAACATCTAACTTACAAACGACTCCTACTTGCAAACGGAAGGAGACAACAGGAAGTGAGATGAAATCTAACCCTAGGAAGGGAAATTCTCTCCTGTAAGAGTTAATATGGGAAAAACATTTCTCCTTTCTACTGATGATTTCCAATCCTTGTTCCACAAAAAACCCCAAATTTTCAAAAAACATTTGTCATTGGGACAAAAAGTGAGGGGAAATCTTCTGAAGAGGAGGACAGACAGCAAAACAAATGTCACAGGGGTGATAACCCTTCCCTATGTTTTCCAAAAAGCTTAAAAAAGATTTTTTTGGCTGGAGCTAAACATGTTAAAAATGTACCCGTTCAAAACTACAAACAGATTCTACTTAACAACAAACCTACAGTCCCTGTCTTGTTTGCACCGCCTGTATACTGCTGTTCAGAGTATATAGGGCCTGGTGGCCCCACACCTTTCCTTATTTTAATTTGGGTGCGGGGTTCCCCTTAATATCCATACAAGACCCAAAGGGCCTGGTAATGGACTGGGGGGTACCCATGCCGTTTGTCTCACTGATTTTCATCCATATTGCCAGGACCCGACATTACATTAAACCCGCAAGCAGTTTTAAATGAGATTTTTTCCTTTAAAAATAACATTTTGTGCAGGGACTGCTCTAAACACGGGAAACACGCGTCACTTTACAGGCATACTATAGACACCCCCCAGGTACGATATTTAAAGGAATATTTCACTTTTTTTTACTTTAAGCATCATTAAAATCACTGCTCCCGAAAAAACGTCCGTTTTTAAAAGTTTTTTTTGCATTGATACATGTCCCCTGGGGCAGGACCCGGGTCCCCAAACCCTTTTTAGGACAATACCATGCAAATTAGCCTTTAAAATGAGCACTTTTGATTTTGAACGTTCGAGTCCCATAGACATCAATGGGGTTCTAACGTTCGTGCGAATTTTCGGTCCGTTCGGGGGGTGTTCGGCTCATCCCTAATGGACACATTTGCCGTATGGCTAAGTGTCATTCAGGCTTGTGGATCCACCGATCCAGATAGATGCTTGCAGAGAAACGTTAGTGGTAAATTCGAATGGTTCCTTTTGAGGCAACTGTGGACAGCCATAGGGAACGTCTGATTTTCAAAGGATGGATGGGATCACCTTCACAAAAGGTGGATGGCTGGAAAGCGTGGCTTTCACTAAGCCAATGTAAGGGCAAAGAGGGAAGGGAAAAGACTCCACATAGTGCATGGATCAGTAAATCAGGTTTATTATAAACCACCAAAAATATGAACAGGTTCAAATATAGACAACAAATGCGATGATTAAAAAAGTGATCACAAGTGGAATAAAAAAGCGTGGTACCGGGGGACAGATGGCTTTCAGCGACCCGACATGTTTCGGACAAAGGGTCCTTCTACTGGGGATGCTTAAGTTGATGAACTTTAATTTGGTTATGAACATTATTTTTAGCCAATGAGGTTTACCCCTCCCACTTTTTCCAATGTGGTGGTTATTTTTATCATGTTGAAGGATCAGTTTTCACATATATGTTACCAATATATATTGTGTTAGTTAATGTTTGAATTTTTGTTTAGCGCTGCATTTATATATTTTTTCATTTTGTTCACATTGTCACTGCACTGTTAATGCTGGCTGCTACTCTATTCACATGTTTTTCTTTACATCAAAAGTTTTATTGGAAACAAATGCAGTTTGACAATCAAATCATCATTTCAGTGTTCATCTGGCAAGGATGTACATAACATCAAGTAAACATCAAGCCTACTGGCTATCTACCAGAATGATTTGCAATAGTTAGTCTATGTGTTATAATATTGCACTTCCCAGGCTGGAGGCATGCAGTAATGAGATCACGTTTGAGGTTTTGGTTAGCATCCTCCAGCTGGGAGTCTTGAGTTAACTAAGTTTGGATAACATAAAACATAGCATGTTATTAGCTCTGAGTATTCTGAGAAAGTTCAGTATACTTGGATAGATAGGAAACAGTAGACGAGAGAAAGGGAAGTAGTTATGGAGAAAGGAATTACCTGCAAGTTGGTAAAAAGTTCTCTCCCCGGTCGTCGCGTTAAGCTAGAGCGTGGTTAGGAGAAAGCGAGAAGCACCCCCACCCATTCGGGTATTAATCTTTCATCAAACGCTCGTAATCTGTTAAAACCTTAAAATGAAGCCAAGGTGACCATGTCTTGTGATATCTTTCTATGTCGTCAGAAGACTGAGCTAGTGTGTCTTCCATGTGACAGACCTCCGAGACTTTCTGAAGCCACTCTCTTACCGATGGAGCCTGAGTGCTCTTCCAACGAAGCGGTATCGGGGCCTTAGCAGCATTCAGTAAATTCTTTGTTAAGGATTTTTTGTAACGTTTGTACGGGAAGTTGGAAATGTGAAGCAAACAGATTCTGGTCTCCGTGATCTGTCGTATGATGTCCCCACCGCGGTCCAGTAGGCCCCAATGACTGGGCATTGCCACCATATGTGTAGGAGAGTGCCAGTCTCTCCTCCACATCTCCAGCATCTGTCCAACACCTCTGGGAACCAAGCTTTGAGTTTGTGGAGTGTGGCATACCAATGCGTCAGGAGCTTGTACGCCGTTTCCTGCGTTTTAGTGCTAATAGAGCATTTATATGCAAGCGTACAGGCCATAAGCCACTGGTTATCTGTGATGTCCCTCTGCAGAGCTCTAGACCACTCTCCCCTGAACCTGTCCTCAGTTGTGGTTTTAGAATATTGCAGCCAGGTGTATGTGACAGAAGTTGCTTTGATAAAGTCGT
Source organism: Aquarana catesbeiana (assembly GCA_037953035.1). Classification (NCBI taxonomy): domain Eukaryota; kingdom Metazoa; phylum Chordata; class Amphibia; order Anura; family Ranidae; genus Aquarana; species Aquarana catesbeiana. The sequence continues at coordinate 1,276,840 of JBBHAA010002058.1, forward strand.
CCCCCTTTTGACAGGCTGTTTCCAGTTGAGTTAGCGGCCTTTGGAAATAGGGTTGTTTAGCTCTATTGGTAACATATCTACGGATTTGGAAGTATGACCAACGAGGCAAGTGAGGCAGTTTGTTGTCTTTCAGCATAGAATAGTCTTTAATTATGTCGTTTAAGAGGCAGTCCCCTACAGTAAGTCGTTTCTGTGGATCCTGAGACTGAAAGGTCCTGTTGTCTAACCCTGGGGCAAATTCTGGGTTATTTTGTAGTGGGGTTAATGGACTAAGTTGTGACATTAAGTCAGATTTCTTGATCACCCTCTGGAAGACGTTCATAGTGTTCCCCGTCAGTGGGTGTCTTTTAACAGAGTGATGTTGGCATTTCCAAGGAATCCATGGGGAAAACCTAAGAGAGCCCTGAGTTAACGACTCTTCCAGCTTGACCCAATCTTTGGATTCACTGTGGCAATGCCAGTCGATCACTCTTGTGAGGTGGGAGGCCATGTAGTAATTTTGGAAATGTGGTAATCCCATGCCGCCCCGTTCCTTGGGCCTGGTCAGGAGTGCAAATTTGATTCTGGGTCGTTTGTGGCCCCAGAGGATTGGTATAAGAAGGGACTGTAGCTGTTTGAAAAAGTTCTGTGGGATTCTGACAGGTAGTGACCTTAAAAGGTATAGTAGATGGGGAGGATAGTCATTTTTAGGATGGCGGCTCTTCCGAACCAAGAAAAGTATTTGGAATTCCAATTCTGTAAGTCAGTGGCAATGTTTCGCAACATGTGTGGGAAAATTTTTTCGTAGGTCGTTTCCAGTCTCGGGGACAGCAAGACTCCAAGATACTTGAGAGTGTCTGCTACCCAAGGAAATGGGCAATTCTCCTGAGTTCTGGTAAGTGTGTCCGCTGTCAGTGTGACATTCATTGCCTCAGATTTCGTGTAGTTGATTTTGAGGTTAGAGATGTAACCATAGTGTGTGAATTCTTTCATTAAGTTTGGGATTGTGGTATGTGGTTTGGTTAAGAAAAACAAGAGGTCGTCCGCGTATGCTGCCGTCTTGTACATTCTATTAGCCACTTCAAAGCCTGCAATGGATTGGTCTTTGTTAACCCGTCTAATGAATGGCTCCAGCGACAAGATGAACACTAGTGGTGACAAAGAGATCGGGACCTTGTTTGACTGTTAAATAAATTAACAATTAAATAAATATATGGAAAATAGTGAATATAAGTGAACAATCATTAGTGCAATCAGTACTAGAAATAAACATATATATATAGAATATACATTTGTGCTATGTAAAAATAAAGAGGACAAGTATGTCACCCTGTTTGTCATGTTAAAAAGAAGTGTTTTGACAATAATGATGACAATGTGTATGTAAATGAATAATAATTGCAAAAACGTGACACATACGTGGTTACATGTGATTATATAAAATATACAAATATGTGTGTCCATGATCTTTCTCAGTGAGACCATGTATCTAGATAAAAATGCAGACATTCACATATGTATCCACAATAGATTGAATAACTGTAGCAGTTTGAGTCTCCACAATCTATGTATGCGTGACTTCTCTCCTGAAAGGAGAGAATAAATAAACAAATATTTGTATCAGTGGAAAATATTAAATATTAAAATAATAAACAAAAAATGAGACTTAAAGCGGGGGTTCACCCACACCGCCAAAAAAAAAAAATATTAAAAGCCAGCAGCTACAAATACTGCAGCTGCTGACTTTTAATACATGGCCACTTACCTGTCCCAGGGTCCAGCGGTGTCGGCAGGGGACGCCGAGAACCCACTCGGTTCTCGACAGCTGCCGCCGCCATCCTAGGTGAGGGAATCAGGAAGTGAAGCGTTGCGGCTTCACTTCCCGGTTCCCTACTGCGCATGCGCGAGTCGCGCTGCGCGTCCCTAGTGGTCCCCGCTCTCTCCTGGGAGCTGTGTGTTCCCAGCAGACAGCGCAATGGGGACGGGAAGAGGCATAGACTCCCATGGGAGTCTATGCCGGAAGTGGGTGTAAATACCTGTCTTAGACAGGTATCTGCACCCCCCTCCCCCCTGAAAGGTGCCAAATGTGACACCGGAGGGGGGGAGGGTTCCGAAAAGCGGAAGTTCCATTTTTGTGTGGAACTCCGCTTTAAAAATCACAAAGTAAAAGCAACTGTTTAAAGCATCCGTATATATGTAAAGAAAAAGACAGAAAAACCCGAAGCTCAGAAACAAGGGAAGAAAAAACGAGAGAAAAAAAAAAACGAAGAAGAAAAAAAGGGAAGAAAAAGGGAAGAAAAAACGGCATCTCCACTAATAACATGTATATGTATACACATATATATACATACATAAAAACATTTTTTATTATTTTACTTATTCATATATGTCACCTCCTATCAGACTATTCTGTATCAAGTAATATATATATATATATATATATATATATATATATATATGTATCTAAATCCAGCAAGTGACAAACTGTGGAATATTCTAATAGAAAAGAGGTGTGTATATACAAATAAATATATATAAAGACCTGTAGGGACCATGCTAATTAGGACATGCCAATTGGGACAATATACCCACGATCAGACTATTTAAATAGCATGAGTCTAACTGAATATATGTTAAACAAGTTTATAATGGTTTTAATTGGGTTAAGCAACCGTGTAGATATATTTAAAATGCACATCGCCCTACATCCAGGTAACTAACCACGGGTGTGTTGTATAATATTTAATGATTAGTTAAACTATTGTTGACAATAGAATAAACCCCATGGGAAGAGAATGGGAAGAAAAAGAGGGGGGGGAACAGAAAAATGGGAAAGAGAAGGGGAGAGAGAACTCGCACAGGGTCACCTGTCATGTTTTGTAAAAGGATCAGTAACATCTATAGGCGCCTTGTAGCCTTTTAATCCAACTATAGCACAATTCAGCTCTAACGATTTTTAAAGATGTCTGAATGTGTATGTGTGTGTGGATGGATGTGATCATTTAGACAGGATACCACAAACCACGTCAAACCCCATATATACGTTAGTTAAATATATGTCAAAGCTGCTGCTGTGTGAATGGACACAGCGATCTGTCACAATGAAGGACAGACTAGATTAAAGTGATAAAGAGGCTAAAACAAGACAGAGATCTGGAGTTGGGATCTTTACTAAGCAGTATATGTAATAGAAACAATTCAGGCATTTAAGGAGAAGGAGGAGATGGAAAGAGCAAACAGAGAAAAGTGTCAAGGAAAAATAACCAGGATGTTTAGCTGTTAATCTACTACACCCGTTCCTGAGAATCTGTCAGGGAAGACAGGCTTTCCATGTAAGCATGCGTACTAGCACTTTAAGACACACACCTGTCACTAATACTGAAGTCAGGCGGGCTATTTAAACAGGGCTCCTACAGAGGTTCATTGCTGTTTGGTCTGCAGCTCCTGTGTTGTATCCTGTTTCCTGTGTGACCTCTGATTCTGATCCAGCTTGTTGTTACCTGTGATTGCCTGCTGCCTGTTCTGATCCTGGCTTCCCATAGACTCTGATCCTGCCTGCTGATTCTGTCTGCTGATCTTCTGGTACTACTTGGCTTGTGACCTGACCTCTCTTCTGCCTACAGTCTATGCCTGATCTGCCTGAATATTACCGACCCGGCCTGTCTGACCCTGCATCTCGCTCATCCAGCCTGCTACAGCTCCCAGCCCTGCAAGCCTGCATCTGGTACTGCTCTGTGGTTCATCCCAGCCTGCCACCAGTCAAGCATTGTGTCAGCTCATCTACTATCTGCCTGCTGATCACTGCTACTACACGGACTATTGAACTGTTTACAGGCACTCATACCCCACCGTGCTCCTGTGGCTGCTGTATCACTACCAGTGGTCCGCGAGACGGAGTTGTACAAGAGGCCTTCCTCTACACGTCAGGCTCACATCCCAGGTACGTAACAGTACCAAACAGCCATGTCTGAGCCTGCAAGAGGACCCTCTCCAGTAAATGAAATATGTCAGCACCTTGCTGCTCTTGCACAGGCGGTTAAGTCGCTGCAGGAAGGATACGTGCATCTCGAAGAGCGGGTACAGTCCCTGTCCAATCCAGCAACCATAGCTCCTGCATCTGATCCTGCCTCCTCCATCACCCAAGCGGGGGCTTTAGCCAGCCATACAGTAATGATGTTACCCCCTGAGCCTTGTGTACCTACTCCTGAGAGGTTTTCCGGTGATCGGAGTAAATTTAGAGCCTTTCGCAATGCCTGTCAGCTCTACTTTGCTCTCCAGCCACAGACTTTTTCCCTGGAAACCACCAAGGTGAGATTCATTATTTGCCTCCTCCAAGGGGAACCACAGTCTTGGGCCCACCGGCTGTTAGAAGAGAACAACGCACAACTAAACACCATGCAAATGTTCTTTGACGCCATGGCGCTGATTTATGATGACCCACAACGTACCACCACTGCTGAAACCGCTCTTCATACACTCCAGCAAGGCCATAGAGCGGCAGAGGACTATGTCACTGACTTTAGACGCTGGAGTGACGCAGCCCTGCGTTATCAATTTCGTCTGGGTCTCTCGGAAAGCCTGAAAGATGAGCTTGCTCGGGTCGGGGTGCCAAGCTCTCTGGAAGCCCTAATCACTCTGTCCATTCAGATTGACCGCCGCCTACGAGAACGCAGGTCTGAAAGAACCACACAGCACTTCCGTCCAGCCTGGATGTTACCTAAGATCCCTGCTTCTCCTAACCCGGCTCCTGGAAATTCCACTTTCCCCACTCCAGAGGTGCCTAAACCCATGCAATTGGGCCTGATTCGCTCTTCTTTGACTCCAGAAGAACGCCAACGCCGTCGAGTAAATAACCTCTGCCTGTACTGTGGAGAAGCCGGTCACTTCGTACATACCTGTCCTGCCAAGCTGCGTAAGTGTCTTTCCCTTTCTTCACTCAAGCAGTCACCCCTGCCTGCCTTGTCTGCCAGCTCAGCTCATATTGCTCTGCCTGTTTCCTTCCAACTACCGGGAAGAACAGTATCAGTGATCGCTATTATTGATTCTGGAGCATGTAGCTGTTTCATTGACCAGTCCTTCGCAGCTCAGCAACACATTCCTCTACAAACCAGAGGACAGGGACTCACTGTATTCCTGGCCGATGGGTCTCGTATTAAGTCTGGACTGGCAACCAAGGAGACCCCACCGATGCTGACCATCTCCTCCACCAACCACCGTGAGCTGCTGCGTTTAGACGCAATTTCTTCGCCCTTATTTCCATCATCCTGGGCCTACCCTGGCTACAGGCCCACAATCCACAGATAGACTGGAAATCCGGAAGTGTCAAGTTCCAGTCAGCATATTATCAGAGACACTGTTTGGAAACTTCACCACCATCACCTGCTACCCTGCTGTGTATGGACGCAGACCCTGAATTATGTAAAGTAGTTCCGAATTCTTACCACGAATACCTGGACGTTTTCAGTAAACAAGGAGCAGACACCCTTCCTCCACACAGACCTTATGACTGCCCCATCGAGCTCCTTCCTGGGGCAGAGATTCCATTCGGTCGCATCTTCCCTTTATCTGAGCGGGAATCAGGAGTTCTGAAGGACTATATTGATGAGAATCTGCAGAAAGGATTCATCCGTCCCTCTACTTCACCGGCCGGTGCCAGTATATTTTTCATAGAAAAAAAGGATCATTCCCTGAGACCATGTGTGGACTATCGTGACCTAAATAAAATAACAGTGAAAAATCTCTACCCCCTTCCTCTAGTCCCTGAACTGTTCCAAAGACTCAAATCAGCAAGCATTTTTACTAAGCTGGATTTAAGAGGGGCCTATAACCTGGTTCGCATACGAGAAGGGGATGAATGGAAAACTGCCTCCTGTACCCGATTTGGGCACTTTGAATATCTAGTTATGCCCTTTGGCCTTTGTAATCCCCCGGCCCCTTCCAGTACTTTATTAACGACATTTTCAAAGAATTTCTGGATATTTTTGTGGTTGTCTACCTTGATGACATCTTGATATTCTCTGTATCATTAGAGGTACACCAAGGGCATGTTAAAAGCGTATTGTGCCAGCTCCGCAAATATGGACTTTATGCCAAAGCCGAGAAATGCGACTTTGAGCAACGGAGCATCCAGTTCTTAGGTCTGATAATTTCGACCGAAGGGATCAAGATGGACCCACAGAAAGTCTCAGCGATACTAGATTGGCCAGCCCCCACAGACAAGAAGGGAATACAACGATTCGTGGGCTTTGCCAATTTTTATCGCAAGTTTATCAAGAACTTTTCTGCTATCATTCACCCTATTACACAGCTGACCAAACAAGGTATCCGTTTCTGTTGGACTTCTGAGGCTCAAGCTGCTTTTGAAATCTTGAAGAGACGGTTTACCATTGCTCCTGTCTTAAGTCACCCAGACTCTACCTTTCCCTATATTGTGGAGGTGGATGCTTCAGAAAGTGCAGTTGGGGCCATTCTATCACAACGTCAAGGCCTCAAAGAAGTGACCCATCCAGTGGCATTCTTTTCACGCAAACTCACGTCAGCTGAAAGAAACTACGATGTAGGGGATCAGGAACTTTTGGCGATCAAAGCCGCGTTGGAGGAATGGAGGTACTTGTTGGAGGGAGCGGCTCATCCAATTCTGATCTACATGGACCATAAGAATCTTGAGTATCTGCGCTAAACGCCTCAAACCACGCCAAGCTCGCTGGGCACTCTTTTTCTCAAGATTCTCATGCCATATTATGTACAGGCCCGGATCAAAGAACACTAAGCCTGATGCATTGTTGCGCATGTTCGAAGATCCAAGAGACATCCTAATACCAGACACCATTTTACCAGCTGGAAATTTCCTACTATTACACACTGACCTTATGTCTCAGTTACAGCAAGCTTCTGCAGAAACACCCAGTCCTCCAGGGGTCACACTACAAGCAAAGAATAGGCTATTATGGAGGGGTAAGCAGATTTTTGTACCTAAAAAGGTTCGAGCAATGATCTTGGGGGTTTGTCATGACCACCCTTTGGCAGGCCATTTTGGGGTTCATAAGACTGTCGAACTTGTACAACGCTCATTTTGGTGGCCAGGTTTGGAGAAAGACTGCAGAGCCTATGTAAATGCATGCACCACCTGCACCCGGAGTAAAAGTTCCCCTAACAAAGCTTGGGGATTACTCAGACCTTTGCCTATACCCGACAGACAGTGGAAGATGATTGCTATGAATTTTATAGTTGAACTTCCACCTTCTGAAGAATGTACCGCTATCTTTGTGGTAGTGGATCGTTTAACAAAGATGGCTCATTTCATTCCTCTAAAGAGTACACCATCGGCTGCAGAAACTGCTCGGGTGTTTATAAAAGAAATTGTCAGACTCCATGGAGTCCCCGCAAATATTGTGTCTGATCGCGGTGTCCAGTTCACATCCAGATTTTGGAAGGCCTTGTGCGAGACCCTACAGATTGAACTCTCATTCTCTTCTGCTTACCACCCACAAACTAATGGGCAGACGGAGAGGACTAATCAAACCCTAGAACAATACATCCTTTGTTTTACTTCTTTTGTCCAGGATGATTAGGTATCATTATTACCACTGGCGGAATTTGCCTATAATAATGCCACCCATTCTGCCACCAAGCAATCTCCGTTCTTTGCTAATTATGGATTCCATCCCACCTTCTTACCTAATCTTGTCACAGAATCTTACGTTCCAGCCGTCCAGGATACTGTGGACTTTTTCTCTCGCAATAATATGTTGTTACAGGAAACCATCGCGAAAGCGCAGGAGGACAGCAAGAAATCATTTGACAAGAAAAGAAGGGGGGAACTGATCTTGCAACCAGGAGATCAAGTATGGCTTTCAACAACAAATTTGAAGATGCTATGTCCTTCAAGGAAGCTGGCACCAAGGTTCGTAGGACCATTTCCGGTAAGGAGAAAAATTAATGATGTTTCTTTTGAATTAACCTTACCTGAGTCTTTTAAAATCCACCCAGTGTTTCATGTATCCTTGCTAAAGCCTGTTGTGCCAGATCCATTTCCGGATCATAGACCAGGTCCTCCCGCACCTATTATTATTGATGGGGATGAGGAATTTGAGGTTGAGGCTGTTTTAGACTGCAGGAAAAGAAGGGGGCAGACACAATATTTAATCAAGTGGAAGGGTTATGGTCCAGAGGAAAATTCCTGGGAACCCGCACGAAATGTACATGCCACAGACTTGATCAGTGCCTTCTTCCGCAGGAACCCGCAAAAGAGGAACTGGTTGGGCACCCGGAGGTTGCCCGTAGGGAGGGGGCAATGTCAGGGAAGACAGGCTTTCCATGTAAGCACCCGGTGTGCATGCATGCGTACTAGCACTTTAAGACACACACCTGTCACTAATACTGAAGTCAGGCGGGCTATTTAAACAGGGCTCCTACAGAGGTTCATTGCTGTTTGGTCTGCAGCTCCTGTGTTGTATCCTGTTTCCTGTGTGACCTCTGATTCTGATCCAGCTTGTTGTTACCTGTGATTGCCTGCTGCCTGTTCTGATCCCGGCTTCCCATAGACTCTGATCCTGCCTGCTGATTCTGTCTGCTGATCTTCCGGTAATACTTGGCTTGTGACCTGACCTCTCTTCTGCCTACCGTCTATGCCTGATCTGCCTGAATATTACCGACCCGGCCTGTCTGACCCTGCATCTCGCTCATCCAGCCTGCTACAGCTCCCAGCCCTGCAAGCCTGCATCTGGTACTGCTCTGTGGTTCATCCCAGCCTGCCACCAGTCAAGCATCGTGTCAGCTCATCTACTATCTGCCTGCTGATCACCGCTACTACATGGTCTATTGAACTGTTTACAGGCACTCATACCCCACCGTGCTCCTGTGGCTGCTGTATCACTACCAGTGGTCCGCAAGCCGGAGTTGTACAAGAGGCCTTCCTCTACACGTCAGGCTCACATCCCAGGTACGTAAAAGAATCTCTTGTAGGGCTTTTAAAACATAAGATGTTTAAAGCCTTTCATAGCAATATTAAACCGCTGTGCCTATCAAAGCATGTCAATGTGTTAGTGTAAATTTATCAGTGTAGTTATGTCAACAAACTAACAAGTTAGCATTACTTTGTACAATAAATGTATGTGGGACTAAACATAGTGGAGATTGAGTGAAGCAATGTTTGAATAGAGCAGAGATTGAAGCCGACACAGCCTAGTGTCCACAGCGATATGTGAGGATTTTATAACATCCAATCTGAATCTTTGAGATGGAACTTTAAGATAAAGTAATGGAACTAAAAACCATAAAAAAAGGATGAAAAGGATAGAACAAAATAAAATACCTCTCACTGATCGTAATAATAAGAAACAGCCCATTCAAAATTCATTCCTAGGGGGATTCTAGTGTTCAAAGAAAAAATCCAAAATACTTCTCGTTTACAAAGTAAATGAAATTTATCCCCCCCTGACAGGTGTAACAATCTTTTCGACTCCTTGGATAAAGAGGCTAGACACATCTTTTTGGTGTACAGAAATCCAATGTTTGGCCACATTGGTTAACTTATCTTTTTCGATGTCATACACGTGATCGTATAATCGATCTCTTAAACGTCTAGTTGTGCGGCCAACATATTGGATTTGACATTTGTCACACGTGATGACGTACACCAAAAATTGTGTATTGCAATTAATGAAGGAGGAGACATTATAAGTTCTACCCGTGGTACAAGAGGATATATTTTTTCCGGTCTTAATATGACAACAGTAGTTACAGCCTCTTTTTCCACATCTATAATTTCCTGTTAAGTTCAACCAATTGGATTTGTGTTGTTTACTGGAAAATAGACTGGGTGAAAGAGAATTTCCCAAAGTGGGTGCTGTACGTGACACTATCTTAATGCCATTAGACAGTATTTTGTTGTAAACTGGATCGTTAAATAAGATCGGTATGTACCTATCAATGATGTTCTTTATATTCTTGAACTCAAAGCTGAATGGTGTGGAAAAAACTGGAGTCCTTAAAGGGACTGAGTGCAACTCACTGGGACTTAACTGGCTGGTGTTAGTGAAGTGATCATCACCATATCTGATCTGGGAACGATCCTGGGCTGAGTTTGGCGATCCCCTGCTGACCTCCTAGACGGGTTCTTTCTCAGATTTTTCTGTGTCCTGATCTTGGAGAAAGGCCCTGGTTGGGTTTAGACCGCAAGCACTAATTGCTTGCCATCTGGTAAGCGAGCATTCTTATCACTGGAGGTGTGGTGGAGGTCGAATTCACTTACCGTGGACTATTATTTTTTGTCAATCCTGTATGCACAGTTACATTGCTCTTTTATCATCAGTTGATGCTTGGCACTTTTTCTTTTTCACTGTGGAATTGAGAAGATGGACTTTTAGTTCTGCTCTTGATCACAATTGATTTATTGAACGTTTATTTCAATTTATTATTACTGTTTGATCTTCACTGCATCATTTTCACAGTTTTGGGGGGTAGCGCTGCTCTGTATTGAATTCTAAGTACAGTATTCCCTGCTGTGGGTTTCCTAAAAAGATTGGTGTGAATTACCTCCCCTGTTCCCGTTAGTCTTACATCTAAGAACACAATGCTTTTAGGATCCAAGGTGCCCGTAAACTTTAGGTTGAGATTGTTGTCATTAAAATAAGAGAGCCAGTCATTAATGTCAGCCTTTTCATCAGATGTGATGAACAGGAGGTCATCTATAAAACGACAAAAGAATACTGTATCGGTACGACGGGGGCTATCACATCCAAAGATGCGGGACCTCTCCCACCAACCCATAAAAAGGTTGGCTAATGAGGGCGAAAATTTAGCCCCCATAGAGGCCCCGCATCTCTGGAGGTAATAGACCCCATCAAACATAAAGTAATTATGGGTCAACAAATATTCAAGAGCCTGTAAGATGAAATCTTGACGTATTAAAGAGAAATTCCCTGACCTCTTCAAAAACCTAGCCACTGCTTTCAGACCCAGATGGTGTGGGATGCTAGAGTACAAACTAGTTACATCACATGTGATCCACCTATAGTTGCTTTTCCACTTAAAATCCTGAAGTTTACCCAGAAGTTGCTTGGTATCTCTCAGATAACCTGGCAATACCACAGTCAAAGGTTGTAATTGGGAGTCTACCCATTCACCCAATCGTTCATTTAATGAACCTATACCAGCAACAATCAATCGACCTGTTAGAGGATTGATACCCTTATGGACCTTAGGGAGATGGTGAAAGATTGGTGTAGTAGGATGTGCGGGAATGAACAACTCTATATCGCTGGAGGAAAAAAGACCAACTTGTACTGCTCTATTTAGAAGAGCAGACAACTTGGTTTTAAAGGTTGGTGTGGGATCACATGTAAGTGTTTGATATGTGAGAGGGTCAGACAGTTGTCGTAAGGCTTCTTGTTTGTAAATTTCTGCATCTAAAACTACTATAGTACCACCCTTGTCTGCATTTCTGATGATTATGCTGTCATCTGCTGTTAAATTTTTTAAAGCTGACCGTTCATCAAAGGTTAAATTATCTGGCAAAGGTTTCTTATGACAGTTGCGAGCCAGGCGAGTTAAATCACCCTCCACCATTTTTTGGAATAAATCTAGATCCTTTCCCCTGGACGCCACTGGGTAAAAATTTGATTTAGATTTAGGTAGCCATTTGTTAGATGTATCAGGGGGATCCAAGGGGAGAGGATCTGATTCTATAGCCAAATCAAACAAATCATTGAGCACACAAATCTCAGTAAACATAGTAGGTGAACGGGGTGACTCACCTGTATACAAGTGTCGGGGGGCATTGTCATCCTCCGCAGACAAAAAATAATGCTTTTTGAGAGTTAGTGCACGAGAAAACTTATTGACGTCTAAGATGGTTCCAAACAGGTCGAAATGTCTGATGGGACAAAAATTTAAACCTTTCGTTAAAAGTCTTGTCTCTTCCTCTGTGAGTGGTCTTTTAGAAATGTTCATGACACTACAGCTCATTTCTTTGTTCTGCCTCGCAGACTGTAGTGGACGTCGTTTGTGTTGGTGTTTCTTGCCACCTCTCCTGGTTTTTTTGTGAATGGTTTCTTCTTCTTGGAATGTCCAGACCTGTGAGGGTTTCCAGCATGACTGTTTCCACCTGCTTTGGCTGGTTCCAGGGATTCAGCAGACCGTTCAAAAGAGGTGTCTGACGCAGTGTAAGTAGAAGTGTCATTAGCAGGTATGCTTTCTTGATCAGAGAAACTGACCTGTTTTCCTCAATTTTTACATGATTGATTAAAGTTAAATTGCGGTCTCTTCCACATGTATACTTTGTTGCTTTCATAGTCGTTTTTATCTCTGGCCATCTTGCCTTTCTTACTGTCAATAACTGATTTCTCCATTTTATCCAATCTGTTATTTAAACGACCATCCAATTCAGAAAATCCAGTGTGAGTTTGTAAAGCTGTGAGATCCTTTTGTATGAGGGACATATCTGTCTGAAGCACTTCCACTTCTTTCTTTTTAGAAGAGATTAGAATATCAATCAATTTGAATGAACACGTATCAAGTGTATCTGTCCATTCTTTTTTAAGCTGATCGTCAAAAAGCTCAGAAGTGGGGAATTTTTTAATCCTTAGACCTCGTTGGATATGTGCTAAAGTGAGGTATTCAGATAGAAAATGGATGTCCCAGTAGACTCTGATCTCTTTTGCCATCAGCTGCTCCAATTTCCTGAAATGACATATTAATAAAACTCCATCATCATCAGAGAGTTGTGATGAATGTGTCTGTATTGATTGTCTCAATGGGTTATTTGACCGTGCTGTAAGAGTTCGGCTGTACATAGTTTCTGCCATAGGTGTGGATGCAGCTGTATGATCCATATGTACAGTTTTTTGTATACTGTATGCTCAAGAATCTATTACAATAAATAATTTTTGAACCACATCCTCCTGGAGTGTGGCTGTCCGGATTTTCTCATTCATCTTCAACATGACTCAGCATTAGCCAGCACCTGGGGCTCTTTATTCTGGGAGATAACCGAGTTGACACCTGGAAGCAGATCCATGCCTGTGCAGTGACAATTTTTCCTGCCTCATTTTGTTCCCGGACTATTGCTACATTGGCTTCTTCACCTGCACGGTAATCCTCTCCAGCAGATTCACTGTATGCTATTTTGTGTAATCATTCTCCCAGTCATTCAAAAAAGAGCATATTCAATTTTACATACATATGGATCATACAGCTGCATCCACACCTATGGCAGAAACTATGTACAGCCGAACTCTTACAGCACCGTCAAATAACCCATTGAGACAATCAATACAGACACATTCATCACAACTCTCTGATGATGATGGAGTTTTATTAATACGTCATTTCAAGAAATTGGAGCAGCTGATGGCAAAAGAGATCAGAGTCTACTGGGACATCCATTTTCTATCTGAATACCTCACTTTAGCACATATCCAACGAGGTCTAAGGATTAAAAAATTCCCCACTTCTGAGCTTTTTGACGATCAGCTTAAAAAAGAATGGACAGATACACTTGATACGTGTTCATTCAAATTGATTGATATTCTAATCTCTTCTAAAAAGAAAGAAGTGGAAGTGCTTCAGACAGATATGTCCCTCATACAAAAGGATCTCACAGCTTTACAAACTCACACTGGATTTTCTGAATTGGATGGTCGTTTAAATAACAGATTGGATAAAATGGAGAAATCAGTTATTGACAGTAAGAAAGGCAAGATGGCCAGAGATAAAAACGACTATGAAAGCAACAAAGTATACACGTGGAAGAGACCGCAATTTAACTTTAATCGATCATGTAAAAATTGAGGAAAACAGGTCAGTTTCTCTGATCAAGAAAGCATACCTGCTAATGACACTTCTACTTACACTGCGTCAGACACCTCTTTTGAACGGTCTGCTGAATCCCTGGAACCAGCCAAAGCAGGTGGAAACAGTCATGCTGGAAACCCTCACAGGTCTGGACATTCCAAGAAGAAGAAACCATTCACAAAAAAACCAGGAGAGGTGGCAAGAAACACCAACACAAACGACGTCCACTACAGTCTGCGAGGCAGAACAAAGAAATGAGCTGTAGTGTCATGAACATTTCTAAAAGACCACTCACAGAGGAAGAGACAAGACTTTTAATGAAAGGTTTAAATTTTTGTCCCATCAGACATTTCGACCTGTTTGGAACCATCTTAGACGTCAATAAGTTTTCTCGTGCACTAACTCTCAAAAAGCATTATTTTTTGTCTGCGGAGGATGACAATGCCCCCCGACACTTGTGATACAGGTGAGTCACCCCCTTCACCTACTATGTTTACTGAGATTTGTGTGCTCAATGATTTGTTTGATTTGGCTATAGAATCAGATCCTCTCCCCTTGGATCCCCCTGATACATCTAACAAATGGCTACCTAAATCTAAATCAAATTTTTACCCAGTGGTGTCCAGGGGAAAGGATCTAGATTTATTCCAAAAAATGGTGGAGGGTGATTTAACTCACCTGGCTCGCAACTGTCATAAGAAACCTTTGCCAGATAATTTAACCTTTGATGAACGGTCAGCTTTAAAAAATTAACAGCAGATGACAGCATAATCATCAGAAATGCAGACAAGGGTGGTACTGTAGTAGTTTTAGATGCAGAAATTTACAAACAAGAAGCCTTACGACAACTGTCTGACCCTCTCACATATCAAACACTTACATGTGATCCCACACCAACCTTTAAAACCAAGTTGTCTGCTCTTCTAAATAGAGCAGTACAAGTTGGTCTTTTTTCCTCCAGCGATATAGAGTTGTTCATTCCCGCACATCCTACTACACCAATCTTTCACCATCTCCCTAAGGTCCATAAGGGTATCAATCCTCTAACAGGTCGACCGATTGTTGCTGGTATAGGTTCATTAAATGAACGATTGGGTGAATGGGTAGACTCCCAATTACAACCTTTGACTGTGGTATTGCCAGGTTATCTGAGAGATACCAAGCAACTTCTGGGTAAACTTCAGGATTTTAAGTGGAAAAGCAACTATAGGTGGATCACATGTGATGTAACTAGTTTGTACTCTAGCATCCCACACCATCTGGGTCTGAAAGCAGTGGCTTGGTTTTTAAAGAGGTCAGGGAATTTCTCTTTAATACGTCAAGATTTCATCTTACAGGCTCTTGAATATTTGTTGACCCATAATTACTTTATGTTTGATGGGGTCTATTACCTCCAGAGATGCGGGGCCTCTATGGGGGCTAAATTTTCGCCCTCATTAGCCAACCTTTTTATGGGTTGGTGGGAGAGGTCCCGCATCTTTGGATGTGATGGCCCCCGTCGTACCGATACAGTATTCTTTTGTCGTTTTTATAGATGACCTCCTGTTCATCACACCTGATGAAAAGGCTGACATTAATGACTGGCTCTCTTATTTTAATGACAACAATCTCAACCTAAAGTTTACGGGCACCTTGGATCCTAAAAGCATTGTGTTCTTAGATGTAAGACTAACGGGAACAGGGGAGGTAATTCACACCAATCTTTTTAGGAAACCCACAGCAGGGAATACTGTACTTAGAGCAGACTCAGCACACCCCAAACACACTATTAACCACTTGCCGACCGCCTCACGCCTATATACGTGAGCAGAGCGGCACGGGCAGGCAAAATCACGTACCTGAAACGTGATTGCCTTCCCGCGGGTGGGGGGTCCGATCGGACCCCCCCCGGTGCCAGCTGCGGTCGGCATTTGGTTGGGAGCGATGACAGACGAGGGGGAGGCCATCCGATCGTGGCCCCCCCCTCGCGATCGCTCCCAGCCAATGAGAAACATCCACTGCCTCTGTATAGTACACAGAGGCAGAGGATGTGATGTCATCTCTCCTCGGTCTGGCAGTTTCCGTTCCAGCGCCGAGGAGAGATGACATGTAAGTGCACCAACACTCACACACAACACAGTAGAACATGCCAGGCATATATTACACCCCCCCCAATCACCCCCCCCTGTCACAAACTGACACCAAGCAGGTTTTTTTTTTTTTTTTTTTTCCTGATTACTGCATAGTGTCAGTTTGTGACAGTTAGCAGTGGTGGGACAGTTAGTATTACCCCCTGTAGGTCTAGGGTACCCCCCTTACCCCCCCTAATAAAGTTTTAACCCCTTGATCACCCCCCCTCACCAGTGTCGCTAAGCGATCATTTTTCTGATCGCTGTATTAGTGTCGCTGGTGACGGTAGTTAGGGACGTAAATATTTAGGTTCGCCGTCAGTGTTTTATAGCGACAGGGACCCCCATATACTATCTAATAAATGTTTTAACCCCTTGATTGCCCCCTAGTTAACCCTTTCACCACTGATCACCGTATAACCGTTACGGGTGACGCTGGTTAGTTCGTTTATTTTTTATAGTGTCAGGGCACCCGCCGTTTATTACCGAATAAAGGTTTAGCCCCCTGTAGGTCTAGGGTACCCCCCTTACCCCCCTAATAAAGTTTTAACCCCTTGATCACCCCCTGTCGCCAGTGTCGCTAAGCGATCATTTTTCTGATCGCTGTATTAGTGTCGCTGGTGACGCTAGTTAGGGACGTAAATATTTAGGTTCGCCGTCAGTGTTTTATAGCGACAGGGACCCCCATATACTATCTAATAAATGTTTTAACCCCTTGATGGCCCCCTAGTTAACCCTTTCACCACTGATCACCGTATAACCGTTACGGGTGACGCTGGTTAGTTCGTTTATTTTTTATAGTGTCACCCACGCACGCACCGTACACGCACCGTACACCTCCCTTAGTGGTATAGTATCTGAACGCATCAATATCTGATCCGATCAGATCTATACTAGCGTCCCCAGCAGTTTAGGGTTCCCAAAAACGCAGTGTTAGCGGGATCAGCCCAGATACCTGCTAGCACCTGCGTTTTGCCCCTCCGCCCGGCCCAGCCCAGTCCAGCCCACCCAAGTGCAGTATCGATCGATCACTGACACTTTTCTTTGTAGCGTTTTGGTGAACTGGCAAGCACCAGCGGCGTAGTACACCCCGGTCGTAGTCAAAACAGCACTGCAGTAACACTTGGTGAATGTTTTGAACGCTACCATGCACTAGTTGAGTATTAGCGTAGCGTACAGCATTGCACAGACTAGGCACACTTTCACAGGGTCTCCCAAGATGCCACCGCATTTTGAGAGACTCAAACCTGGAACCGCTTACAGTTATAAAAGTTACAGTTACAAAAAAAAAAGTGTAAAAAAAAAAAAAACACAAACAAAAATAAAAAAAAATAGTTGTCGTTTTATTGTTCTC
Organism: Aquarana catesbeiana; assembly: GCA_037953035.1. Classification (NCBI taxonomy): domain Eukaryota; kingdom Metazoa; phylum Chordata; class Amphibia; order Anura; family Ranidae; genus Aquarana; species Aquarana catesbeiana. The sequence goes on from JBBHAA010002058.1 coordinate 1,294,075, forward strand.
TCTCTCTCTCTATTCTCTCTCTATTGTTCTGCTCTTTTTTACTGTATTCTATTCTGCAATGTTTTATTGTTATTATGTTTTATCATGTTTGCTTTTCAGGTATGTAATTATTTATACTTTACCGTTTACTGTGCTTTATTGTTAACCATTTTTTTGTCTTCAGGTACGCCATTCACGACTTTGAGTGGTTATACCAGAATGATGCCTGCAGGTTTAGGTATCATCTTGGTATCATTCTTTTTAGCCAGCGGTCGGCTTTCATGTAAAAGCAATCCTAGCGGCTAATTAGCCTCTAGACTGATTTTACAAGCAGTGGGAGGGAATGCCCCCCCCCCACCGTCTTCCGTGTTTTTCTCTGGCTCTCCTGTCTCAACAGGGAACCTGAGAATGCAGCCGGTGATTCAGCCAGCTGACCATAGAGCTGATCAGAGACCAGAGTGGCTCCAAACATCTCTATGGCCTAAGAAACCGGAAGCTACGAGCATTTTATGACTTAGATTTCGCCGGATGTAAATAGCGCCATTGGGAAATTGGGGAAGCATTTTATCACACCGATCTTGGTGTGGTCAGATGCTTTGAGGGCAGAGGAGAGATCTAGGGTCTAATAGACCCCAATTTTTTCAAAAAAGAGTACCAGTCACTACCTATTGCTATCATAGGGGATATTTACATTCCCTGAGATAACAATAAAAATGATTTAAAAAAAAAATGAAAGGAACAGTTTAAAAATAAGATAAAAAAGCAAAAAAAAATAAATAAAAAAAAAAGCACCCCTGTCGCCCCCTGCTCTCGCGCTAAGGCGAACGCAAGCGGCGGTCTGGCGTCAAACGTAAACAGCAATTGCACCATGCATGTGAGGTATCACCGCGAAGGTCAGATCGAGGGCAGTAATTTTAGCAGTAGACCTCCTCTGTAAATCTAAAGTGGTAACCTGTAAAGGCTTTTAAAGGCTTTTAAAAATGTAGTAATTTTGTTGCCACTGCACGTTTGTGCGCAATTTTAAAGCATGTCATGTTTGGTATCTATGTACTCGGCCTAAGATCATCTTTTTTATTTCATCAAACATTTGGGCAATATAGTGTGTTTTAGTGCATTAAAATTTAAAAAAGTGTGTTTTTTCCCCAAAAAATGCGTTTGAAAATCGCTGCGCAAATACTGTGTGAAAAAAAAAAATGAAACACCCACCATTTTAATCTGTAGGGCAATTGCTTTAAAATAATATATAATGTTTGGGGGTTCAAAGTAATTTTCTTGCAAAAAAAAATAACTTTTTCCTGTAAACAATAAGTGTCAGAAAGGGCTTTGTCTTCAAGTGGTTAGAAGAGTGGGTGATGTGTGACATAAGCTTCTAAATGTTGTGCATAAAATGCCAGGACAGTTCAAACCCCCCCCAAATGACCCCATTTTGGAAAGTAGACACCCCAAGCTATTTGCTGAGAGGCATGTCGAGTCCATGGAATATTTTATATTGTGACACAAGTTGCGGGAAAGAGACAATTTTTTTTTTTTTTTTTTTTTTGCACAAAGTTGTCACTAAATGTTATATTGCTCAAACATGCCATGGGAATATGTGAAATTACACCCCAAAATACATTCTGTTGCTTCTCCTGAGTACGGGGATACCACATGTGTGGGACTTTTTGGGAGCCTAGCCGTGCACGGGACCCCGAAAACCAAGCACCGCCTTCAGGCTTTCTAAGGCTGTAAATTTTTGATTTCACTCCTCACTACCTATCACAGTTTCGGAGGCCATGGAATGCCCAGGTGGCACAAACCCCCCCCCAAATTACCCCATTTTGGAAAGTAGACACCCCAAGCTATTTGCTGAGAGGTATAGTGAGTATTTTGCAGACCTCACTTTTTGTCACAAAGTTTTGAAAATTGAAAAAAGAAAAAAAAAAATTTTTTTTCTGGTCTTTCTTCATTTTCAAAAACAAATGAGAGCTGCAAAATACTCACCATGCCTCTCAGCAAATAGCTTGGGGTGTCTACTTTCCAAAATGGGGTCATTTGGGGGGGGTTTGTGCCATCTTGGCATTTTATGGCCTTCAAAACTGTGATAGGTAGTGAGGAGTAAAATCAAAAATGTATGCCCTTAGAAATCCTGAAGGTGGTGCTGGGTTTTCGGGGCCCCGTACGCGGCTAGGCTCCCAAAAAGTGCCACACATGTGGTATCCCCGTACTCAGGAGAAGCAGCTGAATGTATTTTGGGGTGCAATTCCACATATGCCCATGGCCTGTGTGAGCAATATATCATTTAGTGACAACTTTTTGTAATTTTTTTTTTTCTTTTTTTTGTCATTATTCAATCACTTGGGACAAAAAAAATAAATATTCAATGGGCTCAACATGCCTCTCAGCAATTTCCTTGGGGTGTCTACTTTCCAAAATGGGGTCATTTGGGGGGGTTTTGTACTGCCCTGCCATTTTAGCACCTCAAGAAATGACATAGGCAGTCAGAAACTAAAAGCTGTGTAAATTACAGAAAATGTACCCTAGTTTGTAGACGCTATAACTTTTGCGCAAACCAATAAATATACGCTTATTGACATTTTTTTTACCAAAGACATGTGGCCGAATACATTTTGGCCTAAATGTATGACTAAAATTTAGTTTATTGGATTTTTTTTATAACAAAAAGTAGAAAATATCATTTTTTTTCAAAATTTTCAGTCTTTTTCCGTTTATAGCGCAAAAAATAAAAACGGCAGAGGTGATCAAATACCATCAAAAGAAAGCTCTATTTGTGGGAAGAAAAGGACGCAAATTTTGTTTGGGTAGAGCATTGCATGACCGCGCAATTAGCAGTTAAAGCGACGCAGTGCCGAATTGTAAAAAGTGCTCTGGTCAGGAAGGGGGTAAATCCTTCCGGGGCTGAAGTGGTTAAAGGGATACCATACAGTCAATTTCTGAGATTAAGACACCTGTGTAGTACATCTGAAAATTTCCAGACAGAAGCCAACAATATGGCACAGCGCTTCAGGGATCGTGGGTACCCGGATGCGATAATCACGAAAGCACTTACTTCTGTCAAAAAGATACCCAGACATCTGTTATTAAAAGAGAATCCACTTAAAAAACATAGACATACACAGAAAAGTTCTTTAAGGACTCCAGTTTTTTCCACACCATTCAGCTTTGAGTTCAAGAATATAAAGAACATCATTGATAGGTACATACCAATCTTATTTAACGATCCAGTTTACAACAAAATACTGTCTAATGGCATTAAGATAATGTCACGTAGAGCACCCACTTTGGGAAATTCCCTTTCACCCAGCCTATTTTCCAGTAAACAACACAAATCCAATTGGTTGAATTAAACAGGAAATTATAGATGTGGAAAAAGAGGCTGTAACTACTGTTGTCATATTAAGACCGGAAAAAATATATCCTCTTGTACCACGGGTAGAACTTATAATGTCTCCTCCTTCATTAACTGCAATACACAATTTTTGGTGTACGTCATCACGTGTGACAAATGTCAAATCCAATATGTTGGCCGCACAACACGATGTGTAAGAGATCGATTATACGATCACTTGTATGACATAGAAAAAGATAAGTTAACCAATGTGGCCAAACATTGGATTTCTGTACACCAAAAAGATGTGTCTGGCCTCTTTATCCAAGGAGTCGAAAAGATTGTTACACCTGTCAGGGGGGGGATAAATTTCATTTACTTTGTAAACGAGAAGTATTTTGGATTTTTTCTTTGAACACTAGAATCCCCCTAGGAATGAATTTTGAATGGGATGTTTCTTATTATTACAATCAGTGAGAGGTATTTTATTTTGTTCTATCCTTTTCATCCTTTTTTATGGTTTTTAGTTCCATTACTTTATCTTAAAGTTCCATCTCAAAGATTCAGATTGGATGTTATAAAATCCTCACATATCGCTGAGTCTGTGGACACTAGGCTGTGTCGGCTTCAATCTCTGCTCTATTCAAGCATTGCTTCGCTCAATCTCCACTATATTTAGTCCCACATACATTTATTGTACAAAGTAATGCTAACTTGTTAGTTTGTTGACATAACTACACTGATACATTTACACTAACACATTAACATGCTTTGATAGGCACAGTGGTTTAATATTGCTATGAAAGGCTTTAAACATCTTATGTTTTAAAAGCCTTACAAGAGATTCTCAGGAACGGGTGTAGTAGATTAACAGCTAAACATCCTGGTTATTTTTCCTTGACACTTTTCTCTGTTTGCTCTTTCCATCTCCTTCTTCTCCTTAAATGCCTGAATTGTTTCTATTACATATACTGCTTAGTAAAGATCCCAACTCCAGATCTCTGTCTTGTTTTAGCCTCTTTATCACTTTAATCTAGTCTGTCCTTCATTGTGACAGATCGCTGTGTCCATTCACACAGCAGCAGCTTTGACATATATTTAACTAACGTATATATGGGGTTTGACGTGGTTTGTGGTATCCTGTCTAAATGATCACATCCATCCACACACACATACACATTCAGACATCTTTAAAAATCGTTAGAGCTGAATTGTGCTATAGTTGGATTAAAAGGCTACAAGGCGCCTATAGATGTTACTGATCCTTTTACAAAACATGACAGGTGACCCTGTGCGAGTTCTCTCTCCCCTTCTCTTTCCCATTTTTCTGTTCCCCCCCCCTTTTTCTTCCCCTTCTCTTCCCATGGGGGTTTATTCTATTGTCAACAATAGTTTAACTAATCATTAAATATTATACAACACACCCGTGGTTAGTTACCTGGATGTAGGGCGATGTGCATTTTAAATATATCTACACGGTTGCTTAACCCAATTAAAACCATTATAAACTTGTTTAACATATATTCAGTTAGACTCATGCTATTTAAATAGTCTGATCGTGGGTATATTGTCCCAATTGGCATGTCCTAATTAGCATGGTCCCTACAGGTCTTGTATATTTATTTGTATATACTCACCTCTTTTCTATTAGAATATTCCACAGTTTGTCACTTGCTGGATTTAGATACATATATATATATATATATATATTACTTGATACAGAATAGTCTGATAGGAGGTGACATATATGAATAAGTAAAATAATAAAAAATGTTTTTATGTATGGATATATATATGTGTATACATATACATGTTATTAGTGGAGATGCCGTTTTTTCTTCCCTTTTTCTTCCCTTTTTTTTCTTCTTCGTTTTTTTTTTTCTCTCGTTTTTTCTTCCCTTGTTTCTGAGCTTCGGCTTTTTCTGTCTTTTTCTTTACATTGTAATGTTTGGGGGACCAGCTAGATCGCAGGACACAGGCTTTTCACTCAAAAGGAGATTTATTGAACTTAAATAGCTTTACAGCAGCAAAACAAAAGAAAAAGGTTTTAGTCTCACCGACTTGCAAAGTCCAGAACTGCTATCGCAGTTAAACAGTCCTTAATTTCTGTTGCAGCTAGCTTCCCCTGGCAGGAGACTTCCAGGCAGGACACTGCTATTCACTTTTGTTGCTGCACAACAAACACCATCCACCATCCACATTCTCCTTTACACTCCTCCACCATCCACTCCAACTTCCTGTCTTGTTTTAAACCCACTTCCTCTGACAGGTGAGTTAACCCTTTTTGTTCCCTTAAAGGGACCACAGTCCAAACAGAGGGGAAACATAGCGTCCTTCCAGGACCCAGCCACGGCGTCCTGTACATATCCCCCCCCTGTGCCCCAACGCCATGGAGGTGGAGGCAACAGTGGAGCTCAAACAATGGACTCGGGAGAGGGCATCTGCATTTTGATGCAGTCTCCCGGGCCTATGCTCCACTACAAATTTAAATTCCTGGAGTGCCAGGAACCACCGAGTAACCCTGGCATTATTCCCTTTACCCTGTCTCAACCATGTTAAAGGGGCATGGTCAGAAATCAGCCTAAACTTCCTCTGAAACAGCCTTCCTTTGGGCCTCTGGGATGCGGTAGGGCCGGACAAAAACTTTGACTCCTGGTTCCGTGATGATATCATGCTCTATGGTACTCGTGAGCCCTGGCAAGTCTGAAAATTTTTCTTTATTTCTCTGCAAGAACTCCTTTGCCTGCTGGCTTTGGGTTTTAGACAGGGTATTTGCTACTTGGACACTCTCCACCCCAACCCGAGGCTCCAATCTTGCACTAGCCAGGGAGGTCACTGGTTCCCTCTCTGTCCAGGGCTTTAACAAGTTTACATGATATATTTGATAGGGTTTCCTCTTACCCGGTTGGTGGATTTTATAATTCACCTCTCCCACTTTTTCTACAACTTCAAAGGGGCCTTGCCACCTGGCTAAGAATTTACTTTCCACAGTGGGAATCAACACCGCAACTCGATCCCCCACTTGGAAATTCCTTATTTTAGCAGCCCTATTATAGACTCGTCGTTGAGCCTCCTGAGCTTTTTGTAAATGTTCCTTGACTAGTGGCAACACAGTTCGGATCCTCTCCTGCATTTGGGAAACATATTCAAGAACACTCTTATGCTGACTAGGTTCACTTTCCCATTCCTCCTTAACAAAATCCAGTAGTCCGCGAGGTCTCCGCCCATATACCAACTCGAAGGGCGAAAACCCAGTGGAGGCCTGGGGCACTTCCCGGATAGCAAACAGGAGAGCTGGTAACAGACAGTCCCAGTCTTTCCCATCCCTTTGTACAACTCTCTTAAGCATAGATTTAAGGGTCTTATTAAAGCGTTCCACTAACCCATCCGTTTGGGGATGGTAGACCGATGTGCGCAGCTGTTTAATCCGGAAGAGCTTACACACGTCGGCCATAACTCTCGACATAAACGGGGTGCCCTGGTCCGTTAGTATTTCCTTGGGAAAACCAGTCCGTGTAAACAACTGGAATAATTCCCGGGCAATAGCCTTAGAGGAGGTATTTCGCAGGGGTAGCGCCTCAGGATATCGGGTGGCATAGTCGAGAATCACCAGTATGTAGGAGTGACCTCGAGCCGACTTCACCAAGGGACCTACTATATCCATGGCTATCCTTTCAAATGGGACCTCAATTATGGGCAGAGGGACCAAAGGATTCCGGAAGTGGGTCACCGGAGCGGTCAACTGACAGGTGGGACAAGAGGTACAGTATCTCCTTACCTCTGCTTTCAGACCTGGCCAGTAAAACCGGTCGGTGATCCGTGCCTCCGTCTTTTCAACTCCCAGGTGTCCCCCTAAAACATCATCATGGGCCAGGTCCAGGACCTTGCGTCTATACTGTTGGGGTACCAATAATTGCTCTACCACATTTTCTCTCACTTTGGTAACCCGATAAAGCAATTCATTACATATTGCAAAGTGTGGCCACCGCTCATTCGCACCTGGCTCTTGGGGAACCCCATTTAATACTACCACCTGTTCCCGTGCATGGGCCAAAGTGGGGTCCTGCATCTGGGCAGTACCAAATGCCCCCTGCGGAACACCCAAATCCGGCAGGGCAGGGGTAACGGCCACTTCCTCATCCTCTTCCCCCAGCATTACCTGAAGTGGGAAAGGTTCCCCCCCCTCTTCAGTGTTCAGGTAGGTCTGTGAACCACACATCTTGACACCCTTAATAACATCAGCACTACTTTCATCACCATTAACCAAATCATTAGCATTTTCAAGAACATTCGGCATTTCAGGGTTATTTCTCTCAACCGCAGGAACAGAGGGACTAGTTTCTCCCCAGTCTCTGGACCGTTCAGGTAGTTCTCCTTGTCCCCACAGTTTTGCAAATAACGGACAGTCTCGTCCTATGATCACATCATGTACCAAGTTTTTTACCACCCCCACCTCTTGAGTACCAGTGCCACATGCTGCGGAGATGGTCACCGAGATGAGAGGGTACTCTCTAGTGTCCCCGTGAATGCACACCACCCGTAAAGTTTTTCTTACCGGACCGATCTTCCCAATCACTCTAGGATGGATCAGGGTTACCATGCTTCCGGAGTCCAGCAAAGCCCGGGCAGGGAGGTGGTTCACTTGGACTTCACACTCGAATTTCTCTTCTCCAAGATCGATATGTGTTGTACATGCTTTATGGGCATAAAAAGACCCCCTCCGAAGAACCCCGCATTCCATGGGCTCCTCTTGCAGTGGGCAGTGGGCCCGGGTATGGCCCCAGGAATGACATCGCCAACATTGTACATCCCCTCCTCTCCGAACAGGAACAGGTCGCTGAGAAGGTATCGGGAGTGACTCTTGACCTTCTGGGGTGTTGGTTCCAGGGCTCCGGGGAACGTCCTTTCGAAGGGCAGCAGTCGAACGAACAGGCCGTGGCAGACTGGGTCCTTGGCGCTTGGTAGGGCCAAGCAGATCCTCCACCACTGTGTATCGTTCTACCATCTCGACAAGGAGGTTCACTGTTTTGGGGTCTCCATGGCTGACCCACCGTTGAAGGTCGTCTGGCAGTGACCTTAGGTATCGGTCCAGCACGACCCGCTCCACGATTTGGAGGCCAGACAACATTTCGGGCTGCAGCCATTTTTTTACCAGTTGCACCAGGTCATGCATTTGAGACCGTGGTGGACGATCTGGACGATACTTCCATTGGTGCACTCGTTGGGCCCGAACAGCTGTAGTTACCCCCAAACGAGCCAATATTTCTGCCTTTAATTTTTGATAGTCTTTAGCGTGATCTGGTGGCAGGTCGAAGTAGGCTTTTTGCGGATCTCCGGTTAGGAAAGGAGCAATTAGGCCGGCCCACTGGTCCTGGGGCCACCCTTCTCTCTCTGCCGTCCTCTCAAATGTAGCAAGAAATGCCTCTACATCATCACTCAGGGACAATTTCTGCAAAAAATGGCTTGCCCTCACGGTCACCTGGTTGCCAGGGGCAACAGCCGCTTGCTCACGGCCCTGAGAAAGCTGCTGCACTACTTCTTTTAAGGCAGTCACTTGAGCCTGCATAACCTCTTGCTGGGTCGCTTGCTGGGCTGCCAACTGGGCCACCAACAGGCGAGTGTTTTCTTGCTGTACCTCATGGCGAGTCTGCGCTTGTATATTAGCCAAGGACAACTGTTTAATTAGCTCCTCCATTGCTTCAGCTTTCAGGGTTTGTGCGGCTTTAACCCAGGACATAAATCCACTGTACTGTCCCTTTAAATGTCAGTTTTAAGTCCAATACACAAAAAAAAAAAAAAAAAAAAAAAAACAGCAAGAAAAATGCCTGTTACTCTGTCCTGCCCGCATTCGAGCACCACTTGTAATGTTTGGGGGACCAGCTAGATCGCAGGACACAGGCTTTTCACTCAAAAGGAGATTTATTGAACTTAAATAGCTTTACAGCAGCAAAACAAAAGAAAAAGGTTTTAGTCTCACCGACTTGCAAAGTCCAGAACTGCTATCGCAGTTAAACAGTCCTTAATTTCTGTTGCAGCTAGCTTCCCCTGGCAGGAGACTTCCAGGCAGGACACTGCTATTCACTTTTGTTGCTGCACAACAAACACCATCCACCATCCACATTCTCCTTTACACTCCTCCACCATCCACTCCAACTTCCTGTCTTGTTTTAAACCCACTTCCTCTGACAGGTGAGTTAACCCTTTTTGTTCCCTTAAAGGGACCACAGTCCAAACAGAGGGGAAACATAGCGTCCTTCCAGGACCCAGCCACGGCGTCCTGTACAACATATATACGGATGCTTTAAACAGTTGCTTTTACTTTGTGATTTTTAAAGCGGAGTTCCACACAAAAATGGAACTTCCGCTTTTCAGAACCCTCCCCCCCTCCGGTGTCACATTTGGCACCTTTCAGGGGGGAGGGGGGTGCAGATACCTGTCTAAGACAGGTATTTGCACCCACTTCCGGCATAGACTCTCATGGGAGTCTATGCCTCTTCCCGTCCCCATCGCGCTGTCTGCTGGGAACACACAGCTCCCAGGAGATAGCGGGGACCACTAGGGACGCGCAGCGCGACTCGCGCATGCGCAGTAGGGAGCCGGGAAGTGAAGCCGCAACGCTTCACTTCCTGATTCCCTCACCTAGGATGGCGGCAGCAGCTGCCAAGAACCGAGCGGGTTCTCGGCATCCCCTGCCGACATCGCTGGACCCTGGGACAGGTAAGTGGCCATGTATTAAAAGTCAGCAGCTGCAGTATTTGTAGCTGCTGGCTTTTAATATTTTTTTTTTTTTGGCGGTGTGGGTGAACCCCCGCTTTAAGTCTCATTTTTTGTTTATTATGCATATTTGTTTGAATATTTTCCACTGATACAAGTATTTGTTTATTTATTCTCTCCTTTCAGGAGAGAAGTCACGTATACATAGATTGTGGAGACTCAAACTGCTACAGTTATTCAATCTATTGTGGATACATATGTGAATGTCTGCATTTTTATCTAGATACATGGTCTCACTGAGAAAGATCATGGACACACATATTTGTATATTTTATATAATCACATGTAACCACGTATGTGTCACGTTTTTGCAATTATTATTCATTTACATACACATTGTCATCATTATTGTCAAAACACTTCTTTTTAACATGACAAACAGGGTGACATACTTGTCCTCTTTATTTTTACATAGCACAAATCTATATTCTATATATATATATGTTTATTTCTAGTACTGATTGCACTAATGATTGTTCACTTATATTCACTATTTTCCATATATTTATTTAATTGTTCACATATTCAGTCTTTAATCTTCAATTCTTAATTTTTTATTTTTTAATATTCAATTACAAACGTTTTTCACATATAGAATCCCCACCGGGTTCCTAATATTTTTTCCCATTTTTTCCCATATTCTTTTCTCACTTTCATACACATTTAAACTCTCACAGGAATCATTTATCTATAGCATTGGCTATCCACGAAGAGGTGCACATGCTTTTTACTGCCCCATTGCACCTGATACAGATTTTGGCATTATCAAACTGTCACATGATTCCCAGTGGATAATATAAATGTGGTTTTATTCTTCTTATTGTTAGCTATGAGTAAGCGCTTGGGATAAGCATGAAACGCGTTAGCTGATTGCTTGTACTTTCTGCCACAGTTTTTTGTATACTGTATGCTCAAGAATCTATTACAATAAATAATTTTTGAACCACATCCTCCTGGAGTGCGGCTGTCCGGATTTTCTCATTCACCTTCAACATGACTCAGCATTAGCCAGCACCTGGGGCTCTTTATCCTGGGAGATAACCGAGTTGACACCTGGAAGCAGATCCATGCCTGTGCGGTGAGAATTTTTCCCACCTTGTTTGACAGAATGCCATTTACTTTTATTTTGGCGGATGGGTTTTGGTACAGGGCTGTAATCCAGGTCATCATATGCGTGCCCAGTCCACATGACGGCACACTGCCAGCATGTAGTCCCAGGAGACCCTATCGAAGGGCTTCTTTGTGTCCATGGACAGGAGAAGGCCCTCGAAGCCCCGAGAGCACGCCGCATGTGTCAGTAGTAAGGCCTTGATGATGTTATCTCTTGCCTCTCTACCCAGCATAAACCCCACCTGGTCCGGGCCAATTAAGGAGGGGAGGAGAGGTTTTAGCCTATTCGCTATGATTTTGGCTAGTAGCTTGAGGTCTAGGTTTAGTAGCGAGATAGGTCTGTAACTTGAGCACTTCGTAGGGTCTTTGTCTGCTTTAGGTATCACTGTAATGTGAGCCGAGAGAAAGTCAGGTGGGACAGGTCCGGGCAGAGAGAGCGAGTTCAAGGCTTTGGTCAGGGGTGTTGACAAAATGTCGCTAAACGTTTTATAGTATGCGGATGTATAACCATCCGGGCCTGGAGTCTTTCCGGACTTAAGTCCCTTAATTGTCCCCTGAATCTCCGTGAGTGATATCTGATCTTCCAATAGGGTCATCTCGGCATTCCCCCAACTGTGGGAGGCCGCTTTCAGTCAAGTAGTCCTGTATGGCCTGCATTCTATCGGCTGGTAATGTGGAGGGCCTATGTTGATGTGGTAGATTGTAGAGTTTTGATTAATACTGGTGGAACTGGGCCGCTATTGCTTCTGAGGTGACCTCTAATGTCCCATCTGTTGTCCTGATGCCTGAGATGACATTGGTGGAGTTTGCTTCCCTTAGGGCCCTGGCCAAGAACCTATCCGTCTTGTCACCTGACTCATAGTAGACTCTTTTTTTAAAAAATAGCGATCTCTTTGTTTTGGTTTCAAACAGTTGTTGTAGAGTTTTCCTGGTGTCTAACAATTCCTTAGCAGAAGGAATTAGCCAAGGATTGTTTGTGTATGTTTTCTAGTCTACGTATTTTGTCTGTCAAGTTATGAATTTCTGTTTCTTGCATCTTTTTGGGTTGGGCGCCCATTTTAATTAGTTCCCCCCGTATTGTGCACTTATGTGCTTCCCAGATCATCATCGGGTCCAAGTCAGGGGTGTTGTTGGTAACGAAAAAGTCAGAGATGGCTGTTCGGATGCGGGGGAGTAGTTCAGGGTCTGTCAGCAGGGATGTATTCAGTCTCCACGTGTTTGGCCTGGGCAGGGAGGAGCATAAATCCACCCCCAGAGGAATAGGCGCGTGGTCTGAAAGCAACTGAATGCCTACGTGGGCCTCTGTAACCTTCTGTAAGTCTCTCTGGGAAATGTAAAGGTGGTCGATACGTGAGTATCGGTTATGAGGAATGGAGTGGTGTGTGAAATCTCAAGATTCTGGGTGGAGGAACCGCCAGGTATCTACCAACTGTAGGGAGTTTGGAAGTAGTTTGATTTTTTTAAGTGCTCTGTATGTGATGCAAGACTTTCCAGTGGAGGAGTCTACTGTAGGGTTTAGGGGGACATTGAAGTCACCTCCCATGATCAGGAGCCCTGATGCAAAGCCCTTGAGTTCCCGAATGACCTTTTGGCAAAAGGTAACCTGCGATGAGTTGGGAAAGTACACATTTGCTAAAGTCACTGTCCTATCTCTGTAAGTCCCTTTTAATAAACACATAGGCCGGTCTGCTAACCTGTTAGTGAGGGTAAAGGGGGTGTCTTTACTAACTAGGATTGTTACCCCTTTGGTTTTTGCAATGTTATTAGTTGCGTGGTAGGCTGCAGTGAAGAACGCTTTTGTAAGATTAGGGACATGGTTGGTCCTGAAAAGAGTTTCCTGTAAGAAAACGAACTGTGGCCTACCTTTCTTCAGTTCCCTGAGCAAAGAAACCCGCTTCTCAGGAATGTTCAGTCCCCTGATATTGTGTGAGATCACCAGGGGTGTCTTCCCAAGTGACGAGTACGCCACCTCTAGAGGTCGAGGGTGGGAGGGTGCTTCAAGTTAGCTCTGCGAAAATAAATTTCAGTTATTCTGTGTTTAAGTTACTGCGCAACAAGCCAAGGAGAGAGATTGCAGGAGAGGTACAGGTCTAAGAAAGAAAGAAAAGAGAAAGTATGATCAGGTAAAAGAGGATTCAAAGATAAAAGTGAATCCTATATAACAGGAGTTACTTTAAGAGGAAACAAACTTTAGAAGATATTTAACCATCTCTAAAGTGTATGGTTAGTGAACCTGGGTCGAGAAACCCTCAGCCCAGATTCACTTCGTGGGTAGGTCACCACCAGGGTGGCACAGTCACCTTTAGTGTGACCGTGGTGTAGTTCTAGACTAGACCACAGTGAGGTTGTTATAGCAAAATAGACCAAAATAAAAATAAAAAATAAATCACCAAAAATGTGAACGTGGTGGTCTATAAAAAGGAACAAGAACGACACAGCCTGAAAATATAGGCCAAATACAAACTAGTGTCAGTAAGGATCAACCCTGTGAAAAGAGTAAAGGATGTGATTCTGGAAAAGTGTAATCATCCTGGGAGTCTGTGTGAAGAGCTTCTTGTTTCCGCCAATAACATCCATATGGTGTGTGTCACTACCCAAAATCCGGGTTTCCTCAAGTCCCTATGCAAGGGGTACCAGGTATCGACTTTATTTGTTGATTGTTGTTATGTGCAGTTCTCAGGGCCAATGTCGCCCATTAAGCTGATCATGTCATGAGCAATGTAGCAGCTCACAGGTGTTGCAGTTAGTGTTAGTGGTGTCCGAGCGTAGGTTTGCTCCGTCCAGGTTATTTCTGTGCTGAAAAGATATGTTGTGACCACAGCATGGCCCCTGGCCAGATAAAAGAGTCATGTGCTGAGTTAAGCAGGTTAAGCACCTTAGTTGTCAACTGTAAATCCTTTTGTGTTGCTATGCTATAATATACCTGATGAGGAATAGGTCACAGGTAATGAGTTCAGAGATCAATTGTGGAAGTTGTTGGTAGCTGATGAAGTAGACTTCTGGGTTGTAGATGTGTCACTTTACTCCGCAGCTTGGGACCCGGAGGGGGTATGTCGCCCATTTGGAGTACCCAAGTATTGTCCGCCACCACGGCCATGTTTCACCCATTTGGAGAGCTGCTTCTCTGGCGTGGTGGGTGGTGAGGCGTGGGATCCTCTGACGGGGGTGGTAGTGCAAATTCTTGGTACTATTCAGGCAATTCTACTCTTTCCACCCCTAGTCCGTCGCAAAAATCTGGTAGGTCAGGTGGCGAGCGTAAGATATGCTGTTTCCCCGCTAGAGTAACCACTAAGGCAAATGGGAAGCGCCACGTGTAGCGTAAGTCATGCTCCCTGAGTTTGTCCAGGAGGGGGCGCAATGCTCTGCGGTTTTTCCAGAGTGATTTGGGAGAGGTCTTGGAAGAGCATGATGTGTTCTCTATTAAAGACAATGTGGTCATTTCTGCGAGCCTTTCTGATGATGTCTTCTTTAAGTGCATAACTCTGAAGGCAGCAGATAATGTCCCTGGGAGGAGCTGTGTCCGGGCCTCTGGCTCTGAGGGCTCTATATCTGTATCTTCTTGTCTTTCTAGCAGGGAGTTGAAAACTCTCTGTAGTGCAGGGATGATCTTATCAGAGTCGACCGTCTCGGGGATCCCCCTCACCCTGATGTTGTTCCTCCTCCTCCGGTTATCTAGGTCCTCTAAATGCCTGTTCATTTCTATAAACTGTGAGGCATGAGAGTCTGTGACCTTCTCCAGTCTATTCAGCGCTCTGTCCCTGTGCCTGCCTGTGGCTTCTACAGTCACCATCTTGTCGGTCAGCACCAAGAGGTTTGACTTTAGATCTGTGATGGCAGCCGAGAATGTAGATTTTATGTTGGCAGCGAATCCAGACATGTCAGCATATGTGAGGGGTTTGTTGGAACGATTGTGTCCCCTACCTGGTTCCTCGGCTGCCGATTGTGAGTCCTCGCTGAAGTCCCCTTCGTCCTGTAGGGCCCGGGCCATCTTGAGGCCTCTACTGCTACCTCGCGGTGTTGGCTGTGCTTTGAGCAGTTCTGAGATGCTCCGGGCAGTGGAAGTGGCTGCAGGGTTACGGCGGGATCTAGACTGGGGTGTCTGGAGGGTCAGTTTACCCATCTCCGGGTCTGTGCTCACGGGTTGTCCGGCTCTAGGCTGTGTTGTTCACGGAGCTCCTCTAGAAAGTGTCCATCCCGGTCGCTTGCCAAGCCACGCCCCCCTATTTACATGTTTTTCATAGTAGCACAACAATATTTGGTTATTTTTTGATTTTCACCGCTTTAAATATACATGTGTCTTAAAAGTCCCCCTTAGGGGTATTTATTTTGTTTCTAACAAGTTTTTGGATGTGGCACCACTGAGAGGAAATCCTCACCGACTCCATTTCTACAATTACTGTATAAAGTTCTTAGTTTTCTGTATAAAGTGTATTAATACCTATTCATTATTCTGAAGCACATTGTTCCAGCACTGAGGTTGTGGTAGTAGCCAGTGTTTCCAAGCTCCGAAGTGAAATTTACTGGCAGAATCCCAACATTTACAAACACCAATTTTTTTTTTAGTTGCAAAAACATGAAATTTACTGACAGATCCACATCCTTTACTGATACTGCAAAAAAGTACCTAAAATTACTGTTTTTAGTGCTACACAGTGCAATTATCAATATTTCAACTATAAACACATATCCAGTGCTATTAGCATTGTGTTTAGGTTAAGCAAAAGTCAAAAAACATATTTCAGACGGCTCGAGCTTGGCGGCTCTGGTTTTATTCCATAGTCTCCTCTCCACAGTCCACACATGTCTGTCTCTTCCTGTAACCCCCATCCCGGCGGCACTCCCACTCTTGACTCCTTTCTAGGATCCCCTCAGACACTCACTGCAGACATGATAAAAGACAAGAGATGGTTAGAGGCTGCGGGCATACTACTGGAGGTGGGCGGAGGCTGCGGGCATACTACAGAAGGTGGACAGAGGCTGCAGTGATGCTACAGGAGGTGGACGGAGGCTGCGGGCATACTACAGGAGGTGGACCGAGGCTACAGGGATGCTACAGGAGGTGGGCGGAGGCTGCGGGCATACTACAGGAGGTGGGCGGAGGGTGCGGGCATACTACAGGAGGTGGATGGAGGCTGCGGGCATACTGCAGGAGGTGGGCGGAGGTTGCGGGCATACTACAGGAGGTGGACAGAGGCTGCGAGCATACTACAGGAGGTGGGCGGAGGCTGCGGGCATACTACAGAAGTTGGGCGGAGGCTGCGGGCATACTACAGGAGGTGGATGGAGGCTGCGGGCATACAGCAGGAGGTGAGTGGAGGCAGCGGGCATACTACAGGAGGTGGATGGAGGCTTCAGGCATACTGCAGGAGGTGGACAGAGGCTGCGGGCATACTACAGGTGGTGGATGGAGGCTGCGGGCATACTGCAGGAGGTGGATGGAGGCTGCGGGCATACTACAGAAGTTGGGCAGAGGCTGCGGGCATATTACAGAAGGTGGGCGGAGGCTGCGGGCATACTACAGGAGGTGGACAGAGGCTGCGGGCATACTGCAGGAGGTGGACAGAGGCTGCGGGCATACTGCAGGAGGTGGACGGAGGCTGTGGGCATACTACAGGAGGTGGACAGAGGCTGCGGGCATACTACAGGATGTGGGCAGAGGCTGCGGGCATATTACAGAAGGTGGGCGGAGGCTGTGGGCATACTACAGGAGGTGGACAGAGGCTGCGGGCATACTGCAGGAGGTGGACAGAGGCTGCAGGCATACTACAGTAGGTGGACAGAGGCTGAGGGCATACTGCAGGAGGTGGATAGAGGCTGCGGGCATACTGCAGGAGGTGGACGGATGCTGCGGGCATACTACAGGAGGTGGATGGAGGCTGCGGGCATACAGCAGGAGGTGAGTGGAGGCTGCAAGCATACTACAGGAGGTGGATGGAGGCTTCAGGCATACTGCAGGAGGTGGACGGAGGCTTCAGGCATACTGCAGGAGGTGGACAGAGGCTGTGGGCATACTACAGGAGGTGAGCGGAGGCTGCGGGCATACTAAAGAAGTTGGGCGGAGGCTGCGGGCATACTGCAGGAGGTGGATGGAGGCTGCGGGCATACTGCAGGAGGTGGATGGATGCTGCGGGCATATTACAGGAGGTGGACAGAGGCTGCGGGCATACTGCAGGAGGTGGACATAGGCTGCGGACATACAGCAGGAGGTGGATGGAGGCTGCTGGCATGACACAGGAGGTGGATGGAGGCTGCTGGCATACTGCAGGAGGTGGACGGAGGCTGCGGGCATGACACAGGAGGTGGATGGAGGCTGCCGTCATACTGCAGGAGGTGGATGGAAGCTTCAGGCATACTAGAGGAGGTGGGCGGAGACTGCGGGCATACTGCAGGAGGTGGATGGAGGCTGCGGGCATACTATAGGAGGTGGACGGAGGCTGCAGGCATACTACAGGAGGTGGACGGAGGCTGTGGGCATACTACTGGAGGTGGATGGAGGCTGCGGGCATACTGCAGAAGGTGGGCGGAGGCTGCGGGCATACTACAGGAGGTGGACAGAGACTGCGGGCATACTACAGGAGGTGGACGGAGGCTGCGGGCATACTGCAGGAGGTGGGTGGAGGCTGCGGGCATACTGCAGGAGGTGGACGGAGTCTGCGGGAATACTGCAGGAGGTGGACGGAGGCTGCGGGCAAACTGCAGGAGGTGGATGGAGGCTGTGGGCATACTGCAGGAGGTGGAAGGAGGCTGTGGGCATACTGCAAGAGGTGGACGGAGGCTGCGGGCATTCTGCAGGAGGTGGACAGAGGCTGTTGGCATTCTGCAGGAGGTGGACAGAGGCTGCGGGCACACTACAAGAGGTGGACAGAGGCTGTGGGCATACTGCAGGAGGTGGACAGAGGCTGCGGGCATACTGCAGGAGGTGGAAGGAGGCTGTGGGCATACTGCAGGAGGTGGATGGAGGCTGCGGGCATACTGCAGGAGGTGGAAGGAGGCTGTGGGCATACTGCAGGAGGTGGATGGAGGCTGCGGGCATACTACAAGAGGTGGACGGAGGCTGCGGGCATACTACAGGAGGTGAACAGAGGCTGCAGGAAAACTGCAGGAGGTGGATGGAGGCTGTGGGCATACTACAAGAGGTGGACAGAGGCTGCGGGCATGACACAGGAGGTGGGCGGAGGCTGCGGGCATACTGCAGGAGGTGGACTGAGGCTGTGGGCATACTGCAGGAGGTGGACAGAGTCTGCGGGCATGACACAGGAGGTGGGCGGAGGCTGCGGGCATACTGCAGGAGGTGGACTGAGGCTGCAGGCATGACACAGGAGGTGGATGGAGGCTGCGGGCATACAGCAGGAGGTGAGTGGAGGCTGCAAGCATACTGCAGGAGGTGGAGAGAGGCTGCGGGCATACTGCAGGAGGTGGGTGGAGGCTGCGGGCATACTACAAGAGGTGGACAGAGGCTGCGGACATACTACAGGAGGTGGACAGAGGCTGCTGGCATGACACAGGAGGTGGATGGAGGCTGCTGGCATACTGCAGGAGGTGGACGGAGGCTGCGGGCATGACACAGGAGGTGGATGGAGGCTGCCGTCATACTGCAGGAGGTGGATGGAAGCTTCAGGCATACTAGAGGAGGTGGGCGGAGACTGCGGGCATACTACAGGAGGTGGACGGAGGCTGTGGGCATACTACTGGAGGTGGATGGAGGCTGCGGGCATACTGCAGAAGGTGGGCGGAGGCTGCAGGCATACTACAGGAGGTGGACAGAGACTGCGGGCATACTGCAGGAGGTGGGTGGAGGCTGCGGGCATACTGCAGGAGGTGGACGGAGTCTGCGGGAATACTGCAGGAGGTGGACGGAGGCTGCGGGCAAACTGCAGGTGGACAGAGGCTGTGGGCATACTGCAAGAGGTGGACGGAGGCTGTGGGCATACTGCAGGAGGTGGACAGAGGCTGCGGGCATACTGCAGGAGGTGGAAGGAGGCTGTGGGCATACTGCAGGAGGTGGACTGAGGCTGCAGGCATGACACAGGAGGTGGATGGAGGTTGCGGGCATACTACAGGAGGTGGGAAGAGGCTGCGGGCATACTGCAGGAGGTGGACAGAGTCTGCGGGCATACTACAGGAGGTGGACGGAGGCTGCGGGCATGACACAGGAGGTGGATGGAGACTGCGATCATACTACAGGAGGTGGATGGAGGCTGCGGGCATACTGCAGGAGCTGGAAGGAGGCTGCGGGCATACTGCAGGAGGTGGACAGAGGCTGCGGGCATACTGCAGGAGGTGGAAGGAGGCTGTGGGCATACTGCAGGATTTGGATGGAGGCTGCGGGCATACTACAAGAGGTGGACGGAGGCTGCGGGCATACTACAGGAGGTGAACAGAGGCTGCAGGAAAACTGCAGGAGGTGGATGGAGGCTGTGGGCATACTACAAGAGGTGGACAGAGGCTGCGGGCATGACACAGGAGGTGGGCGGAGGCTGCGGGCATACTGCAGGAGGTGGACTGAGGCTGTGGGCATACTGCAGGAGGTGGACAGAGTCTGCGGGCATGACACAGGAGGTGGGCGGAGGCTGCGGGCATACTGCAGGAGGTGGACTGAGGCTGCAGGCATGACACAGGAGGTGGATGGAGGCTGCGGGCATACTACAGGAGGTGGGAAGAGGCTGCGGGCATACTGCAGGAGGTGGACAGAGTCTGCGGGCATACTGCAGGAGGTGGACGGAGGCTGCGGGCATGACACAGGAGGTGGATGGAGACTGCGATCATACTACAGGAGGTGGATGGAGGCTGCGGGCATACTGCAGGAGCTGGAAGGAGGCTGCGGGCATACTGTAGGAGGCGGACAGAGTCTGCGGGCATACTGCAGGAGATGGATGGAGGCTGCGGGCATACTACTAGAGGTGGATGGAGGCTGCGTGCATTCTACAGGAGGTGGGCGGAGGCTGCAGGCATACTGCAGGAGGTGGGCGGAGGCTGCGGGCATACTGCAGGAGGTGGGCAGAGGCTGCAGGCATACTACAGGAGGTGGGCGGAGGTTGCGGGCATACTGCATGAGGTGGACAGAGGCTGCGGGCATGCTGCAGGAGGTGGACAGAGGCTGCGGGAATACTGCAGGAGGTGGACGGAGGCTGCGGGCATACCGCAGGAGGTGGATGGAGGCTGCGGGCTTACTGCAGGAGGTGGACAGAGGCTGCGGGCATACTGCAGGAGGTGGATGGAGGCTGCGGGAATACTGCAGGAGGTGGATGGAGTCTGCTGGCATACTAGAGGAGGTGGACAGAGGCTGCGGTCATACTATAGGAGGTGGATGGAAGCTGCTGGCATACTGCAGGAAGTGGACAGAGTCTGCGGGCATACTGCAGGAGGGAGATGGAGGCTGCGGGCATACTGCAGGAGGTGGACAGAGGATGCGGGCATACTGCAGGAGGTTGACAGAGGCTGCGGGCATGACACAGGAGGTGGATGGAGGCTGCG
The DNA here is from genome assembly GCA_037953035.1 of Aquarana catesbeiana. Classification (NCBI taxonomy): domain Eukaryota; kingdom Metazoa; phylum Chordata; class Amphibia; order Anura; family Ranidae; genus Aquarana; species Aquarana catesbeiana. The sequence continues at coordinate 1,314,737 of JBBHAA010002058.1, forward strand.
GGCATACTACAGGAGGTGGATGGAGGCTGTGGGCACACTACAAGAGGTGGACAGAGGCTGCGGGCATACTGCAGGAGGGGGACGGAGGTTGTGGGCATACTACAGGAGGTGGACAGAGGCTGCGGGCAAACTGCAGGAGGTGGATGGAGGCTGTGTGCATACTGCAGGAGGTGGATGGAGGCTGCGGGCATACTACAAGAGGTGGACAGAGGCTGTGGGCATACTGCAGGAGGTGGACAGAGTCTGCGGGCATGACACAGGAGGTGGACGGAGGCTGCGGGCATAATGCAGGAGGTGGACGGAGGCTGCAGGCATGACACAGGAGGTGGATGGAGGCTGCGGGCATGACACAGGAGGTGGATGGAGGCTGCGGGCATACTACAGGAGGTGGGAAGAGGCTGCGGGAATACTACAGGAGGTGGACGGAGGCTGCGGGCATACTGCATGAGATGGACGGAGGCTGCAGGCATGGCACAGGAGGTGGATGGAGACTGCGAGCATACTACAGGAGGTGGGAAGAGGCTGCGGGCATACTACAGGAGGTGGATGGAGGCTGCGGGCATACTGCAGGAGGTGGATGGAGGCTGCGGGCATACTACTGGAGGTGGACAGAGGCTGCGGGCATACTGCAGGAGTTGGATGGAGGCTGCGGGCATACTACAGGAGGTAGACAGAGGCTGCAGGAAAACTGCAGGAGGTAGATGGAGGCTGTGGGCATACTACAAGAGGTGGACAGAGGCTGCGGGCATACTGCAGGAGGTGGATGAAGGCTGCGGGCATACTACAAGAGGTGGACAGAGGCTGTGGGCATACTGCAGGAGGTGGACAGAGTCTGCGGGCATACTACAGGAGGTGGACGGAGGCTGTGGGCATACTGCAGGAGGTGGACAGAGGCTGCAGGCATGACACAGGAGCTGGATGGAGGCTGCGGGCATACTACTGGAGGTGGGAAGAGGCTGCGGGCATACTGCAGGAGGTGGACAGAGTTTGCGGGCATACTACAGGAGGTGGACGGAGGCTGTGGGCATACTGCAGGAGGTGGGCGGAGGCTGAAGGCATACTGCAGGAGGTGGACGGAGGCTGTGGGCATACTGCAGGAGGTGGGCGGAGGCTGAAGGCATACTACAGGAGGTGGATGGAGGCTGCAGGCATGACACAGGAGCTGGATGGAGGCTGCGGGCATACTACAGGAGGTGGGAAGAGGCTGCGGGCATACTGCAGGAGGTGGACAGAGTTTGCGGGCATACTACAGCAGGTGGATGGAGGCTGCGGGTATACTGCAGGAGGTGGATGGAGGCTGCGGGCATACTGCAGGAGCTGGAAGGAGGCTGCGGGCATACTGCAGGAAGTGGACAGAGTCTGCGGGAATACTGCAGGAGGTGGACGGAGGCTGCAGGCATACTGCAGGAGGTGGATGGAGGCTGCAGGCATACTACAGGAGGTGGACAGAGTCTGCAGGCATACTGCAGGAGGTGGACAGAGGCTGTGGGCATACTGCAAGAGGTGGACGGAGGCTGCGGGCATACTGCAGAAGGTTGACAGAGTCTGCAGGCATACTGCAGGAGGTGGACAGAGGCTGCGGGCATACTACAGGAGGTGGACAGAGGCTGCAGGCATTCTGCAGGAGGTGGAGAGAGGCTGCGGGCATACTGCAGGAGGTGGACAGAGGCTGCGGGCATTCTGCAGGAGGTGGACAGAGGCTGCGGGCATACTACAGGAGGTGGACAGAGGCTGTGGGCATACTGCAGGAGGTGGACAGAGGCTGCGGGCATGACACAGGGGGTGGATGGAGGCTGCGGGCATACTACAGGAGGTGGATGGAGGCTGTGGGCATACTACAAGATGTGGACAGAGGCTGCGGGCATACTGCAGGAGGTGGACAGAGGCTGCGGGCAAACTGCAGGAGGTGGATAGAGGCTGTGGGCATACTGCAGGAGGTGGATGGAGGCTGCGGGCATACTACAAGAGGTGGACAGAGGCTGCGGGCATACTGCAGGAGGTGGACGGAGGCTGCGGGCATACTGCAGGAGGTGGACAGAGGCTGCGGACATACTACAGGAGGTGGACAGAGGCTGCAGGCATACTACAGGAGGTGGATGGAGGCTGCGGGCATACTACAGGAGGTGGACAGAGGCTGCAGGCATACTACAGGAGGTGGATGGAGGCTGCGGGCATACAGCAGGAGGTAGATGGAGGCTGCAGGCATGACACAGGAGGTGGATGGAGGCTGCGGGCATACTGCAGGAGGTGGATGGAGGCTGCGGGCATACTGCAGGAGGTGGATGGAGGCTGCGGGCATACTGCAGGAGGTGGATGGAGGCTGCAGGCATACTACAGGAGCTGGATGGAGGCTGCGGGCATACTACAGGAGCTGGATGGAGGCTGTGGGCATACTACAGGAGGTGGGTAGAGGCTGCAGGCATACTGCAGGAGGTGGATGGAGGCTGCGGGCATACTACAAGAGGTGGACAGAGGCTGCGGGCATACTGCAGGAGGTGGATGAAGGCTGCGGGCATACTACAAGAGGTGGACAGAGGCTGCAGGCATACTGCAGGAGGTGGATGGAGGCTGCGGGCATACTACAAGAGGTGGACAGAGGCTGCTGGCATACTACAGGAGGTGGACGGAGGCTGCGGGCACACTACAAGAGGTTGACAGAGGCTGTGGGCATACTGCAGGAGGTGCGCAGAGGCTGCGGGCATGACACAGGAGGTGGATGGAGACTGCGAGCATACTACAGGAGGTGGGAAGAGGCTGCGGGCATACTGCAGGAGGTGGATGGAGGCTGCGGGCATACTGCAGGAGCTGGAAGGAGGCTGCGTGCATACTGCAGGAGGTGGATGGAGGCTGTGGGCATACTGCAGGAGTTGGATGGAGGCTGCAGGCATACTACAAGAGGTGGACAGAGGCTGCGGGCATACTGCAGGAGGTGGATGAAGGCTGCGGGCACACTACAAGAGGTTGACAGAGGCTGTGGGCATACTGCAGGAGGTGGACAGAGTCTGCGGGCATGACACAGGAGGTGGACGGAGGCTGCGGGCATACTGCAGGAGGTGGACGGAGGCTGCAGGCATGACACAGGAGGTGAATGGAGGCTGCGGGCATACTACAGGAGGTGAGAAGAGGCTGCGGGCATACTGCAGGAGGTGGACAGAGGCTGCGGGCATACTACAGGAGGTGGACAGAGGCTGCGGGCATACAACAGGAGGTGGACAGAGGCTGCTGGCATACTGCAGGAGGTGAATGGACGCTGCGGGCATACTACAGGAGGTGGGCGGAGGCTGCAGGCATACTACAGGAGGTGGGCGGAGGCTGCAGACATACTACAGGAGGTGGACAGAGGCTGTGGGCAAACTGCAGGAGGTGGATGGAGGCTGTGGGCATACTGCAGGAGTTGGATGGAGGCTGCGGGCATACTACAAGAGGTGGACAGAGGCTGTGGGCATACTGCAGGAGGTGGACAGAGTCTGCGGGCATGACACAGGAGGTGGACGGAGGCTGCGGGCATACTGCAGGAGGTGGATGGAGGCTGCAGGCATACTACAGGAGGTGGACGGAGGCTGCGGGCATACTACAGGAGGTGGGAAGAGGCTGCGGGCATACTGCAGGAGGTGTATGGAGGCTGTGGGAATACTGCAGGAGCTGGAAGGAGGCTGCGGGCATACTGCAGGTGGTGGATAGAGTCTGCGGGCATACTGCAGGAGGTGGATGGAGGCTGCGGGCATACTACTGGAGGTGGATGGAGGCTGCAGACATACTGCAGAAGGTGGGCGGAGGCTGCAGGCATACTACAGGAGGTGGGCAGAGGCTGCGGGCATACTACAGGAGGTGGACAGAGGCTGCGGGCATACTACAGGAGGTGGACAGAGGCTGCGGGCATACTACAGGAGGTGGACAGAGGCTGCTGGCATACTGCAGGAGGTGAATGGAGGCTGCGGGCATACTACAGGAGGTGGATGGAGGCTGCTGGCATACTGCAGGAGGTGGACGGAGGCTGCGGGCATGACACAGGAGGTGGATGGAGGCTGCCGTCATACTGCAGGAGGTGGATGGAAGCTTCAGGCATACTAGAGGAGGTGGGCGGAGACTGCGGGCATATTGCAGGAGGTGGAAAGATGCTGCGGGCATACTGCAGGAGGTGGATGGAGGCTGCGGGCATACTGCAGGAGGTGGATGGAGCCTGCGAGCATACTGCAGGAGGTGGATGGAGGCTGCGGGCATACTGCAGGAGGTGGATGGAGGCTGCGGGCATACTACAAGTGGTGGACAGAGGCTGCGGGCATACTGCAGGAGGTGGATGGAGGCTGCGGGCATACTACAGGAGGTGGACAGAAGCTGCGGGCAAACTGCAGGAGGTGGACAGAGGCTGCGGGCATACTGCAGGAGGTGGACAGAGGCTGCGGGCATACTGCAGGAGGTGGACGGAGGCTGCGGGCATACTACAGGAGGTGGACAGAGGCTGCGGGCAAACTGCAGGAGGTGGATGGAGGCTGCGGGCATACTGCAGGAGGTGGATGGAGGCTGCGGGCATACTACTGGAGGTGGATGGAGGCTGCGTGCATTCTACAGGAGGTGGGCGGAGGCTGCAGGCATACTGCAGGAGGTGGATGGAGGCTGCAGGCATACTACAGAAGGTGGGCGGAGGCTGCGGGCATACTACAGGAGGTGGGCGGAGGCTGCAGGCATACTGCAGGAGGTGGGCGGAGGCTGCAGGCATACTACAGAAGGTGGGCGGAGGCTGCGGGCATACTACAGGAGGTGGGCGGAGGCTGCGGGCATACTGCATGAGGTGGACAGATGCTGCGGGCATACTGAAGGAGGTGGACGGAGGCTGCGGGAATACTGCAGGAGGTGGACGGAGGCTGCGGGCATACTGCAGGAAGTGGACAGAGGCTGCGGGCTTACTGCAGGAGGTGGACAGAGGCTGCGGGCATACTGCAGGAGGTGAATGGAGGCTGTGGGCATACTGCAGGAGGTGGACAGAGGCTGCGGGCATACTGTAGGAGGTGGACAGAGGCTGCGGGCATACTTCAGGAGATGGATGGAGGCTGCAGGCATAATGCAGGAGGTGGATGGAGGCTGCAGGCATACTACAGGAGGTGGATGGAGGCTGCTGGCATACTGCAGGAGGTGAATGGAGGCTGCAGGCATAATGCAGGAGGTGGATGGAGGCTGCAGGCATACTACAGGAGGTGGATGGAGGCTGCTGGCATACTGCAGGAGGTGAATGGAGGCTGCGGGCATGACACAGGAGGTGGATGGAGGCTGCGGGCATACTGCAGTAGGTGGATGAAGGCTACGGGCATACTACAAGAGGTGGACAGAGGCTGCGGGCATACTGCAGGAGGTGGATGAAGGCTGCGGGCATACTACAAGAGGTGGACAGAGGCTGTGGGCATACTGCAGGAGGTGGACAGAGTCTGCGGGCATGACACAGGAGGTGGACGGAGGTTGCGGGCATACTGCAGGAGGTGGACGGAGGCTGCGGGCATACTGCAGGAGGTGGATGGAGGCTGCGGGCATACTGCAGGAGGTGGACAGAGTCTGCGGGCATACTGCAGGAGGTGGATGGAGGCTGCGGGCATACTACTGGAGGTGGATGGAGGCTGCGTGCATTCTACAGGAGGTGGGCGGAAGCTGCAGGCATACTGCATGAGGTGGGCGGAGGCTGCGGGCATACTGCATGAGGTGGACAGAGGCTGCGGGCATACTGAAGGAGGTGGACGGAGGCTGCGGGCATACTGCAGGAGGTGGACGGAGGCTGAGGGCATACTGCAGGAAGTGGACAGAGGCTGCGGGCTTAATGCAGGAGGTGGACAGAGGCTGCGGACATACTGCAGGAGGTGGACAGAGGCTGTGGGCATACTGCAGGAGGTGAATGGAGGCTGCGGGCATGACACAGGAGGTGGATGGAGGCTGCGGGCATACTACAAGAGGTGGACAGAGGCTGCGAGCATACTGCAGGAGGTGGATGAAGGCTGCGGGCATACTACAAGAGGTGGACAGAGGCTGCGAGCATACTGCAGGAGGTGGATGGAGGCTGCGGGCATACTGCAGTAGGTGGACGGAGGCTGCAGGCATGACACAGGAGATGGATGGAGGCTGCGGGCATACTACTGGAGGTGGATGGAGGCTGCGTGCATTCTACAGGAGGTGGGCGTAAGCTGCAGGCATACTGCATGAGGTGGGCGGAGGCTGCGGGCATACTGCATGAGGTGGACAGAGGCTGCGGGCATACTGAAGGAGGTGGACGGAGGCTGCGGGCATACTGCAGGAGGTGGACGGAGGCTGAGGGCATACTGCAGGAAGTGGACAGAGGCTGCGGGCTTAATGCAGGAGGTGGACAGAGGCTGCGGACATACTGCAGGAGGTGGACAGAGGCTGCGGGCATACTGCAGGAGGTGAATGGAGGCTGCTGGCATGACACAGGAGGTGGATGGAGGCTGCGGGCATACTACAAGAGGTGGACAGAGGCTGCGAGCATACTGCAGGAGGTGGATGAAGGCTGCGGGCATACTACAAGAGGTGGACAGAGGCTGCGAGCATACTGCAGGAGGTGGATGGAGGCTGCGGGCATACTGCAGTAGGTGGACGGAGGCTGCAGGCATGACACAGGAGATGGATGGAGGCTGCGGGCATACTACAGGAGGTGGACGGAGGCTGCGGGCATACTGCAGGAGGTGGACGGGGGCTGCGGGCATGACACAGGAGGTGGATGAAGACTGCGAGCATACTATAGGAGGTGGGAAGAGGCTGTGGGCATACTGCAGGAGGTGTATGGAGGCTGCGGGCATACTGCAGGAGCTGGAAGGAGGCTGCGGGCATACTGCAGGAGGTGGACAGAGGCTGCGGGCATACTGCAGGAGGTGGATGGAGGCTGCAGGCATACTGCAGGAGGTGGATGGAGGCTGCAGACATACTGCAGGAGGTGGATGGAGGCTGCAGGCATACTACAGGAGGTGGACAGAGGCTGCAGGCATACTACAGAAGGTGGACAGAGGCTGCGGGCATACTACAGAAGGTGGACAGAGGCTGCGGGCATACTACAAGAGGCGGACAGAGGCTGCTGGCATAATACAGGAGGTGGACAGAGGCTGCGGGCATACTGCAGGAGGTGAATGGAGGCTGCGGGCATACTACAGGAGGTGGATGGAGGCTGCCGTCATACTGCAGGAGGTGGATGGAAGCTTCAGGCATACTAGAGGAGGTTGAAAGATGCTGCGGGCATACTGCAGTAGGTGGATGGAGGCTGCGAGCATACTGCAGGAGGTGGATGGAGGCTGCGGGCATACTGCAGGAGGTGGACAGAGTCTGCAGGCATACTGCAGGAGGTGGATGGAGGCTGCGGGCATACTACAGGAGGTGGGCGGAGGCTGCGGGCATACTACAGGAGGTGGACAGAGGCTGCGGGCATACTACAGAAGGTGGACAGAGGCTGCGGGCATACTACAGAAGGTGGACAGAGGCTGCGGGCATACTACAAGAGGCGGACAGAGGCTGCTGGCATACTACAGGAGGTGGACAGAGGCTGCGGGCATACTGCAGGAGGTGAATGAAGGCTGCGGGCATACTACAGGAGGTGAATGGAGGCTGCGGGCATACTGCAGGAGGTGAATGGAGGCTGCGGGCATACTACAGGAGGTGGATGGAGGCTGCCGTCATACTGCAGGAGGTGGATGGAAGCTTCAGGCATACTAGAGGAGGTGGAAAGATGCTGCGGGCATACTGCAGTAGGTGGATGGAGGCTGTGAGCATACTGCAGGAGGTGGATGGAGGCTGCGGGCATACTGCAGGAGGTGGACAGAGTCTGCAGGCATACTGCAGGAGGTGGATGGAGGCTGCGGGCATACTACAGGAGGTGGGCGGAGGCTGCGGGCATACTACAGGAGGTGGACGGAGGCTGTGGGCATACTACTGGAGGTGGATGGAGGCTGCGGGCATACTACAGGAGGTGGACAGAGGCTGCGGGCAAACTGCAGGAGGTGGATGGAGGCTGTGGGCATACTGCAGGAGGTGGACAGTGGCTGTGGGCATACTACAAGAGGTGGACGGAGGCTGCGGGCATACTGCAGGAGGTGGACAGAGGCTGCTGGCATTCTGCAGGAGGTGGACAGAGGCTGCGGGCACACTACAAGAGGTGGACAGAGGCTGTGGGCATACTGCAGGAGGTGGACGGAGTCTGCGGGCATACTGCAGGAGGTGGACGGAGGCTGTGGGAATACTGCAGGAGGTGGATGGAGGCTGCGGGCATACTACAAGTGGTGGACAGAGGCTGCGGGCAAACTGCAGGAGGTGGATGGAGGCTGTGGGCATACTGCAGGAGTTAGATGGAGGCTGCGGGCATACTACAAGAGGTGGACAGAGTCTGCGGGCATACTACAAGAGGTGGACAGAGGCTGTGGGCATACTGCAGGAGGTGGACAGAGTCTGCGGGCATGACACAGGAGGTGGACGGAGGTTGCGGGCATACAGCAGGAGGTGGATGGAGGCTGCGGGCATACTACAGGAGGTGGGAAGAGGCTGCGGGCATACTGCAGGAGGTGGACAGAGTCTGCGGGCATACTACAGGAGGTAGACAGAGGCTGCGGGCATACTGCAGGAGGTGGACGGAGGCTGCGGGCATACTGCATGAGGTAGGAAGAGGCTGTGAGCATACTGCAGGAGGTGGATGGAGGCTGCGGGCATACTGCAGGAGCTGAAAGGAGGCTGCGGGCATACTGCAGGAGGTGGACAGAGTCTGCGGGCATACTGCAGGAGGTGGATGGAGGCTGCGCGCATACTACTGGAGGTGGGCGGAGGCTGCGGGCATACTGCAGGAGGTGGGCGGAGGCTGCAGGCATACTACAGAAGGTGGGCGGAGGCTGCAGGCATACTACAGAAGGTGGGCGGAGGCTGCGGGCATAATACAGGAGGTGGACGGAGGCTGCGGGCATACTGCAGAAGGAGGGCGGAGGCTGCGGGCATACTACAGGAGGTGGACAGAGACTACGGGCATACTGCAGGAGGTGGGTGAAGGCTGCGGGCATACAGCAGGAGGTGGACGGAGTCTGCGGGCATACTACAAGAGGTGGACGGAGGCTGCGGGCATACTGCAGGAGGTGGACAGAGGCTGCTGGCATACAGCAGGAGGTGGACGGAGTCTGCGGGCATACTACAAGAGGTGGACAGAGGCTGTGGGCATACTGCAGGAGGTGGATGGAGGCTGCGGGCATACTGCAGGAGCTGAAAGGAGGCTGCGGGCATACTGCAGGAGGTGGACAGAGTCTGCGGGCATACTGCAGGAGGTGGATGGAGGCTGCGGGCATACTACTGGAGGTGGATGGAGGCTGCGTGCATTCTACAGGAGGTGGGCGGAGGCTGCAGGCATACTGCAGGAGGTAGGCAGAGGCTGCAGGCATACTGCAGGAGGTGGACGGAGGCTGCGGGCATACTGCAGGAGGTGGACGGAGGCTGCGGGCATACTACTGGAGGTGGATGGATTCTGCGTGCATTCTACAGGAGGTGGGCGGAGGCTGCAGGCATACTGCAGGAGGTAGGCGGAGGCTGCAGGCATACTGCAGGAGGTGGGCGGAGGCTGCAGGCATACTGCAGGAGGTAGGCGGAGGCTGCAGGCATACTGCAGGAGGTGGGCGGAGGCTGCAGGCATACTGCAGGAGGTGGACGGAGGCTGCGGGCATACTGCAGGAGGTGGACGGAGGCTGCGGGCATTACACAGGAGGTGGATGGAGGCTGCGGCCATACTACAGGAGGTAGGAAGAGGCTGCAGGCATACTGCAGGAGGTGGATGGAGGCTGCGGGCATTACACAGGAGGTGGATGGAGGCTGCGGGCATTACACAGGAGGTGGATGGAGGCTGCGGGCATACTGCAGGAGCTGGAAGGAGGCTGCGGGCACTGGAGGTGGATGGAGGCTGCGTGCATTCTACAGGAGGTGGGCGGAGTCTGCGGGCATACTGCAGGAGGTGGATGGAGGCTGCGGGCATACTACTGGAGGTGGATGGAGGCTGCGTGCATTCTACAGGAGGTGGGCGGAGGCTGCGGGCATACTACAGAAGGTGGGCGGAGGCTGCGGGCATACTGCAGAAGGTGGGCGGAGGCTGCAGGCATACTACAGGAGGTGGGCGGAGGCTGCGGGAATACTGCAGGAGGTGGACGGAGGCTGCGGGCATACTGCATGAGGTGGACAGAGGCTGCGGGCATACTGCAGGAGGTGGACAGAGGCTGCGGGCATACTTCAGGAGATGGATGGAGGCTGCAGGCATACTGCAGGAGGTGAATGGAGGCTGCGGGCATGACACAGGAGGTGGATGGAGGCTGCGGGCATACTGCAGGAGGTGGGCGGAGGCTGCGGGCATGACACAGGAGGTGGATGGAGCCTGCGGGCATACTACAGGAGGTGGATGGGGGCTGTGGGCATACTACAGGAAGTGGATGGAGGCTGCGGGCATGACACAGGAGGTGAATGGAGGCTGCGGGCATACTGCAGGAGGTAGATAGAGGCTACGGGCATACTGCAGGAGGTGGATGGAGTCTGCGGGCATGACACAGGAGGTGGATGGAGGCTGCGGACATACTGCAGGAGGTGGACAGAGGCTGCGGGCATACTGCAGGAGGTGGACAGAGGCTGCGGGCATGACACAGGAGGTGGATGGAGGCTGCGGGCATACTAGAGGAGGTGGGCGGAGACTGCAGTCATACTACAGGAGGTGGACAGAGGCTGCGGGCAAACTGCAGGAGGTGGATGGAGGCTGTGGGCATGACACAGGAGGTGGATGGAGGCTGCGGGCATGACACAGGAGGTGGATGGAGGCTGCCGGCATACTGCAGGAGGTGGACGGAGGCTGCCGGCATACTGCAGGAGGTGGACGGAGGCTGCGGGCATACTGCAGGAGGTGGATGGAGGCTGCGGGCATACTGCAGGAGGTGGATGGAGGCTGCGGGCATACTGCAGGAGGTGGATGGAGGCTGCGGGCATACTGCAGGAGGTGGACAGAGGCTGCGGGCATGACACAGGAGGTGGATGGAGGCTGCGGGCATACTACAGGAGGTGGATGGAGGCTGTGGGAATACTGCAAGAGGTGGGCGGAGGCTGCGGGGATACTGCAGGAGGTGGACAGAGTCTGCGGGCATGACACAGGAGGTGGATGGAGGCTGCGGGCATACTGCAGGAGGTGGATGGAAGCTGCGGGCATACTACAGGAGGTGGATGGAGACTGCGGGCATACTGCAGGAGGTGGATGAAGGCTACGGGCATACTACAGGAGGTGGACAGAGGCTGCAGGCATACTACAGGAGGTGGATGGAGGCTGCGTGCATACTGCAGGAGGTGGACAGAGGCTGCGGGCATACTGCAGGAGGTGGATGGAAGCTGCGGGCATACTACAGGAGGTGGATGGAGACTGCGGGCATACTACAGGAGGTGGATGGAGGCTGCGGGCATACTGCAGGAGGTGGATGGAGGCTGCCGGCATACTGCAGGAGGTGGATGGAGGCTGTGGGAATACTGCAAGAGGTGGATGGAGGCTGCGGGCATACTGCAGGAGGTGAATGGAGGCTGCGGGCATACTGCAGGAGGTGGACAGAGGCTGCGGGCATACTGCAGGAGGTGGATGGAGGCTGTGGGAATACTGCAAGAGGTGGATGGAGGCTGCGGGCATACTGCAGGAGGTGAATGGAGGCTGCGGGCATACTGCAGGAGGTGGACAGAGGCTGCAGGCATACTACAGGAGGTTGGCGGAGGCTGCTGGCATACTGCAGGAGGTGGACAGAGGCTGCAGGCATACTGCAGGAGGTGGATGGAGGCTGCGGGCATACTGCAGGAGGTGGACAGAGGCTGCGGGCATGACACAGGAGGTGGATGGAGGCTGCGGGCATACTGCAGGAGGTGGACAGAGGCTTCGGGCATACTGCAGGAGGTGGATGGAGGCTGCGGGCATACTGCAGGAGGTGGACAGAGGCTGCGGGCATACTGCAAGAGGTGAATGGAGGCTGCGGGCATGACACAGGAGGTGGATGGAGGCTGCCAGCATACTGCAGGAGATGGATGGAGGCTGCGGGCATACTGCAGGAGGTGGACAGAGGCTGCGGGCATGACACAGGAGGTGGATGGATGCTGCGGGCATACTATAGGAGGTGGGAAGAGGCTGCGGGCATACTGCAGGAGGTGGACAGAGGCTGCGGGCATGACACAGGAGGTGGATGGAGGCTGCGGGCATACTACAGGAGGTGGATGGAGGCTGTGGGAATACTGCAAGAGGTGGGCGGAGGCTGCGGGGATACTGCAGGAGGTGGATGGAGGCTGCGGGCATGACACAGGAGGTGGATAGAGGCTGCGGGCATACTACAGGAGGTGGACAGAGTCTGCGGGCATACTGCAGGAGGTGGGCGGAGGCTGCGGGCATACAGCAGGAGGTGGATGGAGGCTGCTGGCATACTGCAGGAGGTTGATGAAGGCTACGGGCATACTGCAGGAGGTGGATGGAGGCTGCTGGCATACTACAGGAGGTGGACGGAGGCAGTGGGCATACTACAGGAGGTAGGTGGAGGCTGCGGGCATACTACAGGAGGTGGATGGAGGCTGCGGGCATGACACAGGAGGTGGATGGAGGCTGCCGGCATACTGCAGGAGGTGGATGGAGGCTGCGTGCATACTGCAGGAGGTGGACGTAGGCTGCGGGCATATTGCAGGAGGTGGACGTAGGCTGCGGGCATACTACAGGAGGTGGACAGAGGCTTCGGGCATGACACAGGAGGTGGGAAGAGGCTGCGGGCATAATGCAGGAGGTGGACAGAGGCTGCGGGCATGACACAGGAGGTGGGCAGAGGCTGCCGGCATACTGCAGGAGGTGGGCGGAGACTGCGGGCATATTGCAGGAGGTGGAAAGAGGCTGCGGGCATGAGACAGGAGGTGGGAAGAGGCTGCGGGCATACTGCAGGAGGTGGATAGAGGCTGCGGGCATGACACAGGAGGTGGATAGAGGCTGTGGGAATACTGCAAGAGGTGGGCGGAGGCTGGGTGCATACTGCAGGAGGTGGATGGAGGCTGGGTGCATACTGCAGGAGGTGGATGGAGGCTGCGGGCATACTACAGGAGGTGGATGGAGGCTGCGGGCATACTGCAGGAGGTGGATGGAGGCTGCGGGCATACTGCAGGAGGTGGATGGAGGCTGCGGGCATGACACAGAAGGTGGGAAGAGGCTGCGGGCATACTGCAGGAGGTGGATGGAGGCTGGGGGCATTCTGCAGGAGGTGGAAGGAGGCTGCTGGCATACTATAGGAGGTGGGCGGAGGTTGTGGGCATACTACAGAAGGTGGGTGGAGGCTGCGGGCATACTGCATGAGGTGGACAGAGTCTGCGGGCATACTGCAGCAGATGTATGGAGGCTGCGGGCATTCTGCAGGAGGTGGAAGGAGGCTGCTGGCATACTACAGGAGGTGGGCGGAGGCTGCGGGCATACTACAGGAAGTAGACAGAGTCTGCGGGCATACTGCAGGAGGTGAATGGAGGCTGCGGGCATGACACAGGAGGTGGATGGAGGCTGCCAGCATACTGCAGGAGGTGGATGGAAGCTGCGGGCATACTGCAGGAGGTGGATGGAGTCTGCGGGCATGACACAGGAGGTGGATGGAGGCTGCGGGCATACTGCAGGAGGTGGACAGAGGCTGCGGGCATACTACAGGAGGTGGATGGAGGCTGCGGGCATTCTGCAGGAGGTGGAAGGAGGCTGCGGGCATACTGCAGGAGGTGGACAGAGTCTGCGGGCATACTGCAGGAGGTGGATGGAGGCTGCGGGCATACTGCAGGAGGTGGAAGGAGGCTGCTGGCATACTACAGGAGGTGGGTGGAGGCTACGGGCATTCTACAGGAGGTGGGCGGAGGCTGCAGGCATACTACAGAAGGCTGGCGGAGGCTATGGGCATACTACTGGAGGTGGATGGAGGCTGCGGGCACACTACAGGAGGTGGACAGAGGCTGCATGCACACTACAGGATGTGGACAGAGGCTGCGGGCATACTGCAGGAGGTGGGCGGAGGCTATGGGCATACTACAGGAGGTGGACAGAGCCTGCGGGCATACTGCAGGAGGTGGATGGAAGCTGCGGGCATAGTGCAGGAGGTGGACAAAGTCTGCGGGCATACTGCAGGAGGTGGATGGAGGCTGCAGGCATACTGCAGGAGGTGGAAGGAGGCTGCTGGCATACTACAGGAGGTGGGCGGAGGCTGCGGGCATACTACAGAAGGTGGGCAGAGGCTATGGGCATACTACTGGAGGTGGATGGAGGCTGCGTGCATTCTACAGGAGGTGGGCGGAGGCTGCAGGCATTCTACAGAAGGTGGGCGGAGGCTATGGGCATACTACTGGAGGTGGATGGAGGCTGCGGGCACACTACAGGAGGTGGACAGAGGCTGCGGGCATACAGCAGAAGGTGGGCAGAGGCTGCAGGCATACTACAGAAGGTGGGCGGAGGCTGCGGGCATACTGCTGGTTGTGGACGGAGTCTGCGGGCATACTGCAGGAGGTGGACGGAGGCTGCGGGAATTCTGCAGGAGGTGGACGGAGGCTGCAGGAATACTGCAGGAGGTGGACGGAGGCTGCGGGCATACTGCAGGAGGTGGACAAGGCTGCGGGAATACTGCAGGAGGTGGACGGAGGCTGCGGGCATACTGCAGGAGGTGGACGGAGGCTGCGGGCAAACTGCAGGAGGTGGATGTAGGCTGTGGGCATACTGCAGGAGGTGGATGTAGGCTGTGGGCATACTGCAGGAGGTGGACAGAGGCTGTGGGCATACTGCAGGAGGTGGACGGAGGCTGCGGGCATACTGCAGAAGGTGGATGGAGGCTGCGGGCATACTGCAGAAGGTGGATGGAGGTTGCAGGCATGACACAGGAGGTGGATGGAGGCTGCAGGCATAATGCAGAAGGTGGACAGAGCCTGCGGGCATACTGCAGGAGGTGGGCAGAGGCTGCGGGCATACTTCTGGAGGTGGATGGAGGCTGCGTGCATTCTACAGGAGGTGGATGGAGGCTGCGGGCATGACACAGGAGGACTGACTTGCCTGTCCACTTCTTCTCCGTGGCTGTGGCTGTGTGTGTGACGACTCGCACTGGTCATAATGTTATGCCTCCCTATAGGAACTTCCTATGGGGAGCCATAACATTATGACCAGTGTGCCAGTTAGGAAGGTACAAGTGCTGTACATCCGGTCATCACCCCCACCCTCTGCAGCAGGCATGCCCTGTGATAAAAAACTGTGTCATTACCAGGACTCCAGAAGGCAGGGCTCACAATCCACGCCGTGGCCCGTGTATAATCCGTCCGAGCCCAGCCTGCCCCGTCTTGAAGCGAATGCAGCTCGCAGCTGCTACTTTCCATTTAAAAACGGCGCCAGGGGGGCGTGGCTTGTGAGTGAGCGGAATGGCAGCATAGATCCGGAGCTCCGGTGACCCCAGGAGAAAAAGCGGCTCAAATTCAACCATCTAACTCTACTTTTGATTCCCACAGAAGGCGATCTGTGTGAGGAAATCACCGGAACAATGTCCAGGAAACGAAAGGAGCAGAGGAAGCCACAAAGACTGACAGACTTCTATGACATGAAGCAGCATGACGTTAGGCAAGATGGCGCTGGGTCATCATCTACCCCTATAAGCTATTCCTCTAACAATCCTCCTAAAAAGAACAGCCTACTTCCAAATAGACCCACAACAGGGACCCCACAACCACACTCTCCTTCTACCCCCTCAGGCAGCCCAGCTAAGGCTAAATGTAGAATGGATGGAGAGGGATCCCTCGGAGCGGCCAGCCCTGGCATGGATTCAGGGGATGACACACGTGAGCTCCCTGACTCCATTGAAACCTTCCCCACCATGCACAAGCCCGTGATAGACACTGTCCTGAAAGATATGCTTTTATCACTAAGAAGTTCACTGCAATCAGATCTGATGACCTGCATGCATAAGTTTAACACCAGTATTCAAGCAGTGGAAACCCGGGTTGAGCACATTGAGCAAAAAATGGGAGAGTATGCTGTTACCATTAATGATTTAGTGGACTCACATGAGGAGAAGGAAGGGGACACTGAATGGCTAAAGGCTAAAATCGCAGACATTGAAGACAGAAATAGGAGGAACAACTTGAAAATCAGGGGGATCCCTGAAACAATACAGCAAGCTGATTTGCGATCTTATGCTTCCTCACTGTTTAAATCTCTCCTGCCTGACCTTTCTGATCTTGAGATCACAATTGATAGAATTCATCACCTGCCAAAACCATCGTACCTATCAGAGCACATCCCTAGAGATGTAATCTTACGCCTACATTTTTATCACGCGAAAGAACAGCTGATGCTAACTATGCGTAAGAAGGATCAAATTCCTGCACCATACCAGCATCTACAGTTCTATGCAGACCTTTCCCAATATACACTTCAAAAGCGAAAGAACTTAAATACCATCACTAAAGTATTGAGAAACCACAATATCTTGTACAGATGGGGATATCCTACCAAATTGTCCATCACAAGAGATGGACGCACCCACGTGATGAATTCCTTAGAAAAGGGACTTCCTCATTTAGAGGAGTGGAAGATCATCCCTGAACAGGAGTCAGGTACTATTCAGTCCCCCAGAGCAGTAGAGCCTGCATGGAAGACGGTCACATCAAGGAACGCTAAATCGCACACTTGAGCCAAGATGGTTATCTCATAACCTACAAGTTCCTGGAGTTTAAATGCTCATAAGTTTGAACTTTTTCCCCCTACAGCCTGAACAGCAAGTGCTGTACACAAACATTTCTAGTTATCAGAGTTTAGGATCAACTTCTGCAAATGTTGATTTTAGGCGAGACTGATCTTTGCACTATTCTCAGAGTTTTTGTTTGCTTTTATGTTTTCTTCCTTTTGTTTTTGTTCTTGGAAATCGCAGCAGTCGGACCCCATGGGACCACAGATGAAACAGGCTTTGCCTCAGCACTCAAGGTGATAGGAAAAACAGCACTCAACCTTCAAATTAAACTCAACCTTACAGAATTAAGGCCGCATAACTGTGAGTATGCCTTATGCATCATTACACCACTTGAAACATACTCCCTGCTATTCCAAAAAAATCCACTAGAGGGCAATATCTCCTTAGAGATGACTATTATCCACAACCATCCTCTTAGCATCACAATACCTTATCTATGGGTATAAAAATCATCTCCATTAATGCTAAGGGCCTCAACCATCCTGCCAAGAGGAGGTCAATGTGGAAAGAGGCTCTCTCCAACAAATCGGATGTCATATGCGTGCAAGAAACACACTTTTCTGCAGATGCTGCTCCTTCTTGCACCCATAGGAATTTTCCTTATGTCTTTACAGCCAAGGCCCATAACAAAACCAAGGGTGTTCTCACAGCCATAAGAGACTCAGTGGCATTTATGCTTCATGACACCATCGAAGACCCTAGAGGACGATACTTAATCTTAATATGCGACCTTAATTCAATCACATACACTATAGTTAATGTGTATACACCCAACCAACACCAAGTGCACTTCCTCCATAAAATTCTTCGTATAACTAAAAAACATCAAAGAGGAAGAGTGATAATTTGCGGGGACTTCAACGCAATTCCTGACCCAAGCCTGGATTCTTCCTCTGGCACAAGGCGTTCAGGCCCCTCTCTTTCAGCCATATTTCACTCACAAGATCTCTATGATGCTTGGAGATGCATGCATGCCGGCGAAAGGGACTATACGGTTTTTTCATCTCCACATAGGGTTTATTCACGCATAGACCTTTTTCTGGTAGACCAAGGCACTTTATCTCAAGTGACATCTACAACAATCAACACCATTACATGGTCAGACCATGCGTCCATTACCCTTTCTCTAAGCGATGATTCAGTGTGTAATATACCTCACATGTGGCCCTCAAATACCTATCTGATGCAACAACCAGATTTTAAAAATATTATCAGTAAGCATTTAAACAAATTCTTTAGTATTAACGCTTCCTCTGTGCAGGATCATTTTGTTCTGTGGAACACACACAAAGCGTACATACGCGGTATCTTTATTCAACTGGGGGCTAGAGCCAAGAGGCAGCGGCAACAACGCATAAAAGAGCTGACAGACAAAATTTCCCAACTCGAATCCTGTAACAAACAAAATCCATCATATCTAACCTCCCAACAGCTTACAAAACTGCGCTATGACTTGAGGTTGCTACTACTTGAAAATTTCGAAAAGGCCTCCAAAAAACTCAAAATGACATACTACGCCACAGACAACAAAGCTGGAAAAACACTAGCACATAGGATAAAAGGACACAGACATAAAACAAAGATTCCTTTCATACTGCACCCCCTTACCAAACACAAACTATACCATCCCCAAGACATAGCTGACACTTTCAGCCATTATTATAGCTCACTTTACAACTTGAAAGACGACACAAATACTGTACAACCTAGCACTGACGCAATCACCTCCTTTCTACAACATCTAGATATACCTACACTCACGCAAGAACACCTTCAGACTCTAAATCAACAATTCACTATAGAAGAAATAAATAAAGCCATTGATTCTCTCCCAAGCAACAAATCACCAGGCCCAGACGGATTTTCTGGGGAGTACTACAAAAAACTTTAAACATTTATTGATCCCATATATGGAACGCACTTTTAATGCTGCTGCTGCCTCTGCCTCTTTCCCACCAGAAATGTTATCTGCAATCATAGTGACATTGCCAAAGCCAGGGAAGGAACCTACTATTCCCTCAAATTTTAGACCCATCTCATTGCTCAATTCCGATTTGAAACTTTATGCCAAAATCATTGCATCCCGCTTATTACACATACTCCCCCTACTCATACATCCCGACCAGACTGGTTTTACGAAGGGTCGCCAGACGTCTGACGCCACTCGGAGATTGATAAATATCATACATCTAGCTAAGGTGCACAAAAGGCCATCTCTGCTATTGGCGTTAGACGCCGAGAAGGCCTTCGACCGCATCCACTGGCAATAACTCACCCAGGTTCTATATAAATTTGGCTTTACAGGCAATATATTATCAGCAATCTTAGCCTTATACTCCAAACCCTCTGCTCGAGTATTCACATTGGGAGCACTATCCAAACCATTTAACATAACGAACGGCACAAGACGGGGCTGCCCTCTATGTCCCTTAATCTTCAACCTGCTTATAGAACCCCTGACCATATATATCCGCTCTCACCCTGAAATAAAAGGCTTCACTATAGCTAAATCCACCCATAAGATTAGTTTATTCGCGGATGATATAATCATGATCTTAACCAATGTGGAGACTTCCCTGGCTTTGGTACATACAGCTCTGGATATATTCAATAAAGTATCTTATTATAAAGTGAATGAGAGTAAATCCTATATAATGGGATTAGGTATTGAAGCTAGCTTGCAAACTAAACTAAGTTCACAACTCCCATACACATGGGAAAATAAGGGGATAAAGTACTTGGGTATTATCCTAACAGCAACAACGGATAACTTAGTAAGAGACAATTTTACTCATTTCCTAGGATCACTACAGAAAAAACTATTGGAGTTAGCTAGAGTGGAACTGTCATGGTCAGGACGACTAGCAGCGTTTAAGATGATGATCCTGCCACAGCTGCTATGTCTATTTAGAACACTACCAATTCCTATCTCCAATCCCTTCTTTAACAAAGCACAGGCCCAGATCAACAGGTTTCTATGGCAGGGCAAGAAGGCTAGATGCTCCTTTATGAAACTAACTAAATCTAGAGATGCTGGGGGCATAGGACACGTCATATTAAAAGACTATTATATAGCGACAATTCTCTCACAAGCAAAATTTTGGTTGTCCCAGTCACAGACTCACAGATGGCTAGAACTAGAAGAGGCGCAAACACCTGGATCTAAACTAGCAGACCTTCTGTTGTCCAACAATACCCAACCACATACCCAGGCATACTTGTCACCCACAATGGATGCTACACTACTGGCTTGGAAGCTGTTCACGTCCTTAGAATTTCTGAACCAAGCAACCAAAAACATACCAATAACGTTAACTAGTCTCACGTTAGCTATACCAAATCTACACATAACACATTGGACGTCTAGAGGCATACTCACACTTGAAGATCTCATGCTAGGCACAACACCCAAAACATTTGAGGCCTTAAAAAAAGAATATGATCTGCATGAAAAAGATCATTATAGTTACCTCCAGATTTCCCATCTACTTCAAAAACTCACGAGCACATCTATTAAAGTGCCTTGGTGAGTATACCTCTATTTCACAAATACGAACACCGACATAAAAGGTATATCTTTATTTTATAATTTGCTAAACAATAAAAACGTATTTATTAAAACCAACAACATTATTGAGTGGGAACGTGATTTGGGCATAGCCTTCACCGAAGAAAAATGGCAAAAAGCCTTGCGCAACACATTTACTGCTACCAAATGTGTTAGCTTGTGGGAGACAACCTACAAAATAACACTAAATTGGTACTTAACTCCTTACCGAATATCCAAATTTGCTAAACAAGTTTCACCTCTATGTTGGAGACAATGTGGAAACACAGGCACATTGTCACATATACTGTGGAACTGTCCAATTATTCGCCCATTATGACAAAAAGTGTTTGAACTAATTTCAGCGATAACAGGTTTTACAGTCACCCCTGAAGCAGCTGTGGCAATTCAATCATTAGATATAGAGAGTTTTCCAGTTGTGGCTAGGACCATAGTCATCCACATATTACTCAGTACTAGATTGGCACTATTGAGACACTGGAAAGACATTAAACCTCCCCTATTTCAAGAGATAGTTGAACTAACTAATACACATGCCTCATATGAACTTATGTTTGCAGCAGCTCAAGGACAATATCAGAAATCGCAAAACAAATGGTCAGAGTGGCTCTCATGGTATTCCACTCAATATAAAGATTGAAGTCCTTAATGTACTGAATGTTTGTATCTTGTATATACACAAAGTATATATTGCTGCTCTTTTCCTGTTTTTTTTTTCTGTTTTTGTTTTTGTATTTTTTTCTTTATCTGTTGTTCCCCTTCCTTGCCGTTTTCTCCCTTTTTTTGAGATCACAACGGTCAAACTACACCCAGGACGACAAAGTTTTGGAGTGCTGGGACTTCCAGTTTATCTACTAGCATCCACATGGTACAGATATCTTATATAAGTCACATTGTAAATCAACTATGTGTTACTGAGTACAACATCACACTCACCAATTGTTCACACATACTTATAGTAAGTTGATTATTAGTAAACCATTCTGAAATGTATAATGTGCAATTCACCAGTGATGCTACAGAATGTTCGTATGTCCAAAAGAATGTTCATATGTTCGTATAAATGTACTGTTTTTTATACCTTAATAAAAAACTATTGAAACTAAAAATGGCGCCAGGCGGTTTCATTGCGTTACTTCCCATAAATCTACGGGCGGTTGGCAACACTGGTAGTAGCAGACATATATTGTATGTAGTATTTGCTTTGTATTATAATTGTTGTTGTGTAATTATTATTTGCAAGTATCAGGATCAGGTGGTTCGGTGGTTTGTTACATAGTTACACAGCCGTATAGTAACACTGGGGTTGTGGTAACACTTACCTCTGTCTGCAGGTAGGTTGTCTGTCTGTGTAATATAGAGTAGAGCTACACTAGTTTGTTATTTAGTATATAAAATATGTACAAAGATAAAGAATGACAGAAAATACAACAAAGACAAAAGGACAGACACAGTCTGGCTGTGAGAATAAAACAGAAATAAACTTTTTCTGAGGATTATCCTGTGACAGGAACATGTCAGTAACATCTGCTGTTCACCGGTTAGACCGGTACCATGGGAATCACCCCGCCCATATCTCAGGATCCTCAATTTATGAATGTGGGTGGAGTTTAGCTATCAGCCAATCAATCCTGGGGGGTGTTCCCTGCCCAGCCCACAAGCCGGTCCTATGTTCTGAAGGAACCAGAGCTAAATGGGTCATGAATGGTTCTGATGGACGAGGATTGGATTTCTAACTCCGGCATGTCAGTCTGATCCCAACAAGACCAATCAGTGCTTGTCTGGTGTGATCAGACTCCATAGAACCATTCTGGGAGTTTCTCCTGGATTCTATCCTCACTACACATACAATGTTATATGTACATGTACCCCAACATGTGTACAATCAGGAGGAATTATTTCCATCTCTCTACAACTAATATTTTATTTTGTATGAGAGAAAAAATAGATTCCTCTGATCTCTGATATAAATCAATGTCTGGCAGACAGTTTGGGGTCTTCTCATTGTATCGGCCTCGTCCTCTGCTGGGCTTGTAGATGAAATGACTAGGACTTCTCTTTGAGGCTCAGTGAGGTGCCAATTTTATATCTACAACGATGGGGGGATTTTATTGGCATCTAGGGGTCACTTCTGGTCTAGAGACTCGCTCTGTCCTTCCAGATTCTAATTGAGGACCATCTGTCTATGATTGGTCACTGAATGAAGAGAATACGGAGTCCTGTGCATCTTCTGGTCTGTTTCAGGACCGAATTCAGCCCAAAATTCAGGTAGAAATCTGACCTGAAGCGGTGAATGGAGACGCACCAGACCCCCTGCTGTGAGCAGCTGTGACCTCCAGTGTGAACCCAGCCAAAGTCTGATCTCTGATAGTCAGTGGAGGGGGGAGGGGATGAAAGCCAATAACAGTGAGTGACCTGAAGGACTATGATGGGAACTCCCAGTGTAACCGGTCAATCAGAAGTCTATCTTTGTATAACTTTCATCTAGGTGACATGTCTGGATCCCTCACATAGAAGATTTATACCAGAATTCTGCAGAATATTATATCATTTATAGGATAATTCTCACCACAGGCTCTGCAGAGTACAGCCAGGATGTCTGAGCCCCTCACATAGAAGTTTTATTCCAGAGTCTTCCAGATTATTATCTGATAAATCCAGTGTGGTGAGGGATCGATTATTGATAAGAATGGATTGGAGATCATCCCAGCCGGAGGAAGTCACACCACAATCATACAACCTGCAGAGACAAATCCAGACACATGATATTATATTATAAGATGAATATGAGGAATTATTCCCATTTAGTGAAAAGTAACATAACATCACTAGAGCGGAATATCAGGATATACAGAATGTTATACAGAGGAAAGATCTTCTTATTAGGGAAGCTGATAAAGGTGAAGCTGTTGTAGTACTTATGTCTACACAGTATAAAGAGGGGGTGCTGTGACAGCTCAGTCACCCCCTTATGTACCCGGTGATTAAGCAGGACCTCACACAGTGTCTCATACAGGGGCTTCTGAAATTGATAGATAAAGGAAAGGATCTGTGGGGTTTATGAAATAAAACAGCAGAATTTCTGATGGTGGATACCCCAGTGACCCCAATATTCCATCACCTTCTTAAAGTCCACAAATCAGGAGTTCCCATTGAAGGTCACCAGATTGTGGCAGGAATAGGATCCCTTATAGAGAATGTAGGGGGAGGGGTGGATATACATTTACAGTCTTTAGTGCTGAGACTTCTGGGATATATTAGAGATACAAGTACTATATTGGTGGATATTCCACATTTACAATGGGATTCTACATTCACATGGGGGACACTTCACATTAAAGCACTTTATTCTTCCATCCCCCATTCTTTAGTGTCTCCAGCAATCAGATATCATCTCCATAGATATAGATCATATACTAGGATGTTACAGGAATTATTACAGAGGATGTAAAGGATGAAGGTTTTTCACCTTAACCACTTCAGCCCCGGAAGGATTTACCCCCTTAATGACCAGAGCACTTTTTACAATTTGGCACTGCGCTGGTTTATCTGGTAATTGTGCGGTCATGCAATGCTGTACACAAACTAAATGTGTGTTCTTTTTTCCCACAAATAGATCTTTATTTTGGTGGTATTTTATCACCTCTGGGATTTTTATTTTTTGCAATATAAATGAAAAAAGACTGAAAATTTTGAAAAAAAAATATTTCTACTTTTTGTTATAAGAAAAATCCAATAAACTCAATTGTAGTCATATATTTAGGCCAAAATGTATTCAGCCACATGTCTTGGGTAAAAAATGTCAATAAGCGTATATTTATTGGTTTGTGCAAAAGTTATAATGTCTACAAACTATGGTACATTTACTGGAATTTACGCAGCTTTTACTTTAATCTAATTTCTTGAGGTGCTAAAATGGCAGGGCGGTACAAACCCCCCTATTGACCCCATTTTGGAAAGTAGACACCCCAAGGAATTTGCTGAGAGGCATGTTGAGCAAAAGAAAGAAAAAGTACACAAAATTGTCACTAAATGATATATTGCTCACACATGACATGGGTATATGTGGAATTACACCCCAACATACATTCTGCTACTTCTCCTGAGTACAGGGATACCACATGTGTTGGACTTTTTGGGAATCTAGCCGCGTACAGGACCCCAAAAACCAATCACCGCCTTCAGGATTTCTAAGGGTGTAACATGGTGATTTCACTCCTCCCTGCCTATCACAGTTTCTGAGGCCATGAAATGCCCAGATGGCACAAAACCCCCCAAATGACCCCATTTTGGAAAGTACACACCCCAAGATATTTGCTGAGAGGCATGTTGAGTATTTTGCAGATCTCACTTTTTGTCACAAAAAGTTTTGAAAATTTAAAAAAGAAAAAAAAATCCTTTTCTTTCTTAATTTTCCAAAACAAATGAGATCTGCAAAATACTCACCATGCCTCTCAGCAAATATCTTGGGGTGTCTACTTTCCAAAATGGGGTCATTTGGGGGGGTTTTGTGCTACCTTGTCATTTCATGGCCTCAGAAACTGTGATAGGTAGTGAGGAGTGAAATCAAAAATTTACGCCCTTAGAAATCCTGAAGGCGGTGATTGGATTTCAGGGTCCTGTACACGGCTAGACTCCCAAAAAGTCTCACACATGTGGTATCCTCGTACTCAGGAGAAGCAGCAGAATGTATTTTGGGGTGTAATTCCACATATACCCATGTCATGTGTGAGCAATATATCATTTAGTGACAACTTTGTGTAAAAAATTTTTTTTTAAAAATGAAACGTTTGTCAAAATATAAAATATTCCATGGACTCACCATGCCTCTCAGCAAATAGCTTGGGGTGTCTACTTTCCAAAATGGGGTCATTTGGGGGGTTGAACTGTCCTGGCATTTTATGCCCAACATTAGAAGCTTATGCCACACATCACCCACTCTTCTAACCACTTGAACCATCAAGTCCTTTCTGACACTTTTTTTTTACATGAAAACATTTTTTTTTTGCTAAAAAATTACTTTGAACCCCCAAACATCATATGATAAATGTTTTTGCCATACCAGAAAAACTAGTGAGTTTGTCACATCCCTGTATATATAGAGAAAGTTAGAATACCCCCAATTGGGGCTTTAAATTGGCAAAAACAGTGGAGTGCAGTAGAATACAAAAGTACGTATATAGAGTAGTTTCTCTCCAGTAACCAAGAACACTTTCCGGTAACCAAATCCAGTACCCAACGTGTTTCAGGTTCAAAGTCCTTTCATCAGGGGTATTTGTATAGGAGATTTTAAATTTGAGATATGGTGAATGGCACCGCAATCAAACACAGACTATTCAGGCATGACTGAAATTAACATTGTCAGTGGATGGTGTATGTAGAGGTATTCAACCTATATTTGAAATGTAACGCCCACAGGAAAGGAACGTGTCAGTGGTCCCTCAGGCCAGGGGATGTGCAGCTGGAAATGATAACTTTACAGCTTCTATGGAAATCTCACAGTAGGGGTCAGAATAGGACATTGGTCAGGGTCCTGTGTAATTGATGACACTATGTTGGAATGCTGTGTACCGTTCCTTAAGCTATGTACAGGGGGTCCATAAGGAACGCCATCCGGTCTGGCAAAGTCTGCAGACATATATATCATATATCATATATTTTTTAAGAGGCCCTACAGATTAAAATGGTGGGTGTTATATTTTTTTTTTTACAAAGTATTTGCACAGTGATTTTTCAAACACAATTTTTGGGGAAAAAACTGTTTTTTGAATTGTAATGCACAAAAATACACTTTATTGCCCAAATGTAAATCGTGAAATATAAAATATGATCTTATTCCGAGTAAATAGATACCAAACACGACATGCTTTAAAATTACACACAACCACACAGCGGCAACAAACTGTATACATTTTAAAAAGCGTTTAAATGCCTTTACAGGTTATCACTTTAAATTTACAG
The DNA here is from genome assembly GCA_037953035.1 of Aquarana catesbeiana. Classification (NCBI taxonomy): domain Eukaryota; kingdom Metazoa; phylum Chordata; class Amphibia; order Anura; family Ranidae; genus Aquarana; species Aquarana catesbeiana. The sequence continues at coordinate 1,341,005 of JBBHAA010002058.1, forward strand.
AGGAGGTCTACTGCTAGAATTACTGCCCTCGATCTGACGTTTGCGGTGATACCTCACATGCATGGTGCAATTGCTGTTCACATATGTCACAAGACTGACACTTGCATTCACCTTTATGCGTGTGCATGGGGGGACAGGGGTGGTTTTATTTATTTATTTATTTATTTATTTATTTATTTATTTAAATCATTTATTTTGCTTTTATTTTATTTTAACACTGTCCCTTCATTTTTTTTTAATCATTTTTATTGTTATCACAGGGAATGTAAATGTGACAGACCTAGCCGGGAGAGAGACTTTTGGAGGGCACTGAATGCTAGCCTCTTGCCGATCGATCGTGGGCCCTTGCATTTGGGGGAAAGGTGCTCTTTGTGAGCTGTGTGCCTGGGGACCCTTGAGGTGGTATTACTGTGGATTCGGGTCCTGGTCCCCCAGGACACACAGACTCTGGGGACCCTGGATTTGCCATATTAGGAATAGTGGCTGATTCATAATACTGGGACAAATACTGTTAAGAGATGCTGATGTAAATTCCAGCCACCTGTCTGTCTGTTGCCTGTTAGAATGTGTATTGTAAATAAGTCTCTAGTATGGGATCTAAGAGTCATTAGATCCCCATTGTTGTTTGTGTTAATTAACTCTGCTATTGTGATAATGTTGATTGGGTTTTCTGAGCTACAAGACAGCCAGTCTGGCCAAAAGGTCATGTCTGAGTCATCTAGGCTGTCTAAAGGGATTAGTTAATTAATTAGCCCATGTTAATTAGGTTAATTAGGTTACAGGTGTATTGTTAGAGTAATATGAGCCGGAGGTATGCACCTCCACTTTTAGTGTATAAAAGAGCCTGTATTCCTTTCAATAAAAGAGATTCCTGGTTGAACTAAGATACAGCCTGCCTGGTGTTTGTTCTGAGCTACACAACTGGATTAGAACGGCACATAGCTGTAGTTCTAGTCCCGGAGCATCGGATGACCGAACCATCAGATGTTGCGATCTGCAAGCTGATGCTATAGCCGCAGAGGAGTGTCGGGAGAGTGAAACCGAGCGAGCAGGGGCTTGTTACATTGGTTGGCAGCCGTGGGATTTGCTCTCCAGTTACTGGGACACTCCAAACCAGCCTGCGATGGGATCGTGCTTCCTTGCCGTGAACACATCCAAACCATCACCTGGATCCAAGGTCCAGATAGCAGGAGAGGAGAGATACCAGCCACCATGGATGAGGAATTCAGAAGGAGGTTGCGAGAGATGCAGATACAGCACAGAGGACCAGTATCAAAGCAGGTCCTGCTAGGATAGTTTGAATCTATGATCTTGGATGGAGGAATGTGCCTGTCCAGCAGCATGCCAGAGAATCGGCAGTGGAAAATCTGAAGATTGCCGTCCCCAAACCTGAAGTGCTGACAACAGGGCAGAGCTCTGCTAACCTCTGCCCAGCACTAATAGCATCTTCTGGGTTCCAGGGACAGGAGATGGTGAACCTTTATCCTCAGACACCAGTTGCAGAGACAGGGGATTTGATAGACTTTTATGCTGAGAAAGAACAACCTGGTGAGCCTCCAGCAAAAGAAGAGCTGTTATTAGGGCCAAACTTCACTGTGCTCTGCCCAGCACCAACAGAAGTATCTGTGAAGTTACAAGGAACTTCCCCAGCTGAAGCGCTGGCAACCGGACAGAGGGTCCAAGATCTCTGCCCTACACCTGCGGCAGTTCCGAAGGCTCAGGGTGAGAAGGAGGTGGTCACTTCCCAGCAGCAGATCAGGATACAGGGGGAGAAGGGAGAGGAGGTGTTCATCGTCCCTCCCCAACAGTTGGCCAGGGTGGAGGAAGTGGTATTTCCTCCCCAGCAAAGATCCGTGCACTTGGGAGACAGTACCACAGACATATCGTCCCAACATCCAAATGAGGGAATGGAAAAGGAAGCAGCCGGCTCACCTCCCCAATGGCAGCTACACAGTTTGGAAGTGGAGGAAGCCAGCCTCCTGCCCCAATGATTAGCCGGAGCAGATGGTGTGGGGTTTCCAGCAGAGGGGCTGGCAACATGGCCGAATACTGCTGGACTCTGCCCTCAACTAACAGAGGATGGATTTCCTGTGAAGGTGGATGGGACTCCAGTCTCCACCTGTATACCGCAGGGATGCTGGGCAGTCGACCCAGATCCCCAACAGCATGACGGAGTGAGCCCAGACACCCTGTCTTCTCTCCAGCGGCAGAAAGGACTCCAGGGAGAAGGGCCAATCCAGGCCTCTCCCCAACGGCAGATATGTTCTCTGAGAGAGGCAGAGTTTGGCTGGGTGAGTAATGCTTTGTTTGGAACAATTTGTTTGGGGTACTGTGTGGGTACAGGCATTAGAGGACTGGAACTATTGACTAACTTCGGAGTCAATCAGTCTGGTGTCTCTTCCTGTGTTAGTCTCCTGCCGAAAGGGGAGAAATGTGACAGACCTAGCCGGGAGAGAGACTTTTGGAGGGGACTGAATGCTAGCCTCTTGTCGATCGATCGTGGGCCCTGGCATTTGAGGGAATGGTGCTCTTTGTGAGCTGTATGCCTGGGGACCCTTGAGGTGGTATTACTGTGGATTCGGGTCCTGGTCCCCCAGGACACACAGACTCTGGGGACCCTGGATTTGCCATATTAGGAATAGTGGCTGATTCATAATGCTGGGACAGATACTGTTAAGAGATGTTGATGTAAATTCCAGCCACCTGTCTGTCTGTTGCCTGCTAGAATGTGTATTGTAAATAAGTTTCTAGTATGGGATCTAAGAGTCATTAGATCCCCATTGTTGTTTGTGTTAATTAAGTGTTCTTGCATAGCAAGACCACTTACTGTTATCTCACATATATATTATTATTATTATAGCCAATTTTACCACCCTAACTCCTCCCACAGTTTTTACACTACATAGACAAGTAATATACCGAAACGTGCGGATTGTTCCCGAATGGTGTGCTATTACATTGTGGAACGTTTCGCCAAATGGTTCACGAAATATCGTTGTTTTTGTGGCGAAATTGGTCCCATAGGAATGAATGGGGAAGCTAGAGTGGGAGGTGACAAAAGCTGAAAAATCAGAACATGATTTCTAAACTGCCGCCACTCCCTCATTTTCAAGCCCACCTACACAAATCTTATATCAAAACGTTCAGCTATCCCTGCTGGCACTAAACATGTCCACGGCTAAGCCATAGTCCTGATAGTTTTCACAATATGACCATTTGTTTGCAACTCACGCCGTCCATTGACATTCATTGAAACTACACTCTAGCCCCTTCAAATTTGAAGGGCAATTTCTAAACTGCGACCGTGCCTTCAATTTTAATATTTCAGAGACATACTATGTATCAAAATCTAGGTCTTGGTCTTGTGATTCTCACAATATAAAGATCTTCACTGTAGGATGTAAAGTTTTTAAAATACGGCCATTTGTTTAGAGGTCATTTCAGGAAATTTTAGCCATTAATCAGCGTGTACTGTTTGTTTTGTTGCCATGGTTACCAAAGCTTCTGTTATACACAGGGGGGAGGTGGCTGGAGCATCTCAGCTCTGATTACAGAGCCCGGGGGAGGGGACAGACACACCATGTACTGATTTATAATAGAGGAATATGATGGGGCAGTTTTGATGGGGTAATTCTGATGGGGCAGTTTTGATGAAGTAGTATTTGGGAAGCATAAACAGGGCATGAGCGTTGCTAGGAAACAGTGGTTGTAAACACAAGATGCTGAGACACCCCAAATGCATGTGACTTCATCTGCTAGACTTGATAATTCTTGTAGACTCCTCCCACAGTTTTTACACTACAGAGACAAGTATTATACCGAAACGAGCGGATTGTTCCCGATTGGTGTGTTATTACTTTGTGGAACGTTTTGACGAATGGTCCACGAAATGTCGTTTTTGCGGCGAAATTGGTCCCATAGGAATGAATGGCGAAATGTTCTAAACTAGAGTGGGAGGTGACAAAAGCTGACAACCCCATGATCAGCCAAAACATTATGACCGCCCCATGTAAAAAAAAAATATTTTTGAAAAAAAAAAAAAATATTTTTGAAAAAAAAAAAAAATATTTTTGAAAAAAAAAAAATTATTTTTGAAAAAAATAAATTAATTTTAAAAAAAAAAAAATATTTTTGAAAAAAAAAATAATTTTTGAAAAAAAAAACTCATTTTTGAAAAAAAAAAAAATTTTTGAAAAAAAAAAAATCATTTTTGAAAAAAAAAATCATTTTTGAAAAAAAAATATATTTTTGAAAAAAAACATATTTTTGAAAAAAAAAATTTTTGAAAAAAAAATCATTTTTGAAAAAAAAATCATTTTTGAAAAAAATGTTTGTGCTCTTTCAGCTAATGATGAGACTTCAACTTTTTTACTACTATTTATACTTTTTAAAATATTAAGCTTTTTAACACTTTTCACAGGAGCTCCAGCCACTCCAACCACACAACCGTTACTCAAGTTACTCCACCCAGTTACTCCGCCCACTCCAGTTATAGAGGCAAGAACACTTTCACAATTTCCCCAGAAATTGTACCTTTTCTAGTTAAGTGTTCTTGCATAGCAAGACCACTTACTGTTATCTCACATATATATTATTCTTATTAGTGGGACTGCTTTAGCAGTCCCACTATTGTTATTCGATTTTATTTATTTTTCTTAATTTTCCGTACGTTTTTCGGTTCTGCGTAACTTCTGCATACTTTCAGCTATTACAACCATTCAACTATTAAAATGTTCGTCTCTTTTAGCTGAGGTGTGCTCGTTTTCAACTTTTTTTCTACCATTTATACTTTTTAAAATATTAAGCTTTTTAACACTTTTTTTTAACATTGAAGTCAATGGGAGCATGCTTGAAATCCTTAAATTCTTCTTCCGCTCCCAAAAGTTTCAACTCCTTCATACTTTCACCTAGAGACACCAAACAAACTTTAAAATGTTCACAAAATATTCAGCTATCTGGCTATATCTTTTCAGTTTGATATCTTTTACAGTTTTTGAGAAAAAGCTTTTTGTTTAGAGGTCATTTCAGGAAATTTTATCCATTAATCAGAGTGTACTGTGTTTGTTTTGTTGCCATGGTTACCAAAGCTTCTGTTATACACAGGGGGGAGGTGGCTGGAGCATCTCAGCTCTGATTACAAAGCCCGGGGGAGGGGACAGACACACCATGTACTGATTTATAATAGAGGAATATGATGGGGCAGTTTTGATAGGGCAATTCTGATGGGGCAGTTTTAAAGGGGCAATTATGATGGGGCAGTTTTATTGGTGGCAATTATGATGGGGCAGTTTTGATGGGACAATTCTGATGGGGCAGTTTTGATGGTGGCAATATGATGGGCAGTTTTGATAGGGCAATTCTGATGGGGCAGTTTTCATGGTGGCAATATGATGGGGCAGTTTTGATGGGGCAATTTTAACGGAGCAGTTTTAAAGGTGGCAATATGATGGGAAGTTTTGATGGGGCAATTCTGATGGGGCAGTTTTCATGGTGGCAATATGATGGGGCAGTTTTGATGGGGCAGTTTTGATGGTGGCAATATGATGGGGCAGTTTTGATGGGGACAATTTTAATGGAGCAGTTTTAAAGGTGGCAAAATGATGGGGCAGTTTTGATGGGGGCAGTTTTGATGGTATCAATATGATGGGGCAGTTTTGATGGGGCAGTTTTGATGGGGCAATTCTGATGGGGCAGTTTTGATGGTGGCAATATGATGGGGCAGTTTTAATTGGGACAATTTTGATGGGGCAATTCTGATGGGGCAGTTTTGATGGCAGTATGATGGGGCAGTTTTGATGGCGGCCATTTTAGCAATTTAGCTTTTCAGCATTCCCACGCATTTTCCCCAGGAAATGCATTTTCTAGTTATTAGTGGGAATGCTTTAGCAGTCCCACTATTGTTATTCGTTTTTTTATTTATTTTTCTTATTCTTCCGTACGTTTTTCGGTAATGCGTAACTTCTGCATACTTTCGGCTATTAAAACCATTCAACTATCAAAATGTTCGTCTCTTTTAGCTGAGGTGTGCTCTTTTTCAACTTTTTTTCTACCATTTATACTTTTTAAAATATTAAGCTTTTTATCACTTTTTTTAACATTGAAGTCAATAGGAGCATGCTTCAAATCCTTAAATTTTTCTTCCGCTCCCAAAAGTTTCAGCTCCTTCATACTTTCACCTAGAGACACCAAACAAACTTTAAAATGTTCACAAAATATTCAGCTATCTGGCTATATCTTTTCAGTTTGATATCTTTTACAGTTTTTGAGAAAAAGCTTTTTGTTTAGAGGTCATTTCAAGAAATTTTAGCCATTAATCAGAGTGTACTGTGTGTGTTTTGTTGCCATGGTTACCAAAGCTTCTGTTATACACGGGGGGGAGGTAGCTGGAGCATCTCAGCTCTGATTACAGAGCCCAGGGGGAGGCGACAAAAGCTGAAAAATCAGAACATGATTTCTAAACTGCCGCCACTCCCTCATTTTCAAGCCCACCTACACAAATCTTATATCAAAACGTTCAGCTATCCCTGCTGCCACTAAACATGTCCACGGCTAAGCCATAGTCCTGATAGTTTTCACAATATGACCATTTGTTTGCAACTCACACCGTCCATTGACATTCATTGAAACTACACTCTAGCCCCTTCAAATTTGAAGGGCAATTTCTAAACTGCGACCGTGCCTTCAATTTTAATATTTCAGAGACATACTATGTATCAAAATCTAGGTCTGGGTCTTGTGATTCTCACAATATAAAGATCTTCGCTGTAGGATGTATAGTTTTTAAAATATGGCCATTTGTTTAGAGGTCATTTCAGGAAATTTTAGCCATTAATCAGAGTGTACTGTTAATGTTTGTTTTGTTGCCATGGTTACCAAAGCTTCTGTTATACACAGGGGGGGAGGTGGCTGGAGCATCTCAGCTCTGATTACAGAGCCCGGGGGAGGGGACAGACACACCATGTACTGATTTATAATAGAGGAATATGATGGGGCAGTTTTGATGGGGTAATTCTGATGGGGCAGTTTTGATGGTGGCAATATGATGGGGCAGTTTTGATGGTGGCAATATGATGGGGCAGTTTTGATGGTGGCAATATGATGGGGCTGTTTTGATGGTGGCAATATGATGGTGCAGTTTTGATGGGGCAATTCTGATGGGGCAGTTTTGATGGTGGCAATATGATGGTGCAGTTTTGATGGGGCAATTCTGATGGGGCAGTTTTGATGGTGGCAATATGATGGGACAGTTTTGATGGCAATATGATGGGGGCAATTTTGCTGGGGGCCGTTTTAGCAATTCAGCATTCCCATGCATTTTCCCCAGGAAATGCATTTTCTAGTTATTATTATTATAGCCAAATTTACCACCCTAACTCCTCCCACAGTTTTTACACTACATAGACAAGTAATATACCAAAATGTGCGGATTGTTCCCGAATGGTGTGCTATTATTTTGTGGAACGTTTCGCCAAAGGGTTCACGAAATATCGTCGTTTTTGCGGCGAAATTGGTCCCATAGGAATGAATGGGGAAGCTAGAGTGGGAGGTGAGAAAAGCTGGAAAATCAGAACATGATTTCTAAACTGCCGCCACTCCCTCATTTTCAAGCCCACCTACACAAATCTTATATCAAAACGTTCAGCTATCCCTGCTGCCACTAAACATGTCCACGGCTAAGCCATAGTCCTGATACTTTTCACAATATGACCATTTGTTTGCAACTCACACCGTCCATTGACATTCATTGAAACTACACTCTAGCCCCTTCAAATTTGAAGGGCAATTTCTAAACTGCGACCGTTCCTCCATTTTTAATATTTCTCACAATATAAAGATCTTCGCTGTAGAATGTATAGTTTTTAAAATACGGCCATTTGTTTAGAGGTCATTTCAGGAAATTTTAGCCATTAATCAGAGTGTACTGTGTTTGTTTTGTTGCCATGGTTACCAAAGCTTCTGTTATACACAGGGGGAGGTGGCTGGAGCATCTCAGCTCTGATTACAGAGCCCGGGGGAGGGGGACAGACACACCATGTACTGATTTATAATAGAGGAATATGATGGGGCAGTTTTGATAGGGCAATTCTGATGGGGCAGTTTTAATGGGGCAATTATGATGGGGCAGTTTTGATGGTGGCAATATGATGGGGCAGTTTTGGTGGGGCAATTATGATGGGGCAGTTTTGATGGTGGCAATATGATGGGGCAGTTTTGATAGGGCAATTCTGATGGGGCAGTTTTGATGGTGGCAATATGATGGAGCAGTTTTGATGGGACAATTCTGATGGGGCAGTTTTGATGGCAGTTTTTGAAAAAAAAAATTATTTTTGAAAAAAAAATTTCGTTAAAAAAAAAAAAAATCATTTTTGAAAAAAAAAAAATCATTTTTGAAAAAAAAAAACTTTTGAAAAAAATGTTCAGCTCTTTCAGTTAATGATGGGACTTTAACGTTTTTACTACTATTTATACTTTTTAAAATATTAAGCTTTTTAACACTTTTCACAGTTACTCCAGCCACTCCAACCACACAACAGTTACTCAAGCCACTCCACCCAGTTACTCCGCCCACTCCAGTTGTGGAGGCAAGAACACTTTTCACAATTTCCCCAGAAATGGTACCTTTTCTAGTTAAGTGTTCTTGCATAGCAAGACCACTTACTGTTATCTCACATATATATTATTAAGTGTTCTTGCATAGCAAGACCACTTACTGTTATCTCACATATATATTATTCTTATTATTATAGCCAAATTTACCACCCTAACTCCTCCCACAGTTTTTACACTACATAGACAAGTAATATACCGAAACGTGCGGATTGTTCCCGAATGGTGTGCTATTACTTTGTGGAACGTTTCGCCAAATGGTTCACGAAATATCGTCGTTTTTGCGGCGAAATTGGTCCCATAGGAATGAATGGGGAAACTAGAGTGGGAGATGACAAAAGCTGGAAAATCAGAACATGATTTCTAAACTGCCGCCACTCCCTCATTTTCAAGCCCACCTACACAAATCTTATATCAAAACGTTCAGCTATCCCTGCTGCCACTAAACATGTCCACGGCTAAGCCATAGTCCTGATAGTTTTCACAATATGACCATTTGTTTGCAACTCACGCCGTCCATTGACATTCATTGAAACTACACTCTAGCCCCCTCCAAATTTGAAGGGCAATTTCTAAACTGCGACTGTGCTTTCATTTTTAATATTTCAGAGACATACTATACATCAAAATCTAGGTCTGGGTCTTGTGATTCTCACAATATAAAGATCTTCGCTGTAGGATGTATAGTTTTTAAAATACGGCCTTTTGTTTAGAGGTCATTTCAGGAAATTTTAGCCATTAATCAGAGTGTACTGTTAGTGTTTGTTTTGTTGCCATGGTTACCAAAGCTTCTGTTATACACAGGGGGGAAGGTGGCTGGATCATCTCAGCTGATTACAGAGCCCGGGGGAGGGGACAGACACACCATGTTCTGATTTATAATAGAGGAATATGATGGGGCAGTTTTGATGGGGTAATTCTGATGGGGCAGTTTTGATGAAGCAGTATTTGGGAAGCATAAACAGGGCATGAGCGTTGCTAGGAAACAGTCGTTGTAAACACAAGATGCTGAGACACTCCAAATGCATGTGACTTCATCTGCTAGACTTGATAATGCTTGTAGACTCCTCCCACAGTTTTCACACTACAGAGACAAATAATATACCGAAACGAGCGGATTGTTCCCGATTGGTGTGTTATTACTTTGTGGAATGTTTTGCCGAATGGTCCACGAAATGACGTTTTTGCGGCGAAATTGGTCCCATAGGAATGAATGGCGAAATGTTCAAAACTAGAGTGGGAAGTGACAAAAGCTGACAACCCCATGATCAGCCAAAACATTATGACCACCCCATGATCAGCCAAAACATTATGACCGCCCCATGTAAAAAAAAAAAATATTTTTGAAAAAAAAAAAAATTTTTTGAAAAAAGTAAAAAAAATCATTTTTGAAAAAAAAAAATATTTTTGAAAAAAAAAATATTTTTGAAAAAAAAAAAATATTTTTGAAAAAAAAAAATATTTTTGAAAAAAAAATTTCTTTTAAAAAAAAAATATTTTTGAAAAAAAAATATATTTAAAAAAAAAATATTTTTGAAAAAAAAAAATTATTTTTGAAAAAAAAATTACTTTAAAAAAATAATAATTTCGAAAAAAAAATTATTTTTGAAATAAAAAAATTCATTTTTGAAAAAAAAAATTTCCTTTGAAAAAAAAAATTACCTTTGAAAAAAAAAATTACTTTTGAAAAAAAAATCATTTTTGAAGAAAAAAAAATCATTTTTGATTAAAAAAAATTCATTTTTGAAAAAAAAAATTACTTTTGAAAAAAATGTTCAGCTCTTTCAGCGAATGATGGAACTTTTTTACTACTATTTATACTTTTTAAAATATTAAGCTTTTTAACACTTTTCACAGTTACTCAAGCCACTCCACCCCACCCAGTTACTCCGCCCACTCCAGTTGTAGAGGCAAGAACACTTTTCACAATTTCCCCAGAAATTGTACCTTTTCTAGTTCTTATTCTTCTTATTATAGCCAAATTTACCACCCTAACTCCTCCCACAGTTTTTACACTACATAGACAAGTAATATACCGAAATGTGCGGATTGTTCCCGAATGGTGTGCTATTACTCTGTGGAACGTTTCGCCAAATGGTTCACGAAATATCGTCGTTTTTGCGGCGAAATTGGTCCCATAGGAATGAATGGGGAAACTAGAGTGGGAGATGACAAAAGCTGGAAAATCAGAACATGATTTCTAAACTGCTGCCACGCCCTCATTTTCAAGCCCACCTACACAAATCTTATATCAAAACGTTCAGCTATCCCTGCTGCCACTAAACATGTCCACGGCTAAGCCATAGTCCTGATAGTTTTCACAATATGACCATTTGTTTGCAACTCACGCTGTCCATTGACATTCATTGAAACTACACTCTAGCCCCTTCAAATTTGAAGGGCAATTTCTAAACTGTGACCGTGCCTTCAATTTTAATATTTCAGAGACATACTATGTATCAAAATCTAGGTCTGGGTCTTGTGATTCTCACAATATAAAGATCTTCGCTGTAGGATGTATAGTTTTTAAAATACGGCCATTTGTTTAGAGGTCATTTCAGGAAATTTTAGCCATTAATCAGAGTGTACTGTTTGTTTTGTTGCCATGGTTACCAAAGCTTCTGTTATACACAGGGGGGGAGGTGGCTGGAGCATCTCAGCTTTGAATACAGAGCCCGGGGGAGGGGACAGACACACCATGTACTGATTTATAATAGAGGAATATGATGGGGCAGTTTTGATGGGGTAATTCTGATGGGGCAGTTTTGATGAAGTAGTATTTGGGAAGCATAAACAGGGCATGAGCGTTGCTAGGAAACAGTGGTTGTAAACACAAAATGCTGAGACACCCCAAATGCATGTGACTTCATCTGCTAGACTTGATAATGCTTGTAGACTCCTCCAACAGTTTTTACACTACAGAGACAAGTAATATACCGAAATGAGCGGATTGTTCCCGATTGGTGTGCTATTACTTTGTGGAACGTTTCGCCGAATGGTCCATGAAATATTGTCGTTTTTGTGGCAAAATTGGTCCCATAGGAGTGAATGGCGAAATGTTCAAAACTAGAGTGGGAGGTGACAAAAGCTGACAACCCCATGATCAGCCAAAACATTATGACCACCCCATGATCAGCCAAAACATTATGACCGCCCCATGTAAAAAAAAAAATATTTTTGAAAAAAAAAAAAAATAATTTTTGAAAAAAAAAAATCATAATTTTTGAAAAAAATGTTCAGCTCTTTCAGCTAATGATGAGACTTCAACTTTTTTACTACTATTTATACTTTTTAAAATATTAAGCTTTTTAACACTTTTCACAGTTACTCAAGCCACTCCATCCAGTTACTCCGCCCACTCCAGTTGTAGAGGCAAGAACACTTTTCACAATTTCCCCAGAAATTGTACTTTTTCTAGTTATTATTATAGCCAAATTTACTACCCTAACTCCTCCCACAGTTTTTACACTACATAGACAAATAATATACCGAAACGTTCGGATTGTTCCCGAATGGTGTGCTATTATTTTGTGGAACGTTTCGCCGAATGGTTCACAAAATATCGTCATTTTTGCGGCGAAATTGGTCCCATAGGAATGAATGGGGAAGCTAGAGTGGGAGATGACAAAAGCTGAAAAATCAGAACATGATTTCTAAACTGCCGCCACTCCCTCATTTTCAAGCCCACCTACACAAATCTTATATCAAAATGTTCAGCTATCCCTGCTGCCACTAAACATGTCCACGGCTAAGCCATAGTCCTGATAGTTTTCACAATATGACCATTTGTTTGCAACTCATGCCGTCCATTGACATTCATTGAAACTACACTCTAGCCGCTTCAAATTTGAAGGGCAATTTCTAAACTGCGACCGTGCCTTCAATTTTAATATTTCAGAGACATACTATGTATCAAAATCTAGGTCTGGGTCTTGTGATTCTCACAATATAAAGATCTTCGCTGTAGGATGTATAGTTTTTAAAATACGGCCATTTGTTTAGAGGTCATTTCAGGAAATTTTAGCCATTAATCAGCGTGTACTGTGTTTGTTTTGTTGCCATGGTTACCAAAGCTTCTGTTATACACAGGGGGGGAGGTGGCTGGAGCATCTCAGCTCTGATTACAGAGCCCGGGGGAGGGGGACAGACACACCATGTACTGATTTATAATAGAGGAATATGATGGAGCAGTTTTGATGGGGTAATTCTGATGGGGCAGTTTTGATGAAGCAGTATTTGGGAAGCATAAACAGGGCATGAGCGTTGCTAGGAAACAGTGGTTGTAAACACAAGATGCTGAGACACCCCAAATGCATGTGACTTCATCTGCTAGACTTGATAATGCTTGTAGACTCCTCCCACAGTTTTTACACTACAGAGACAAGTAATATACCAAAACGAGCGGATTGTTCCCGATTGGTGTGCTATCACTTTGTGGAATGTTTCGCCAAATGGTCCACGAAATGACGTTTTTGCGGTGAAATTGGTCCCATAGGAATGAATGGCAAAATGTTCAAAACTAGAGTGGGAGGTGACAAAAGCTGACAACCCTATGATCAGCCAAAACATTATGACCACCCCATGATCAGCCAAAACATTATGACCGCCCCATGTAAAAAAAAATATATTTTTGAAAAAATAATAATTTTTGAAAAAAAAAATAATAATTTTTGAAAAAAAAAAAAAATAATTTTTGAAAAAAAAAAAAAATCATTTTTAAAAAAAAAAATATTTTTGAAAAAAAAATTATTTTTGAAAAAAAAAATCATAATTTTTGAAAAAAATGTTCAGCTCTTTCAGCTAATGATGAGACTTCAACTTTTTTACTACTATTTATACTTTTTAAAATATTAAGCTTTTTAACACTTTTCACAGTTACTCCAGCCACTCCAACCACACAACAGTTACTCAAGCCACTCCACCCAGTTACTCCGCCCACTCCAGTTGTAGAGGCAAGAACACTTTTCACAATTTCCCCAGAAATTGTACCTTTTCTAGTTAGTGGGAATGCTTTAGCAGTCCCACTATTGTTATTCGATTTTATTTATTTTTAAACTTAATTTTAATCATTTTATTCCGTACGTTTTTCGGTAATGCGTAACTTCTGCATACTTTCAGCTATTAAAACCATTCAACTATCAAAATGTTTGTCTCTTTTAGCTGAGGTGTGCTCTTTTTCAACTTTTTTTCTACCATTTATACTTTTTAAAATATTAAGCTTTTTATCACTTTTTTTTAACATTGAAGTCAATGGGAGCATGCTTGAAATCCTTAAATTTTTCTTCCGCTCCCAAAAGTTTCAGCTCCTTCATACTTTCACCTAGAGACACCAAACAAACTTTAAAATGTTCACAAAATATTCAGCTATCTGGCTATATCTTTTCAGTTTGATATCTTTTACAGTTTTTGAGAAAAAGCTTTTTGTTTAGAGGTCATTTCAAGAAATTTTAGCCATTAATCAGAGTGTACTGTGTGTGTTTTGTTGCCATGGTTACCAAAGCTTCTGTTATACACAGGGGGGGAGGTGGCTGGAGCATCTCAGCTCTGATTACAGAGCCCGGGGGAGGGGACAAAAGCTGAAAAATCAGTACATGATTTCTAAACTGCCGCCACTCCCTCATTTTCAAGCCCACCTACATAAATCTTATATCAAAACGTTCAGCTATCCCTGCTGCCACTAAACATGTCCACGGCTAAGCCATAGTCCTGACAGTTTTCACAATATGACCATTTGTTTGCAACTCACACCGTCCATTGACATTCATTGAAACTACACTCTAGCCCCTTCAAATTTGAAAGGCAATTTCTAAACTGCGACCGTGCCTTCAATTTTAATATTTCAGAGACATACTATGTATCGAAATCTAGGTCTGGGTCTTGTGATTCTCACAATATAAAGATCTTCGCTGTAGGATGTATAGTTTTTAAAATACGGCCATTTGTTTAGAGGTCATTTCAGGAAATTTTAGCCATTAATCAGAGTGTACTGTGTTTGTTTTGTTGCCATGGTTACAAAAGCTTCTGTTATACACAGGGGGGGAGGTGGCTGGAGCATCTCAGCTTTGATTACAGAGCCCGGGGGAGGGGACAGACACACCATGTACTGATTTATAATAGAGAAATATGATGGGGCAGTTTTGATGGGGTAATTCTGATGGGGCAGTTTTGATGGTGGCAATATGATGGGGCAGTTTTGATGGTGGCAATATGATGGGGCTGTTTTGATAGGGCAATTCTGATGGGGCAGTTTTGATGGTGGCAATATGATGGGACAGTTTTGATGGCAATATGATGGGGGCAATTTTGCTGGGAGCCGTTTTAGTAATTCAGCATTCCCACGCATTTTCCCCAGGAAATGCATTTTCTAGTTAAGTGTTCTTGCATAGCAAGACCACTTACTATTATCTCACATATATATTATTATTATTATTATTATTAAGTGTTCTTGCATAGCAAGACCACTTACTGTTATCTCACATATATATTATTAAGTGTTCTTGCATAGCAAGACCACTTACTGTTATCTCACATATATATTATTATTATTATTATTATTATTATTATTATTATTATTATTATTAGTGGGAATGCTTTAGCAGTCCCACTATTGTTATTCGTTTTTTTATTTATTTTTCTTATTCTTCCGTACGTTTTTCGGTAATGCGTAACTTCTGCATACTTTCAGCTATTAAAACCATTCAACTATCAAAATGTTCGTCTCTTTTAGCTGAGGTGTGCTCTTTTTCAACTTTTTTTCTACCATTTATACTTTTTAAAATATTAAGCTTTTTATCACTTTTTTTTAACATTGAAGTCAATGGGAGCATGCTTGAAATCCTTAAATTTTTCTTCCGCTCCCAAAAGTTTCAGCTCCTTCATACTTTCACCTAGAGACACCAAACAAACTTTAAAATGTTCACAAAATATTCAGCTATCTGGCTATATCTTTTCAGTTTGATATCTTTTACAGTTTTTGAGAAAAAGCTTTTTGTTTAGAGGTCATTTCAAGAAATTTTAGCCATTAATCAGAGTGTACTGTGTGTGTTTTGTTGCCATGGTTACCAAAGCTTCTGTTATACACAGGGGGGAGGTGGCTGGAGCATCTCAGCTCTGATTAGAGCCCAGGGGAGGGGACAAAAGCTGAAAAATCAGAACATGATTTCTAAACTGCCGCCACTCCCTCATTTTCAAGCCCACCTACACAAATACTATATATCAAAATCTAGGTCTTGGTCTTGTGATTCTCACAATATAAAGATCTTCGCTGTAGGATGTATAGTTTTTAAAATACGGCCATTTGTTTAGAGGTCATTTCAGGAAATTTTAGCCATTAATCAGAGTGTACTGTTAATGTTTGTTTTGTTGCCATGGTTACCAAAGCTTCTGTTATATACAGGGGGGGAGGTGGCTGGAGCATCTCAGCTCTGATTACAGAGCCCGGGGGAGGGGACAGACCCACCATGTACTGATTTATAATAGAGGAATATGATGGGGCAGTTTTGATGGGGTAATTCTGATGGGGCAGTTTTGATGGTGGCAATATGATGGGGCAGTTTTGATGGTGGCAATATGATGGGGCAGTTTTGATGGTGGCAATATGATGGGGCTGTTTTGATGGTGGCAATATGATGGTGCAGTTTTGATGGGGCAATTCTGATGGGGCAGTTTTGATGGTGGCAATATGATGGTGCAGTTTTGATGGGGCAATTCTGATGGGGCAGTTTTGATGGTGGCAATATGATGGGACAGTTTTGATGGCAATATGATGGGGGCAATTTTGCTGGGGGCCATTTTAGCAATTCAGCATTCCCACGCATTTTCCCCAGGAAATGCATTTTCTAGTTTTTCTTATTATTATTCTGTACTTTTTTTGGTAATGAGTAACTTCTGCATACTTTCAGCTATTAAAACCATTCAACTATCAAAATGTTCGTCTCTTTTAGCTGAGGTGTGCTCTTTTTCAACTTTTTTTCTACCATTTATACTTTTTAAAATATTAAGCTTTTTATCACTTTTTTTAACATTAAAGTCAATGGGAGCATGCTTGAAATCCTTACATTTTTCTTCCGCTCCCAAAAGTTTCAGCTCCTTCATACTTTCACCTAGAGACACCAAACAAACTTTAAAATGTTCACAAAATATTCAGCTATCTGGCTATATCTTTTCAGTTTGATATCTTTTACAGTTTTTGAGAAAAAGCTTTTTGTTTAGAGGTCATTTCAAGAAATTTTAGCCATTAATCAGAGTGTACTGTGTGTGTTTTGTTGCCATGGTTACCAAAGCTTCTGTTATACACAGGGGGGGAGGTGGCTGGAGCATCTCAGCTCTGATTACAGAGCCCGGGGGAGGGGACAAAAGCTGAAAAATCAGAACATGATTTCTAAACTGCCGCCACTCCCTCATTTTCAAGCCCACCTACATAAATCTTATATCAAAACGTTCAGCTATCCCTGCTGCCACTAAACATGTCCACGGCTAAGCCATAGTCCTGACAGTTTTCACAATATGACCATTTGTTTGCAACTCACACCGTCCATTGACATTTATTGAAACTACACTCTAGCCCCTTCAAATTTGAAGGGCAATTTCTAAACTGCGACCCTGCCTTCAATTTTAATATTTCAGAGACATACTATACATCAAAATCTAGGTCTGGGTCTTGTGATTCTCACAATATAAAGATCTTCGCTGTAGGATTTATAGTTTTTGGGAAAAAGCTTTTTGTTTAGAGGTCATTTCAGGAAATTTTAGCCATTAATCAGAGTGTACTGTTTGTTTTGTTGCCATGGTTACCAAAGCTTCTGTTATACACAGGGGGGAGGTGGCTGGAGCATCTCAGCTCTGATTACAGAGCCCGGGGGAGGGGACAGACACACCATGTACTGATTTATAATAGAGGAATATGATGGGGCAGTTTTGATGGGGTAATTCTGATGGGGCAGTTTTGATGGTGGCAATATGATGGGGCAGTTTTGATGGTGGCAATATGATGGGGCTGTTTTGATAGGGCAATTCTGATGGGGCAGTTTTGATGGTGGCAATATGATGGTGCAGTTTTGATGGGGCAATTCTGATGGGGCAGTTTTGATGGTGGCAATATGATGGGACAGTTTTGATGGCAATATGATGGGGGCAATTTTGCTGGGGGCCGTTTTAGCTATTCAGCATTCCCACGCATTTTCCCCAGGAAATGCATTTCCTAGTTATTAAGTGTTCTTGCATAGCAAGACCACTTACTGTTATCTCACATATATATTATTCTTATTATTATAGCCAAATTTACCACCCTAACTCCTCCCACAGTTTTTACACTACATAGACAAGTAATATACCGAAACATGCGGATTGTTCCCGAATGGTGTGCTATTACTTTGTGGAACGTTTCACCGAATGGTTCACGAAATATCGTCATTTTTGCGGCGAAATTGGTCCCATAGGAATGAATGGGGAAACTAGAGTGGGAGATGACAAAAGCTGGAAAATCAGAACATGATTTCTAAACTGCCGCCACTCCCTCATTTTCAAGCCCGCCTATACAAATCTTTTATCAAAACGTTCAGCTATCCCTGCTGCCACTAAACATGTCCACAGCTAAGCCATAGTCCTGATAGTTTTCACAATATGACCATTTGTTTGCAACTCACGCCGTCCATTGACATTCATTGAAACTACACTCTAGCCCCCTTCAAATTTGAAGGGCAATTTCTAAACTGCGACTGTGCCTCCATTTTTAATATTTCAGAGACATACTATACATCAAAATCTAGGTCTGGGTCTTGTGATTCTCACAATATAAAGATCTTCGCTGTAGAATGTATAGTTTTTAAAATACGGCCATTTGTTTAGAGGTCATTTCAGGAAATTTTAGCCATTAATCAGAGTGTACTGTTAGTGTTTGTTTTGTTGCCATGGTTACCAAAGCTTCTGTTATACACAGGGGGGAGGTGGCTGGAGCATCTCAGCTGATTACAGAGCCCGGGGGAGGGGACAGACACACCATGTACTGATTTATAATAGAGGAATATGATGGGGCAGTTTTGATGGGGTAATTCTGATGGGGCAGTTTTGATGAAGTAGTATTTAGGAAGCATAAACAGGGCATGAGCGTTGCTATGAAACAGTGGTTGTAAACACAAGATGCTGAGACACCCCAAATGCATGTGACTTCATCTGCTAGACTTGATAATGCTTGTAGACTCCTCCCACAGTTTTTACACTACAGAGATAAGTAATATACCGAAACGAGCGGATTGTTCCCGATTGGTGTGCTATTACTTTGTGGAATGTTTCACCGAATGGTTCACGAAATATCGTATTTTTTGCGGCGAAATTGGTCCCATAGGAATGAATGGCGAAATGTCCAAAACTAGAGTGGAAGGTGACAAAAGCTGACAACCCCCTGATTAGCCAAAGCATTATGACCACCCCATGATCAGCCAAAACATTATGACCGCCCCATGAAAAAAAAAATATTTTTGAAAAAAAAAAAAAATTCATTTTTGAAAAAAAAAATATTATTGAGAAAAAAAAATATTTTTGAAAAAAGAAAAAATTATTTTTGAAAAAAAAAAATTATTTTGAAGAAAAAAAAAATTTTTGAAAAAAAAAATTTTGAACAAAAAAAAATTATTTTTGAAAAAAAAAATATATATATTTTTTTAAAAAAATTATTTTTGAAAAAAAAATTTTTGAAAAAAAAATTTTTTGAAAAAAAAATTTTTTGAAAAAAAAAAGAAAAAAAAATTATTTTTGAAAAAAAAATATTTTTGAAAAAATAAAAAAAAATAATTTTTGAAAAAAAAATCATTAAAAAAAATCATTTTTGAAAAAAAAAATCATTTTTGAAAAAAAAGTTCAGCTCTTTCAGCTAATGATGGGACATCAACTGTTTTACTACTATTTATACTTTTTAAAATATTAAGCTTTTTAACACTTTTCACAGTTACTCCGCCCACTCCACCCAGTTACTCCTCCCACTCCAGTTGTAGAGGCAAGAACACTTTTCACAATTTCCCCAGAAATTGTACCTTTTCTAGTTCTTCTTATTATTATAGCCAAATTTACCACCCTAACTCCTCCCACAGTTTTTACACTACATAGACAAGTAATATACCGAAACGTGCGGATTGTTCCCGAATGGTGTGCTATTACTTTGTGGAACGTTTCGCCGAATGGTTCACGAAATATCGTCATTTTTGCGGCGAAATTGGTCCCATAGGAATGAATGGGGAAACTAGAGTGGGAGATGACAAAAGCTGGAAAATCAGAACATGATTTCTAAACTGCCCCCACTCCCTCATTTTCAAGCCCACCTACACAAATCTTATATCAAAACGTTCAGCTATCCCTGCTGCCACTAAACATGTCCACGGCTAAGCCATAGTCCTGATAGTTTTCACAATATGACCATTTGTTTGCAACTCACGCCGTCCATTGACATTCATTGAAACTACACTCTAGCCCCCTCCAAATTTGAAGGGCAATTTCTAAACTGCGACTGTGCTTTCATTTTTAATATTTCAGAGACATACTATATATCAAAATCTAGGTCTGGGTCTTGTGATTCTCACAATATAAAGATCTTCGCTGTAGAATGTATAGTTTTTAAAATACGGCCATTTGTTTAGAGGTCATTTCAGGAAATTTTAGCCATTAATCAGCATGTACTGTTTGTTTTGTTGCCATGGTTACCAAAGCTTCTGTTATACACAGGGGGGAGGTGGCTGGAGCATCTCAGCTCTGATTACAGAGCCCGGGGGAGGGGACAGACACACCATGTACTGATTTATAATAGAGGAATATGATGGGGCAGTTTTGATGGGGTAATTCTGATGGGGCAGTTTTGATGAAGTAGTATTTGGGAAGCATAAACAGGGCATGAGCGTTGCTAGGAAACAGTGGTTGTAAACACAAGATGCTGAGACACCCCAAATGCATGTGACTACATCTGCTAGACTTGATAATGCTTGTAGACTCCTCCCACAGTTTTTACACTACAGAGACAAGTAATATACCGAAACGAGCGGATTGTTCCCGATTGGTGTGTTATTACTTTGTGGAACAATTTGACGAATGGTCCACGAAATGTCGTTTTTGCGGCGAAATTGGTCCCATAGGAATGAATGGCGAAATGTTCAAAACTAGAGTGGGAGGTGACAAAAGCTGACAACCCCATGATCAGCCAAAACATTATGACCACCCCATAAGCAGCCAAAACATTATGAACGCCCCATGTAAAAAAAATATATTTTTGAAAAAAAAAATTGAAAAAAAAAAAAAAATTTTTGAAAAAAAAAAAAAAAAAATTTGAAAAAAAAAAATAATAATTTTTGAAAATAATAAAAATAAAATCATTTTTGAAAAAAAAAAAAAATTTTTGAAAAAAAAAATATTTTTGAAAAAAAAATTATTTTTGAAAAAAAAAAATCATTTTTGAAAAAAAAAAATCATAATTTTTGAAAAAAAAATCATAATTTTTGAAAAAAAATCATAATTTTTGAAAAAAAAAATCATAATTTTTGAAAAAAAAATCAATTTTTGAAAAAAAAATCATAATTTTTGAAAAAAATGTTTAGCTCTTTCAGCTAATGATGAGACTTCAACTTTCTTACTACTATTTATACTTTTTAAAATATTAAGCTTTTTAACACTTTTCACAGTTACTCCAGCCACTCCAACCACACAACAGTTACTCAAGCCACTCCACGCAGTTACTCCGCCCACTCCAGTTGTAGAGGCAAGAACACTTTTCACAATTTCCCCAGAAATTGTAGCTTTTCTAGTTAAGTGTTCTTGCATAGCAAGACCACTTATTGTTATCTCACATATATATTATTATTCTTATTAGTGGGACTGCTTTAGCAGTCCCACTATTGTTATTCGATTTTATTTATTTTTCTTAATTTTCCGTACGTTTTTCGGTTCTGCGTAACTTCTGCATACTTTCAGCTATTGCAACCATTCAACTATTAAAATGTTCGTCTCTTTTAGCTGAGGTGTGCTCATTTTCAACTTTTTTTCTACCATTTATACTTTTTAAAATATTAAGCTTTTTAACACTTTTTTTAACATTGAAGTCAATGGGAGCATGCTTGAAATCCTTAAATTCTTCTTCCGCTCCCAAAAGTTTCAACTCCTTCATACTTTCACCTAGAGACACCAAACAAACTTTAAAATGTTCACAAAATATTCAGCTATCTGGCTATATCTTTTCAGCTTGATATCTTTTACAGTTTTTGAGAAAAAGCTTTTTGTTTAGAGGTCATTTCAGGAAATTATAGCCATTAATCAGAGTGTACTGTGTTTGTTTTGTTGCCATGGTTACCAAAGCTTCTGTTATACACAGGGGGGAAGGTGGATGGAGCATCTCAGCTCTGATTACAGAGCCCGGGGGAGGGGACAGACACACCATGTACTGATTTATAATAGAGGAATATGATGGGGCAGTTTTGATAGGGCAATTCTGATGGGGCAGTTTTGATGGTGGCAATATGAAGGGCAGTTTTGATGGGACAATTTTTATGGAGCAGTTTTAAAGGTGGCAATATGATGGGGCAGTTTTGATGGGGCAATTCTGATGGGGCAGTTTTGATGGTGGCAATATGATGGGGCAGTTTTAATAGGGACAATTTTGATGGGGCAGTATGATGGGGCAGTTTTGATGGCGGTCGTTTTAGCAATTTAGCTATTCAGCAATTATTTTTGAAAAAAAAAAAATATTTTTGAAAAAAAAATTATTTTTGAAAAAAAAATTATTTTTGAAAAAAAATAATATATTTTTGAAAAAAAAATTCATTTTTGAAAGAAAAATTACTTTTGAAAAAAAAAATTACTTTTAGTTTTGATGGGGCAATTCTGATGGGGCAGTTTTGATGGGGACAATTTTGATGGGGCAATTCTAATGGGGCAGTTTTGATGGCAATATGATGGGGGCAGTTTTGATGGTGGCAATATGATGGGGCAGTTTTGATGGTGGCAATATGATGTGACAATTTTGATGGAGCAATTCTGATGGGGCAGTTTTGATGGTGGCAATATGATGGGGCAGTTTTAATGGGGACAATTTTGATGGGGCAATTCTGATGGGGCAGTTTTGATGGCGGCCGTTTTAGCAATTTAGCTATTCAGCATTCCCACGCATTTTCCCCAGGAAATGCATTTTCTAGTTCTTATTATTATTATAGCCAAATTTACCACCCTAAATCCCCACAGTTTTTACACTACATAGACAAATAATATACCGAAACGTGCGGATTGTTCCCGAATGGTGTGCTATTACTTTGTGGAACGTTTCGCCGAATGGTTCACGAAATATCGTCATTTTTGCGGCGAAATTGGTCCCATAGGAATGAATGGGGAAACTAGAGTGGGAGATGACAAAAGCTGGAAAATCAGAACATGATTTCTAAACTGCCGCCACTCCCTCATTTTCAAGCCCACCTACACAAATCTTATATCAAAACGTTCCGCTATCCCTGCTGCCACTAAACATGTCCACGGCTAAGCCATAGTCCTGATAGTTTTCACAATATGACCATTTGTTTACAACTCACGCCGTCCATTGACATTCATTGAAACTACACTCTAGCCCCTTCAAATTTGAAGGGCAATTTCTAAACTGCGACCGTGCCTTCAATTTTAATATTTCAGAGACATACTATGTATCAAAATCTAGGTCTGGGTCTTGTGATTCCCACAATATAAAGATCTTCACTGTAGGATGTATAGTTTTTAAAATACGGCCATTTGTTTAGAGGTCATTTCAGGAAATTTTAGCCATTAATCAGCGTGTACTGTGTTTGTTTTGTTGCCATGGTTACCAAAGCTTCTGTTATACACAGGGGGGAGGTGGCTGGAGCATCTCAGCTCTGATTACAGAGCCCGGGGGAGGGGACAGACACACCATGTACTGATTTATAATAGAGGAATATGATGGGGCAGTTTTGATGGGGTAATTCTGATGGGGCAGTTTTGATTAAGTAGTATTTGGGAAGCATAAACAGGGCATGAGCGTTGCTAGGAAACAGTGGTTGTAAACACAAGATGCTGAGACACCCCAAATGCATGTGACTTCATCTGCTAGACTTGATAATGCTTGTAGACTCCTCCCACAGTTTTTACACTACAGAGACAAGTAATATACCGAAACGAGCGGATTGTTCCCGATTGGTGTGCTATTACTTTGTGGAATGTTTCGCCGAATGGTCCACGAAATGACGTTTTTGCGGCGAAATTGGTCCCATAGGAATAAATGGCAAAATGTTCAAAACTAGAGTGGGAGGTGACAAAAGCTGACAACTCTATGATCAGCCAAAACATTATGACCACCCCATGATCAGCCAAAACATGACAGCCCCATGTAAAAAAAAAAAATATTTTTGAAAAAAAAAAAAAAATTTTTGAAAAAAAAAAAAATAATTTTTGAAAAAAAAAAAATATTTTTTGAAAAAAATAAAAATAATCATTTTTGAAAAAAAAATATTTTTGAAAAAAAAAATATTTTTGAAAAAAAAAAATCATTTTTGAAAAAAAAAATCATAATTTTTGAAAAAAAAAATCATAATTTTTTAAAAAAATGTTCAGCTCTTTCAGCTAATGATGAGACTTCAACTTTTTTACTACTATTTATACTTTTTAAAATATTAAGCTTTTTAACACTTTTCACAGTTACTCCAGCCACTCCAACCACACAACAGTTACTCAAGCCACTCCACCCAGTTACTCCGCCCACTCCAGTTGTAGAGGAAAGAACACTTTTCACAATTTCCCCAGAAATTGTACCTTTTCTAGTTATTAAGTGTTCTTGCATAGCAAGACCACTTACTGTTATCTCACATATATATTATTATTATAGCCAAATTTACCACCCTAACTCCTCCCACAGTTTTTACACTACATAGACAAGTAATATACCGAAACGTGCGGATTGTTCCCGAATGGTGTGCTATTACTTTGTGGAACGTTTCGCTGAATGGTTCACGAAATATCGTCATTTTTGTGGCGAAATTGGTCCCATAGGAATGAATGGGGAAACTAGAGTGGGAGATGACAAAAGCTGGAAAATCAGAACATGATTTCTAAACTGCCGCCACTCCCTCATTTTCAAGCCCACCTACACAAATCTTATATCAAAACGTTCAGCTATCCCTGCTGCCACTAAACATGTCCACGGCTAAGCCATAGTCCTGATAGTGGATGATATGACCATTTGTTTGCAACTTACACCGTCCATTGACATTCATTAAAACTACACTCTAGCCCCTTCAAATTTGAAGGGCAATTTCTAAACTGCGACCGTGCCTTCAATTTTAATATTTCAGAGACATACTATGTATCAAAATCTAGTCTGGGTCTTGTGATTCTCACAATATAAAGATCTTCGCTGTAGGATGTATAGTTTTTAAAATACGGCCATTTGTTTAGAGGTCATTTCAGGAAATTTTAGCCATTAATCAGAGTGTACTGTTAATGTTTGTTTTGTTGCCATGGTTACCAAAGCTTCTGTTATACACAGGGGGGGAGGTGGCTGGAGCATCTCAGCTCTGATTACAGAGCCCGGGGGAGGGGACAGACCCACCATGTACTGATTTATAATAGAGGAATATGATGGGGCAGTTTTGATGGGGTAATTCTGATGGGGCAGTTTTGATGGTGGCAATATGATTGGGCAGTTTTGATGGTGGCAATATGATGGGGCAGTTTTGATGGTGGCAATATGATGGGGCTGTTTTGATGGTGGCAATATGATGGTGCAGTTTTGATGGGGCAATTCTGATGGGGCAGTTTTGATGGTGGCAATATGATGGTGCAGTTTTGATGGGGCAATTCTGATGGGGCAGTTTTGATGGTGGCAATACGATGGGACAGTTTTGATGGCAATATGATGGGGGCAATTTTGCTGGGGGCCATTTTAGCAATTCAGCATTCCCACGCATTTTCCCCAGGAAATGCATTTTCTAGTTTTTCTTCTTATTATTCTGTACGTTTTTCGGTAATGCGTAACTTCTGCATACTTTCAGCTATTAAAACCATTCAACTATCAAAATGTTCGTCTCTTTTAGCTGAGGTGTGCTCTTTTTCAACTTTTTTTCTACCATTTATACTTTTTAAAATATTAAGCTTTTTATCACTTTTTTTAACATTGAAGTCAATGGGAGCATGCTTGAAATCCTTAATTTTTTCTTCCGCTCTCAAAAGTTTCAGCTCCTTCATACTTTCACCTAGAGACACCAAACAAACTTTAAAATGTTCACAAAATATTCAGCTATCTGGCTATATCTTTTCAGTTTGATATCTTTTACAGTTTTTGAGAAAAAGCTTTTTGTTTAGAGGTCATTTCAAGAAATTTTAGCCATTAATCAGAGTGTACTGTGTGTGTTTTGTTGCCATGGTTACCAAAGCTTCTGTTATACACAGGGGGGGAGGTGGCTGGAGCATCTCAGCTCTGATTACAGAGCCCGGGGGAGGGGACAAAAGCTGAAAAATCAGAACATGATTTCTAAACTGCCGCCACTCCCTCATTTTCAAGCCCACCTACATAAATCTTATATCAAAACGTTCAGCTATCCCTGCTGCCACTAAACATGTCCACGGCTAAGCCATAGTCCTGACAGTTTTCACAATATGACCATTTGTTTGCAACTCACACCGTCCATTGACATTCATTGAAACTACACTCTAGCCCCTTCAAATTTGAAGGGCAATTTCTAAACTGCGACCCTGCCTTCAATTTTAATATTTCAGAGACATACTATACATCAAAATCTAGGTCTGGGTCTTGTGATTCTCACAATATAAAGATCTTCGCTGTAGGATTTATAGTTTTTGGGAAAAAGCTTTTTGTTTAGAGGTCATTTCAGGAAATTTTAGCCATTAATCAGAGTGTACTGTTTGTTTTGTTGCCATGGTTACCAAAGCTTCTGTTATACACAGGGGGGGAGGTGGCTGGAGCATCTCAGCTTTGATTACAGAGCCCGGGGGAGGGGACAGACACACCATGTACTGATTTATAATAGAGGAATATGATGGGGCAGTTTTGATGGGGTAATTCTGATGGGGCAGTTTTGATGGTGGCAATATGATGGGGCAGATTTGATGGTGGCAATATGATGGGGCTGTTTTGATAGGGCAATTCTGATGGGGCAGTTTTGATGGTGGCAATATGATGGTGCAATTTTGATGGGGCAATTCTGATGGGGCAGTTTTGATGGTGGCAATATGATGGGACAGTTTTGATGGCAATATGATGGGGGCAATTTTGCTCGGGGCCGTTTTAGCTATTCAGCATTCCCACGCATTTTCCCCAGGAAATGCATTTTCTAGTTAGTGGGAATGCTTTAGCAGTCCCACTATTGTTATTCGTTTTTTTATTTATTTTTCTTATTCTTCCGTACGTTTTTCGGTAATGCGTAACTTCTGCATACTTTCAGCTATTTAAACCATTCAACTATCAAAATGTTCGTCTCTTTTAGCTGAGGTGTGCTCTTTTTCAACTTTTTTTCTACCATTTATACTTTTTAAAATATTAAGCTTTTTATCACTTTTTTTTTAACATTGAAGTCAATGGGAGCATGCTTGAAATCCTTAAATTTTTCTTCCGCTCCCAAAAGTTTCAGCTCCTTCATACTTTCACCTAGAGACACCAAACAAACTTTAAAATGTTCACAAAATATTCAGCTATCTGGCTATATCTTTTCAGTTTGATATCTTTTACAGTTTTTGAGAAAAAGCTTTTTGTTTAGAGGTCATTTCAAGAAATTTTAGCCATTAATCAGAGTGTACTGTGTGTGTTTTGTTGCCATGGTTACCAAAGCTTCTGTTATACACAGGGGGGGAGGTGGCTGGAGCATCTCAGCTCTGATTAGAGCCCAGGGGAGGGGACAAAAGCTGAAAAATCAGAACATGATTTCTAAACTGCCGCCACTCCCTCATTTTCAAGCCCACCTACACAAATCTTATATCAAAACGTTCAGCTATCCCTGCTGCCACTAAACATGTCCACGGCTAAGCCATAGTCCTGATAGTTTTCACAATATGACCATTTGTTTGCAACTCACACCGTCCATTGACATTCATTGAAACTACACTCTAGCCCCTTCAAATTTGAAGGGCAATTTCTAAACTACGACCGTGCCTTCAATTTTATTATTTCAGAGACATACTATGTATCAAAATCTAGGTCTGGGTCTTGTGATTCTCACAATATAAAGATCTTCGCTGTAGGATGTATAGTTTTTAAAATACGGCCATTTGTTTAGAGGTCATTTCAGGAAATTTTAGCCATTAATCAGAGTGTACTGTTAATGTTTGTTTTGTTGCCATGGTTACCAAAG
Source organism: Aquarana catesbeiana (assembly GCA_037953035.1). Taxonomy (NCBI): domain Eukaryota; kingdom Metazoa; phylum Chordata; class Amphibia; order Anura; family Ranidae; genus Aquarana; species Aquarana catesbeiana. The sequence continues at coordinate 1,368,943 of JBBHAA010002058.1, forward strand.
CTTCTGTTATACACAGGGGGGGAGGTGGCTGGAGCATCTCAGCTCTGATTACAGAGCCCGGGGGAGGGGACAGACCCACCATGTACTGATTTATAATAGAGGAATATGATGGGGCAGTTTTGACGGGGTAATTCTGATGGGGCAGTTTTGATGGTGGCAATATGATGGGGCAGTTTTGATGGTGGCAATATGATGGGGCAGTTTTGATGGTGGCAATATGATGGGGCTGTTTTGATGGTGGCAATATGATGGTGCAGTTTTGATGGGGCAATTCTGATGGGGCAGTTTTGATGGTGGCAATATGATGGTGCAGTTTTGATGGGGCAGTTTTGATGGTGGCAATATGATGGGACAGTTTTGATGGCAATATGATGGGGGCAATTTTGCTGGGGGCCGTTTTAGCAATTCAGCATTCCCACGCATTTTCCCCAGGAAATGCATTTTCTAGTTAGTGGGAATGCTTTAGCAGTCCCACTATTGTTATTCTTTTTTTATTTATTTTTCTTATTCTTCCGTACGTTTTTCGGTAATGCGTAACTTCTGCATAATTTCAGCTATTAAAACCATTCAACTATCAAAATGTTCGTCTCTTTTAGCTGAGGTGTGCTCTTTTTCAACTTTTTTCTACCATTTATACTTTTTAAAATATTAAGCTTTTTATCACTTTTTTTTAACATTGAAGTCAATGGGAGCATGCTTGAAATCCTTAAATTTTTCTTCCGCTCCCAAAAGTTGCTGTTTTGATGGTGGCAATATGATGGTGCAGTTTTGATGGGGCAATTCTGATGGGGCAGTTTTGATGGTGGCAATATGATGGTGCAGTTTTGATGGGGCAGTTTTGATGCTGGCAATATGATGGGACAGTTTTGATGGCAATATGATGGGGGCAATTTTGCTGGGGGCCGTTTTAGCAATTCAGCATTCCCACGCATTTTCCCCAGGAAATGCATTTTCTAGTTAGTGGGAATGCTTTAGCAGTCCCACTATTGTTATTCTTTTTTTATTTATTTTTCTTATTCTTCCGTACGTTTTTCGGTAATGCGTAACTTCTGCATACTTTCAGCTATTAAAACCATTCAACTATCAAAATGTTCGTCTCTTTTAGCTGAGGTGTGCTCTTTTTCAACTTTTTTCTACCATTTATACTTTTTAAAATATTAAGCTTTTTATCACTTTTTTTTAACATTGAAGTCAATGGGAGCATGCTTGAAATCCTTAAATTTTTCTTCCGCTCCCAAAAGTTTCAGCTCCTTCATACTTTCACCTAGAGACACCAAACAAACTTTAAAATGTTCACAAAATATTCAGCTATCTGGCTATATCTTTTCAGTTTGATATCTTTTACAGTTTTTGAGAAAAAGCTTTTTGTTTAGAGGTCATTTCAAGAAATTTTAGCCATTAATCAGAGTGTACTGTGTGTGTTTTGTTGCCATGGTTACCAAAGCTTCTGTTATACATGGGGGGGAGGTAGCTGGAGCATCTCAGCTCTGATTACAGAGCCCAGGGGGAGGCGACAAAAGCTGAAAAATCAGAACATGATTTCTAAACTGCCGCCACTCCCTCATTTTCAAGCCCACCTACACAAATCTTATATCAAAACGTTCAGCTATCCCTGCTGCCACTAAACATGTCCACGGCTAAGCCATAGTCCTGATAGTTTTCACAATATGACCATTTGTTTGCAACTCACACCGTCCATTGACATTCATTGAAACTACACTCTAGCCCCTTCAAATTTGAAGGGCAATTTCTAAACTGCGACCGTGACTTCAATTTTAATATTTCAGAGACATACTATACAGCAAAATCTAGGTCTGGGTCTTGTGATTCTCACAATATAAAGATCTTCGCTGTAGGATTTATAGTTTTTGGGAAAAACCTTTTTGTTTAGAGGTCATTTCAGGAAATTTTAGCCATTAATCAGAGTGTACTGTTAGTGTTTGTTTTGTTGCCATGGTTACCAAAGCTTCTGTTATACACAGGGGGGGGGAGGTGGCTGGAGCATCTCAGCTTTGATTACAGAGCCCGGGGGAGGGGACAGACACACCATGTACTGATTTATAATAGAGGAATATGATGGGGCAGTTTTGATGGGGTAATTCTGATGGGGCAGTTTTGATGGTGGCAATATGATGGGGCAGTTTTGATGGTGGCAATATGATGGGGCTGTTTTGATAGGGCAATTCTGATGGGGCAGTTTTGATGGTGGCAATATGATGGGACAGTTTTGATGGCAATATGATGGGGGCAATTTTGCTGGGGGCCGTTTTAGCAATTCAGCATTCCCACGCATTTTCCCCAGGAAATGCATTTTCTAGTTTTTCTTATTATTATTCCGTACGTTTTTCGGTAATGCGTAACTTCTGCATACTTTCAGCTATTAAAACCATTCAACTATCAAAATGTTCGTCTCTTTTAGCTGAGGTGTGCTCTTTTTCAACTTTTTTTCTACCATTTATACTTTTTAAAATATTAAGCTTTTTATCACTTTTTTTTAACATTGAAGTCAATGGGAGCATGCTTGAAATCCTTAAATTTTTCTTCCGCTCCCAAAAGTTTCAGCTCCTTCATACTTTCACCTAGAGACACCAAACAAACTTTAAAATGTTCACAAAATATTCAGCTATCTGGCTATATCTTTTCAGTTTGATACCTTTTACAGTTTTTGAGAAAAAGCTTTTTGTTTAGAGGTCATTTCAAGAAATTTTAGCCATTAATCAGAGTGTACTGTGTTTGTTTTGTTGCCATGGTTACCAAAGCTTCTGTTATACACAGGGGGGAAGGTGGCTGGAGCATCTCAGCTCTGAATACAGAGCCCGGGGGAGGGGACAGGCACACCATGTACTGATTTATAATAGAGGAATATGATGGGGCAGTTTTGATAGGGCAATTCTGATGGGGCAGTTTTGATGGGGCAATTCTGATGGGGCAATTATGATGGGGCAGTTTTATTGGTGGCAATTATGATGGGTCAGTTTTGATGGTGGCAATATGATGGGGCAGTTTTGATGGGATAATTCTGATGGGGCAGTTTTGATGGTGGCAATATGATGGGGCAGTTTTAATGGGGACAATTTTGATGGGGCAATTCTGATGTGGCAGTTTTGATGGCGCAGTTTTGATGGCGGCCATTTTAGCAATTTAGCTATTCAGCACTCCCACGCATTTTCCCCAGGAAATGCATTTTCTAGTTATTTTTCTTCTTATTATTCCGTACGTTTTTTGGTTCTGCGTAACTTCTGCATACTTTCAGCTATTAAAACCATTCAACTATCAAAATGTTCGTCTCTTTTAGCTGAGGTGTGCTCTTTTTCAACTTTTTTTCTACCATTTATACTTTTTAAAATATTAAGCTTTTTATCACTTTTTTTTAACATTGAAGTCTATGGGAGCATGCTTGAAATCCTTAAATTCTTCTTCCGCTCCCAAAAGTTTCAGCTCCTTCATTCTTTCACCTACAGACACCAAACAAACTTTAAAATGTTCACAAAATATTCAGCTATCTGGCTATATCTTTTCAGTTTGATATCTTTTACAGTTTTTGAGAAAAAGCTTTTTGTTTAGAGGTCATTTCAGGAAATTTTAGCCATTAATCAGAGTGTACTGTGTTTGTTTTGTTGCCATGGTTACCAAAGCTTCTGTTATACACAGGGGGGAGGTGGCTGGAGCATCTCAGCTTTGAATACAGAGCCCGGGGGAGGGGACAGACACACCATGTCCTGATTTATAATAGAGGAATATGATGGGGCAATTTTGATGGGGTAATTCTGATGGGGCAGTTTTGATGGTGGCAATATGATGGGGCAGTTTTGATGGGGCAATTCTGATGGGGCAGTTTTGATGGTGGCAATATGATGGTGCAGTTTTGATGGGGACAATTTTTATGGAGCAGTTTTAAAAGTGGCAATATGATGGGGCAGTTTTGATGGGGGCAGTTTTGATGGGGCAATTCTGATGGGGCAGTTTTGATGGTGGCAATATGACGGGGCAGTTTTGATGGGGCAATTCTGATGGGGCAGTTTTGATGGTGGCAATTCTGATGGGGCAGTTTTGATGGTGGCAATATGATGGGGCAGTTTTGATGGGGCAATATGATGGGGCAGTTTTGATGGGGCAATTCTGATGGTGGCAGTTTTGATGGGGACAATTTTGATGGGGCAATTCTGATGGGGCAGTTTTGATGGCAGTATGAAGGGGCAGTTTTGATGGCGGCCGTTTTAGCAATTTAGCTATTCAGCAATTATTTTTGAAAAAAAAATAATAATTTTTGAAAAAAAAATATATTTTTGAAAAAAAAATAATTTTTGAAAAAAAAAAATTATTTTTGAAAAAAAAAAAAATATTTTTGAAAAAAAAAAATATTTTTGAAAAAAAAAATATTATTTTTGAAAAAAAATATATATATTTTTGAAAAAAAAAATTATTTTTGAAAAAAAAAAATTATTTTTGAAAAAAAAATATTTTTGAAAAAAAAAATTACTTTTTGAAAAAAAAAATTACTTTTGAAAAAAAAATACTTTTAGTTTTGATGGGGCAATTCTGATGGGGGCAGTTTTGATGGTGGCAATATGATGGAGCAGTTTTGATGGTGGCAATATGATGGAGCAGTTTTGATGGTGGTAATATGATGGGACAATTTTGATGGAGCAATTCTGATGGGGCAGTTTTGATGGCAGTATGATGGGGCAGTTTTGATCTCGGCCGTTTTAGCAATTTAGCTATTCAGCATTCCCACGCATTTTCCCCAGGAAATGCATTTTCTACTTAGTGGGATTGCTTTAGCAGTCCCACTATTGTTATTCGATTTTATTTATTAGTGGGAATGCTTTAGCAGTCCCACTATTGTTATTCGATTTTATTTATTTTTAATCTTCTTAATTTTAACTTTAATTTTATTCCGTATGTTTTTTGACTCTGCGTAACTTCTGCATACTTTCAGCTATTAAAACCATTCAACTATCAAAATGTTCATTTCTTTTAGCTGATGTGTGCTCTTTTTCAACTTTTTTTCTACCATTTATACTTTTTAAAATATTAAGCTTTTTATCACTTTTTTTAACATTGAAGTCAATGGGAGCATGCTTGAAATCCTTAAATTCTTCTTCCGCTCCCAAAAGTTTCAGCTCCTTCATACTTTCACCTAGAGACACCAAACAAACTTTAAAATGTTCACAAAATATTCAGCTATCTGGCTATATCTTTTCAGTTTGATATCTTTTACAGTTTTTGAGAAAAAGCTTTTTGTTTAGAGGTCATTTCAGGAAATTTTAGCCATTAATCAGAGTGTACTGTGTTTGTTTTGTTGCCATGGTTACCAAAGCTTCTGTTATACACAGGGGGGAGGTGGCTGGAGCATCTCAGCTCTGAATACAGAGCCTGGGGGAGGGGACAGACACACCATGTACTGATTTATAATAGAGGAATATGATGGGGCAGTTTTGACAGGGCAATTCTGATGGGGCAGTTTTGATGGGGCAATTATGATGGGGCAGTTTTATTGGTGGCAATTATGATGGGTCAGTTTTGATGGTGGCAATATGATGGGGCAGTTTTGATGGGAGAATTCTGATGGGGCAGTTTTGATGGTGGCAATATGATGGGCAGTTTTGATAGGGCAATTCTGATGGGGCAGTTTTGATGGTGGCAATATGATGGGGCAGTTTTGATTGGGACAATTTTAATGGAGCAGTTTTAAAGGTGGCAATATGATGGGGCAGTTTTGATGGGGGCAGCTTTGAAGGTGGCAATATGATGGGGCAGTTTTGATGGGGCAATTCTGATGGGGCAGTTTTGATGGTGGCAATATGATGGGGCAGTTTTAATGGGGACAATTTTGATGGGGCAATTATGATGGGGCAGTTTTGATGGCAGTATGATGGGGCAGTTTTGATGGTGGCCATTTTAGCAATTTAGCTATTCAGCTGTCAGGGATCCACCAGCACCAGTCCAGGACACTTACGTTCGCCTATGCGTCGGCGCGCTTCCATTCGGACACAGCATCAAACTGCTGTGCATCAGCGCGGCGCTCGGGCGCGCGCGCGGGTGCGCGGCGCGGGTGCGCGCGCGCGTGCGCGCGTGCACGCGCGCGGGCGCGCGCGCGTTCGCGTTAGCGCCGGTTTGGCGCCATCTTAGCACATAAAAGTTCCCCTGTTCCATGAGGACGTCGCTGCTTCGTCTCAGCTCTGTGAATCTGTTGACCCGTATCCTGATTGTCTGCTACCTGATCTTGACCCGGCTTGTTTGACCATCCGACCTGCTCCTATCCCGATCCGGCTTGTCTGACTACTCTTCTATCCGTATTTGCTACCGTTGCCGAACCCTGCCTGTTTACCGACTCTGCCTAGTCTGCCGTTATTACCTGTGCCAGCTACCTGCCGACCCGGACTGTCTGACTCTGCTTGTGCCTACTGTTCACTTGCTGTTGCACCTTCAGCTTCAGCTTCAGTGATCTCTCCCTCCAGCGTGTCAAGCCTGCTGCCGCTCCAGTCTGCTCTCACCTGCAACTCAGCCATCCAGTGTGTCAAGCCTGCTGCCGTTCCAGTCTCCTCTCACCTGCAACCCAGTGAGTCAAGTTACTGCTATTCCAGTCTCCACTCACCTGCAGCTCGGCCATCCCAGGAGGGATCTCTGCCTCCACATCAGAGACTATACAGGCACTCCTACCCCACTGCGCTCAGGAGACCACTGTCCCCACTCCAGTGGCTCCTGAACCAGCGTTGTATGAGAGGTCTTCTCCTACAGTCAGGCTCTCCTACCAGGTACCTTACAGTACGAAGCAGCCATGACTGAGCCTGCAGGAGATACCTCTCCTTTGAAAGAAATATGCACCCACCTTGCGGCCCTCACTCAAGCCGTACAATCCCTTCAGGATAACTACAACAGATTGGAGGGACAAGTCCAGAACCTAGCAGGCCCTAACCCCTTGGCCTCCTCTTCAGCCACAACCCCAGCACAGACGGCTTCTGGACCTTCTGTTGTAATGCTTCCACCTGAACCAAAGGTTCCTACTCCTGATAGATTCTCTGGAGACCGGTCCAAGTTCCGGGCCTTTCGCAACGCCTGCAAGCTCTTCTTTGCGTTACAGCCCCGAACCTTTTCACTGGAGGCCACCAAAGTGGGGTTTGTGATCTCCCTCCTACAAGGGGAACCTCAGATCTGGGCTCATCGGCTACTTGAGGGGGACTCCGTCCTAACCCAGTCTTTATCCTCTTTCTTTGAAGCCATGGCACAAATTTATGAGGACCCTCAACAGACTGCAACAGCTGAATCAGCACTGCTCACGCTCCAGCAAGGTCGCAGACCTGCGGAAGATTATGTCATGAACTTTAGACGTTGGAGTGCAGACACTCAGTGGAATGACGCGGCCCTGCGTCATCAGTTCCGCTTAGGTCTGTCTGAAGGTTTAAAGGACGAACTTGCCCGAGTGGGTGTACCAGACACTCTTGAAGCATTAATTAATCTGACTATCCAGATTGACCGGCGAATCCGGGAACGTCGTTCTGAACGATCCACTTTACAATCCCGCCCGATGTGGATGACAGCCAGAGCACCACTCCCGGCAGCACGCTACTTACCCCCATCCAGCTCTAATCCAGCTAATGCTATGCCTGATCCTGTGGAGCCTATGCAATTGGGACTGATGCGACCTGCCTTATCGCCTGAAGAACGGGCCCGGCGCCGGCAACTCAATCTGTGCCTCTACTGTGGTGGGACTGGGCACTATGTCCTGAACTGTCCAGTCAAATTAAGTAAGTGCCCATTCTCTGTGTATACCAGTCTCTCTGCTCTGTCTGCGAACTCTACCCACATTGCCATTCCTCTGTCTTTACAGCTGCAAGAAGGGACAATAACGACCAACGCCATCATTGATTCCGGAGCATGCAGTTGCTTTATTGACTCAAACTTTGCCAGCCAGCATAACATTCCATTACAAACCAAGACCCATGGACTCGCTGTATTTCTAGCTGATGGCTCCCGCATCAGATCGGGACAAGTAACCCAAGAAACCCTGCCTCTGCCTGCTTCTACTTACTCCCTACACAAGGAACTGCTGGTTCTTGATGTCATCTCCTCCCCCATGTTTCCCATCATCCTGGGCATTCCTTGGCTGCAGGCCCACAACCCTTACATTCATTGGACATCTGGAGAAGTGAAATTCTCATCTTCTTACTGTCTTGAACACTGTGTAAAGGAAGATTCGGATTCTTCATCTACTCTACTTTGTCTAGACACCGACCAGAAACTCTGCCAGGTCATACCTAAACAATATCATGAATTCATCGATGTTTTTAGTAAAAAGGGGGCAGACTCTCTTCCACCTCATCGGCCCTACGATTGCCCCATTGATTTGCTGCCTGGATCCGAGATACCATTCGGACGCATTTTTCCTTTATCCGAGAAGGAACAGGAAGTACTAAAAACATATATAGATGAGAATCTGGCCAAAGGTTTTATACGTCACTCTACCTCCCCAGCTGGTGCCGGAATATTTTTTGTGACCAAAAAGGACAAGTCGCTCCGGCCGTGTATCGATTATCGTGAGCTAAACAAGATCACGGTCAAAAACCGGTATCCCCTACCCTTGATACCTGAACTTTTTCAAAAATTAAGGACTGCCGTCATCTTCACCAAGCTTGACCTAAGAGGGGCATATAATCTAGTCCGCATCCGGGCTGGACATGAGTGGAAGACAGCATTCCGAACCCGATTCGGGCATTATGAATACCGGGTCATGCCCTTTGGGCTCTGCAACGCCCCTGCAACTTTTCAACACCTGATTAACGACGTCCTTAGGGACTTTCTGGATGTGTTTGTAATTGCATACCTGGACGATATCTTGATTTTTTCGGAGTCCCGTGAATTGCATCAGGAACATGTCCGCAGGGTGTTGGGTCGTCTTCGCTTACACAGTCTGTACGCGAAAGCGGAGAAATGCGAGTTCGAACAACAGAGCATCCAATTCTTGGGGTTAATCATCTCCGCAACAGGCATCAAGATGGACCCACAAAAAGTGTCCGCTGTGCTGGACTGGCCGGTACCCTTGGACAAGAAAGGAGTTCAACGGTTTGTGGGGTTTGCAAACTTCTACAGGAAATTCATCAGGGGGTTCTCAGCCATAATTGCACCCATCACGCAGTTAACCAAACAAAATATCCGTTTCTCCTGGAACCAACTTGCCCAAGATGCCTTCGAAAATCTCAAGAAGCTGTTTACTTCAGCACCTATCCTCAGTCATCCTGAACCATCCCTACCGTTTATTTTAGAGGTTGATGCCTCCGAGATTGCGGTAGGTGCGATTCTTTCACAGCGCAAAGGTAGCAAAGAGATAATGCATCCTGTAGGGTTCTTCTCCCGTAAACTCTCCCCCGCGGAGAAGAATTATGACGTCGGTGACCGTGAACTTCTCGCTATAAAAACTGCTCTAGAAGAATGGAGGTACCTGTTGGAAGGGGCTATGCATCCAGTACTAATTTATACTGACCATAAAAACCTAGAGTACTTACGATCTGCCAAACGTCTGAAGCCTCGACAAGCCCGCTGGGCTCTGTTTTTCTCACGTTTCTCATTCCACATCACGTACCGTCCAGGCTCTAAAAATATCAAACCAGACGCATTATCACGTATGCATGACAATCCTAAGGACTTATCCACTCCGGACACCATATTATCCTCAAACAGTTTTTTACTGCTGCAAAAAGATTTACTTTCCCTGATTAAGGAAGCATCCTCCGAATCAGCCAGGCCTACTGGAATTTCTTTAGTAAGTAGAGATGGTCTGTTCTGGAAAGGAAGCCAAATTTTTGTTCCTGAAGACATTCGGGTCAGGGTTTTAGCACTTCTCCACGACCACCCATTGGCAGGCCACTTTGGGGTCCGCAAGACCTTGGAACTAGTGCAGCGTACTTTCTGGTGGCCCAATCTGAAAGACTTTTGCGAAAAGTATGTCAGTTCCTGTCCCATCTGTATCCAGAATAAGTCGTCCAGGAATCGAGCTTGGGGCCTATTGAAACCATTGCCCGTACCCGACAGACCGTGGAAAATGATTTCTATGGACTTTATTGTGGAACTTCCATGTTCCGAAGGATGTTCAGCTATTTTTGTAGTTGTAGACCGTCTAACCAAAATGGCTCATTTTCTACCTTTAAGGGGAACCCCGTCTGCCTCCGAAACTGCTCGCATATTTATCAAGGAGATCATCAGACTTCATGGAGTACCGGCAAACATAGTTTCTGATAGGGGGGTTCAATTCACTTCACGTTTCTGGAGATCCCTGTGTGAAACCTTAAAAATTGAATTGGCTTTGTCCTCGGCATACCATCCTCAGACAAACGGTCAGACAGAGAGGACTAATCAGACCCTGGAACAATACATCAGATGCTTCACATCATTCACACAAGATGATTGGGTATCTCTATTACCCTTAGCGGAATTTGCCTATAACAATGCCAAACATTCTGCCACCGGTCAATCTCCCTTTTACGCCAATTATGGCTTTCACCTAACCTTTCTACCTGATTTCCTTTCAGAGTCTTCGGTTCCAGCAGTACAAAGTACGGTGGAGTTCCTCAGTCACAACAGCCGGTTGCTACAGGAAACGGTATCCAAGGCTCAGGCTGATGGTAAGAGAATCTTCGACCGGAAAAGAAGGGGGGAGCTGAACTTGCAAATTGGCGACCAGGTATGGCTTTCTACTGTTAACATCAAATTAGCATGTCCTTCCAAGAAGTTGGCACCTAGATTCATGGGACCTTTTCCAGTCAGAAGGAAAATCAATGAGGTATCTTATGAGTTGACGTTACCTGATTCATTTAAAATTCATCCAGTATTCCATGTATCTCTGCTTAAACCTGCTGTACCTGATCCCTTTCCTGCTAGGGGCACAAGACCCCCTGAACCTGTTGTAGTTGATGGCAGTGAGGAATTTGAGGTCGAGGCTATCCTCGATTGTAGAAGAAGGCAAGGGCAAAACCAGTTCTTAATCAAGTGGAAGGGCTACGGCCCAGAAAGTAACTCATGGGAACCGGACAGTAATGTGCATGCCAGGCGTCTAGTGCGCGCTTATTTTTCTACTCATCCTGAGAAGAAGAGGTTGTTGGGCATCCGGAGGCTGCCCCTTGGGGGGGGGCAATGTCAGGGATCCACCAGCACCAGTCCAGGACACTTACGTTCGCCTATGCGTCGGCGCGCTTCCATTCGGACACAGCATCAAACTGCTGTGCATCAGCGCGGCGCTCGGGCGCGCGCGCGGGTGCGCGGCGCGGGTGCGCGCGCGCGTGCGCGCGTGCACGCGCGCGGGCGCGCGCGCGTTCGCGTTAGCGCCGGTTTGGCGCCATCTTAGCACATAAAAGTTCCCCTGTTCCATGAGGACGTCGCTGCTTCGTCTCAGCTCTGTGAATCTGTTGACCCGTATCCTGATTGTCTGCTACCTGATCTTGACCCGGCTTGTTTGACCATCCGACCTGCTCCTATCCCGATCCGGCTTGTCTGACTACTCTTCTATCCGTATTTGCTACCGTTGCCGAACCCTGCCTGTTTACCGACTCTGCCTAGTCTGCCGTTATTACCTGTGCCAGCTACCTGCCGACCCGGACTGTCTGACTCTGCTTGTGCCTACTGTTCACTTGCTGTTGCACCTTCAGCTTCAGCTTCAGTGATCTCTCCCTCCAGCGTGTCAAGCCTGCTGCCGCTCCAGTCTGCTCTCACCTGCAACTCAGCCATCCAGTGTGTCAAGCCTGCTGCCGTTCCAGTCTCCTCTCACCTGCAACCCAGTGAGTCAAGTTACTGCTATTCCAGTCTCCACTCACCTGCAGCTCGGCCATCCCAGGAGGGATCTCTGCCTCCACATCAGAGACTATACAGGCACTCCTACCCCACTGCGCTCAGGAGACCACTGTCCCCACTCCAGTGGCTCCTGAACCAGCGTTGTATGAGAGGTCTTCTCCTACAGTCAGGCTCTCCTACCAGGTACCTTACATCAGCATTCCCACGCATTTTCCCCAGGAAATGCATTTTCTCGACAATTCTGATGGGGCAGTTTTGATGGTGGCAATATGATGGGGCAGTTTTGATGGGGCAATTCTGATGGGGCAGTTTTGATGGTGGCAATATGATGGGGCAGTTTTGATGGGGACAATTTTAATGGAGCAGTTTTAAAGGTGGCAATATGATGGGGCAGTTTTGATGGGGGCAGTTTTGATGGTGGCAATATGATGGGGCAGTTTTGATGGGGCAATTCTGATGGGGCAGTTTTGATGGTGGCAATATGATGGGGCAGTTTTAATGGGGACAATTTTGATGGGGCAATTCTGATGGGGCAGTTTTGATGGCAGTATGATGGGGCAGTTTTGATGGCGGCCATTTTAGCAATTTAGCTATTCAGCATTCCCACGCATTTTCCCCAGGAAATGCATTTTCTCGTTATTTTTAATCTACTTAATTTTAATTTTAATTTTATTCCGTACGTTTTTTGGCTCTGCGTAACTTCTGCATACTTTCAGCTATTAAAACCATTCGACTATCAAAATGTTTGTCTCTTTTAGCTGATGTGTGCTCTTTTTCAACTTTTTTTCTACCATTTATACTTTTTAAAATATTAAGCTTTTTAACACTTTTTTTAACATTGAAGTCAATGGGAGCATGCTTGAAATCCGTAAATTCTTCTTCCGCTCCCAAAAGTTTCAGCTCCTTCATACTTTCACCTAGAGACACCAAACAAACTTTAAAATGTTCACAAAATATTCAGCTATTTGGCTATATCTTTTCAGTTTGATATCTTTTACAGTTTTTGAGAAAAAGCTTTTTGTTTAGAGGTCATTTCAGGAAATTTTAGAAATTAATCAGAGTGTACTGTGTTTGTTTTGTTGCCATGGTTACCAAAGCTTCTGTTATACACAGGGGGGGAGGTGGCTGGAGCATCTCAGCTCTGAATACAGAGCCCGGGGGAGGGGACAGACACACCATGTACTGATTTATAATAGAGGAATATGATGGGGTAGTTTTGATAGGGCAATTCTGATGGGGCAGTTTTGATGGGGCAATTATGATGGGGCAGTTTTATTGGTGGCAATTATGATGGGTCAGTTTTGATGGTGGCAATATGATGGGGCAGTTTTGATGGTACAATTCTGATGGGGCAGTTTTGATGGTGGCAATATGATGGGCAGTTTTGATAGGGCAATTCTGATGGGGCAGTTTTGATGGTGGCAATATGATGGGGCAGTTTTGATGGGGACACTTTTAATGGAGCCGTTTTAAAGGTGGCAATATGATGGGGCAGTTTTGATGGGGGCAGTTTTGATGGTGGCAATATGATGGGGCAGTTTTGATGGGGCAATTCTGATGGGGCAGTTTTGATAATGGCAATATGATGGGGCAGTTTTAATGGGGACAATTTTGATGGGGCAATTCTGATGGGGCAGTTTTGATGGCAGTATGATGGGGCAGTTTTGATGGCAGTATGATGGGGCAGTTTTGATGGCGGCCATTTTAGCAATTTAGCTATTCAGCATTCCCACGCATTTTCCCCAGGAAATGCATTTTCTAGTTAGTGGGAATGCTTTAGCAGTCCCACTATTGTTATTCGATTTTATTTATTTTTAAACTTAATTTTAATAATTTTATTCCGTACGTTTTTCGGTAATGCGTAACTTCTGCATACTTTCAGCTATTAAAACCATTCAACTATCAAAATGTTCGTCTCTTTTAGCTGAGGTGTGCTCTTTTTCAACTTTTTTTCTACCATTTATACTTTTTAAAATATTAAGCTTTTTATCACTTTTTTTAACATTGAAGTCAATGGGAGCATGCTTGAAATCCTTAAATTTTTCTTCCGCTCCCTAAAGTTTCAGCTCCTTCATACTTTCACCTAGAGACACCAAACAAACTTTAAAATGTTCACAAAATATTCAGCTATCTGGCTATATCTTTTCAGTTTGATATCTTTTACAGTTTTTGAGAAAAAGCTTTTTGTTTAGAGGTCATTTCAAGAAATTTTAGCCATTAATCAGAGTGTACTGTGTGTGTTTTGTTGCCATGGTTACCAAAGCTTCTGTTATACACAGGGGGGAGGTGGCTGGAGCATCTCAGCTCTGATTACAGAGCCCGGGGGAGGGGACAAAAGCTGAAAAATCAGAACATGATTTCTAAACTGCCGCCACTCCCTCATTTTCAAGCCCACCTACACAAATCTTATATCAAAACGTTCAGCTATCCCTGCTGCCACTAAACATGTCCACGGCTAAGCCATAGTCCTGATAGTTTTCACAATATGACCATTTGTTTGCAACTCACACCGTCCATTGACATTCATTGAAACTACACTCTAGCCCCTTCAAATTTGAAGGGCAATTTCTAAACTGCGACCGTGCCTTCAATTTTAATATTTCAGAGACATACTATATATCAAAATCTAGGTCTGTGTCAGGGATCTACCAGCACCAGTCCAGGGCACTTGCATTCGCCTATGCGCCGGCGCGCTTCCATTCGGACACGGCATCAAACTGCTGTGCATCAGCGCGGCGCTCGGGCGTGTGCGGGTGCGCGGCGCGGGTGCGCGCGCGTTCGCGTTAGCGCCGGTTTGGCGCCATTTTAGCACATAAAAGTTCCCCTGTTCCATGAGAACATCGCTGCTTCGTCTCAGCTCTGTGAATCTGTTGACCCGTATCCTGATTGTCTGCTACCTCATCTTGACCCGGCTTGTTTGACCATCCGACCTGCTCCAATCCCGATCCGGCTTGTCTGACTACTCTTCTGTCTGTATTTGCTACCGTTGCCGAACCCTGCCTGTTCACCGACTCTGCCTCGCCTGCCGTTATTACCTGTGCCAGCTACCTGCCGACCCGGACTGTCTGACTCTGCTTGTGCCTACTGTTCACTTGCTGTTGCACCTTCAGCTTCAGTGATCTCTCCCTCCAGCGTGTCAAGCCTGCTGCCGTTCCAGTCTGCTCACACCTGCAACTCAGCCATCCAGTGTGTCAAGCCTGCTGCCGTTCCAGTCTCCTCTCACCTGCAACCCAGTGAGTCAAGTTACTGCTGTTTCAGTCTCCACTCACCTGCAGCTCTGCCATCCCAGGAGGGATCTCTGCCTCCACATCAGAGACTATACAGGCACTCCTACCCCACTGCGCTCAGGAGACCACTGTCCCCACTCCAGTGGCTCCTGAACCAGCGTTGTATGAGAGGTCTTCTCCTACAGTCAGGCTCTCCTACCAGGTACCTTACAGTACGAAGCAGCCATGACTGAGCCTGCAGGAGATACTTCTCCTTTGAAAGAAATATGCACCCACCTTGCGGCCCTCACTCAAGCCGTACAATCCCTTCAGGATAACTACAACAGATTGGAGGGACAAGTCCAGAACCTAGCAGGGCCTAACCCCTTGGCCTCCTCTTCAGCCACTACCCCAGCACAGACGGCTCCTGGACCTTCTGTTGTAATGCTTCCACCTGAACCAAAGGTTCCCACTCCTGATAGATTCTCTGGAGACCGGTCCAAGTTCCGGGCCTTTCGCAACGCCTGCAAGCTCTTCTTTGCGTTACAGCCCCGAACTTTTTCACTGGAGGCCACCAAAGTGGGGTTTGTGATCTCCCTCCTACAAGGGGAACCTCAGATCTGGGCTCATCGGCTACTTGAGGGGGACTCAGTCCTAACCCAGTCTTTATCCTCTTTCTTTGAAGCCATGGCACAAATTTATGAGGACCCTCAACAGACTGCAACAGCTGAATCAGCACTGCTCACGCTCCAGCAAGGTCGCAGACCTGCGGAAGATTATGTCATGAACTTTAGACGTTGGAGTGCGGACACTCAGTGGAATGACGCGGCCCTGCGTCATCAGTTCCGCTTAGGTCTGTCTGAAGGTTTAAAGGACGAACTTGCCCGAGTGGGTGTACCAGACACTCTTGAAGCATTAATTAATCTGACTATCCAAATTGACCGGCGAATCCGGGAACGTCGTTCTGAACGATCCACTTTACAATCCCGCCCGATGTGGATGACAGCCAGAGCACCACTCCCGGCAGCACGCTAATTACCCCCATCCAGTTCAAATCCAGCTAATGCTATGCCTGACTCTGTGGAGCCTATGCAATTGGGACTGATGCGACCTGCCTTATCGCCTGAAGAACGGGCCCGGCGCCGGCAACTCAATCTGTGCCTCTACTGCGGTGGGACTGGGCACTATGTCCTGAACTGTCCAGTCAAATTAAGTAAGTGCCCATCCTCTGTGTATACCAGTCTTTCTGCTCTGTCTGCGAACTCTACCCACATTGCCATTCCTCTGTCTTTACAGCTGCAAGAAGGGACAATAACGATCAACGCCATCATTGATTCCGGAGCATGCAGCTGCTTTATAGACTCAAACTTTGCCAGCCAGCATAACATTCCATTACAAACCAAGACCCATGGACTCGCTGTGTTTCTAGCTGATGGTTCCCGCATCAGATCGGGACAAGTAACCCAAGAAACCCTGCCTCTGCCTGCTTCTACTTCCTCCCAACACAAGGAACTGCTGGTTCTTGATGTCATCTCCTCCCCTATGTTTCCCATCATCCTGGGCATTCCTTGGCTGCAGGCCCACAACCCTTACATTCATTGGACATCTGGAGAAGTGAAATTCTCATCTTCTTACTGTCTTGAACACTGTTTAAAGGAAGATTCGGATTCTTCATCTACTCTACTTTGTCTAGACACCGACCAGAAACTCTGCCAGGTCATACCTAAACAATATCATGAATTCATCGATGTTTTTAGTAAAAAGGGAGCAGACTCTCTTCCACCTCATCGGCCCTACGATTGCCCCATTGATTTGCTGCCTGGATCCGAGATACCATTCGGACGCATTTTTCCTTTATCCGAGAAGGAACAGGAAGTACTAAAAACATATATAGATGAGAATCTGGCCAAAGGTTTTATACGTCACTCTACCTCTCCAGCTGGTGCCGGAATATTTTTTGTGACCAAAAAGGACAAGTCGCTCCGGCCGTGTATCGATTATCGTGAGCTAAACAAGATCACGGTCAAAAATCGGTATCCCCTACCCTTGATACCTGAACTTTTTCAAAAATTAAGGACTGCCGTCATCTTCACCAAGCTTGACCTAAGAGGGGCATATAATCTAGTCCGCATCCGGGCTGGACATGAGTGGAAGACAGCATTCCGAACCCGATTCGGGCATTATGAATACCTGGTCATGCCCTTTGGACTCTGCAATGCCCCTGCAACTTTTCAACACCTGATTAACGACGTCCTCAGGGACTTTCTAGATGTGTTTGTAATTGCATACCTGGACGATATCTTGATTTTTTCTGAATCCCGTGAATTGCATCAGGAACATGTCCGCAGGGTGTTGGGTCGTCTCCGCTTACACAGTCTGTACGCAAAAGCGGAGAAATGTGAGTTTGAACAACAGAGCATCCAATTCTTGGGGTTAATCATCTCCGCAACAGGCATCAAGATGGACCCACAAAAAGTGTCCGCTGTGCTGGACTGGCCGGTACCCTTGGACAAGAAAGGAGTTCAACGGTTTGTGGGGTTTGCAAACTTCTACAGGAAATTCATCAGGGGGTTCTCAGCCATAATTGCACCCATCACGCAGTTAACCAAACAAAATATCCGTTTCTCCTGGAACCAACTTGCCCAAGATGCCTTCGAAAATCTCAAGAAACTGTTTACTTCAGCACCTATCCTCAGTCACCCTGAACCATCCCTACCGTTTATTTTAGAGGTTGATGCCTCCGAGATTGCGGTAGGTGCGATTCTTTCACAGTGCAAAGGTAGCAAAGAGATAATGCATCCTGTAGGGTTCTTCTCCCGTAAACTCTCCCCTGCGGAGAAGAATTATGACGTTGGTGACCGTGAACTTCTCGCTATTAAAGCTGCTCTAGAAGAATGGAGGTACCTGTTGGAGGGGGCTATGCATCCAGTACTAATTTATACTGACCATAAAAACCTAGAGTACTTACGATCTGCCAAACGCATTATCACGTATGCATGACAATCCTAAGGACTTATCCACTCCGGACACCATCTTACCCTCAAACAGTTTTTTACTGCTGCAAAAAGATTTACTTTCCCTGATTAAGGAAGCATCCTCTGAATCAGCCAGGCCTACTGGAATTTCTGTAGTAAGTAGAGATGGTCTGTTCTGGAAAGGAAGCCAAATTTTTGTTCCTGAAGACATTCGGGTCAAGGTTTTAACACTTCTCCATGACCACCCATTGGCAGGCCACTTTGGAGTCCGCAAGACCCTGGAACTAGTGCAGCGTACTTTCTGGTGGCCCAATCTGAAAGACTTTTGTGAAAAGTATGTTAGTTCCTGTCCCATCTGTATCCAGAATAAGTCGTCCAGGAATCGAGCTTGGGGCCTATTGAAACCATTGCCCGTACCCGACAGACCATGGAAAATGATTTCTATGGACTTTATTGTGGAACTTCCATGTTCTGAAGGATGTTCAGCTATCTTTGTAGTTGTGGACCGTCTAACCAAAATGGCTCATTTTCTACCTTTAAGGGTAACCCCGTCTGCCTCCGAAACTGCTCGCATATTTATCAAGGAGATCATCAGACTTCATGGAGTACCTGCAAACATAGTTTCTGATAGAGGGGTTCAATTCACTTCACGTTTCTGGAGATCCCTGTGTGAAACCTTAAAGATTAAATTGGCCTTGTCCTCGGCATACCATCCTCAGACAAACGGTCAGACAGAAAGGACTAATCAGACCCTGGAACAATACATCAGATGCTTCACATCATTCACACAAGATGATTGGGTATCTCTATTACCCTTAGCAGAATTTGCCTATAACAATGCCAAACATTCTGCCACCGGTCAATCTCCCTTTTTCGCCAATTATGGCTTTCACCTAACCTTTCTACCTGATTTCCTTTCAGAGTCTTCGGTTCCAGCAGTACAAAGTACGGTGGAGTTCCTCAGTCACAACAGCCGGTTGTTACAGGAAACAGTATCCAAGGCTCAGGCTGATGGTAAGAGAATCTTCGACCGGAAAAGAAGGGGGGAGCTGAACTTGCAAATTGGCGACCAGGTATGGCTTTCTACTGTTAATATCAAATTAGCATGTCCTTCCAAGAAGTTGGCACCTAGATTCATGGGACCTTTTCCAGTCAGAAGGAAAATCAATGAAGTATCTTATGAGTTGACGTTACCTGATTCATTTAAAATTCATCCAGTATTCCATGTATCTCTGCTTAAACCTGCTGTACCTGATCCCTTTCCTGCTAGGGGCACAAGACCCCCTGAACCTGTTGTAGTTAATGGCAGTGAGGAATTTGAGGTCGAGGCTATCCTTGATTGTAGAAGAAGGCAAGGGCCAAACCAATTCTTAATCAAGTGGAAAGGCTACGGCCCAGAAAGTAACTCATGGGAACCGGACAGTAATGTGCATTGCCAGGCGTCTAGTGCGCGCTTATTTTTCTACTCATCCTGAGAAGAAGAGGTTGTTGGGCATCCGGAGGCTGCCCCTTGGGGGGGGGCAATGTCAGGGATCTACCAGCACCAGTCCAGGGCACTTGCATTCGCCTATGCGCCGGCGCGCTTCCATTCGGACACGGCATCAAACTGCTGTGCATCAGCGCGGCGCTCGGGCGCGCGCGGGTGCACGCGCGCGTGCGCGGGTGCGCGCGCGCGTGCGCGGGTGCGCGTTAGCGCCGGTTTGGCGCCATTTTAGCACATAAAAGTTCCCCTGTTCCATGAGAACATCGCTGCTTCGTCTCAGCTCTGTGAATCTGTTGACCCGTATCCTGATTGTCTGCTACCTGATCTTGACCCGGCTTGTTTGACCATCCGACCTGCTCCAATCCCGATCCGGCTTGTCTGACTACTCTTCTGTCTGTATTTGCTACCGTTGCCGAACCCTGCCTGTTCACCGACTCTGCCTCGCCTGCCGTTATTACCTGTGCCAGCTACCTGCCGACCCAGACTGTCTGACTCTGCTTGTGCCTACTGTTCACTTGCTGTTGCACCTTCAGCTTCAGTGATCTCTCCCTCCAGCGTGTCAAGCCTGCTGCCGTTCCAGTCTGCTCTCACCTGCAACTCAGCCATCCAGTGTGTCAAGCCTGCTGCCGTTCCAGTCTCCTCTCACCTGCAACCCAGTGAGTCAAGTTACTGCTGTTTCAGTCTCCACTCACCTGCAGCTCTGCCATCCCAGGAGGGATCTCTGCCTCCACATCAGAGACTATACAGGCACTCCTACCCCACTGCGCTCAGGAGACCACTGTCCCCACTCCAGTGGCTCCTGAACCAGCGTTGTATGAGAGGTCTTCTCCTACAGTCAGGCTCTCCTACCAGGTACCTTACAGTCTGGGTCTTGTGATTCTCACAATATAAAGATCTTCGCTGTAGGATGTATAGTTTTTAAAATACGGCCATTTGTTTAGAGGTCATTTCAGGAAATTTTAGCCATTAATCAGAGTGTACTGTGTTTGTTTTGTTGCCATGGTTACCAAAGCTTCTGTTATACACAGGGGGGGAGGTGGCTGGAGCATCTCAGCTTTGATTACAGAGCCCGGGGGAAGGGACAGACACACCATGTACTGATTTATAATAGAGGAATATGATGGGGCAGTTTTGATGGGGTAATTCTGATGGGGCAGTTTTGATGGTGGCAATATGATGGGGCAGTTTTGATGGTTGCAATATGATGGGGCTGTTTTGATAGGGCAATTCTGATGGGGCAGTTTTGATGGTGGCAATATGATGGGACAGTTTTGATGGCAATATGATGTGGGCAATTTTGGTGGGGGCCGTTTTAGCAATTCAGCATTCCCACGCATTTTCCCCAGGAAATGCATTTTCTAGTTTATTCTTAATCTTCTTAATTTTAATTTTATTCCGTACTTTTTTTGTTCTGCATAACTTCTGCATACTTTCAGCTATTAAAACCATTCAACTATCAAAATGTTCGTCTCTTTTAGCTGAGGTGTGCTCTTTTTTTACTTTTTTTCTACCATTTATACTTTTTAAAATATTAAGCTTTTTATCACTTTTTTTTAACATTGAAGTCAATGGGAGCATGCTTGAAATCCTTAAATTCTTCTTCCGCTCTCAAAAGTTTCAGCTCCTTCATACTTTCACCTAGAGACACCAAACAAACATTAAAATGTTCACAAAATATTCAGCTATCTGGCTATATCTTTTCAGTTTGATATCTTTTACAGTTTTTGAGAAAAAGCTTTTTGTTTAGAGGTCATTTCAGGAAATTTTAGCCATTAATCAGAGTGTACTGTGTTTGTTTTGTTGCCATGGTTATCAAAGCTTCTGTTATACACAGGGGGGAGGTGGCTGGAGCATCTCAGCTCTGAATACAGAGCCCGGGGGAGGGGACAGACACACCATGTACTGATTTATAATAGAGGAATATGATGGTGCAGTTTTGATAGGGCAATTCTGATGGGGCAGTTTTGATGGGGCAATTATGATGGGACAGTTTTATTGGTGGCAATTATGATGGGTCAGTTTTGATGGTGGCAATATGATGGGGCAGTTTTGATGGGACAATTCTGATGGGGCAGTTTTGATGGTGGCAATATGATGGGGCAGTTTTGATGGGGTAAT
This sequence comes from Aquarana catesbeiana, assembly GCA_037953035.1. Taxonomy (NCBI): domain Eukaryota; kingdom Metazoa; phylum Chordata; class Amphibia; order Anura; family Ranidae; genus Aquarana; species Aquarana catesbeiana. The sequence continues at coordinate 1,390,506 of JBBHAA010002058.1, forward strand.
TCTGATGGGACAATTTTGATGGGGCAATTCTGATGGGACAGTTTTGATGGGGCAATTCTGATGGGGCAGTTTTTATGGCAACATGATGGGGCAGTTTTGATGGTGGCAATATGATGGGGCAGTTTTGATAGGGTAGTTTTGATGGTGTCAATATGAAGGGGCAGTTTTGATGGGGCAATTCTGATGGGGCAGTTTTGATGGTGGCAATATGATGGGGCAGTTTTGATGGTGGCAATATGATGGGGCAGTTTTGATGGGGACAATTTTTATGGAGCAGTTTTAAAGGTGGCAATATGATGGGGCAGTTTTGATGGGGGCAGTTTTGATGGTGGCAATATGATGGGGCAGTTTTGATGGGGCAATTCTGATGGGGCAATTCTGATGGGGCAGTTTTGATGGTGGCAATATGATGGGGTAGTTTTATTGGGGACAATTTTGATGAGGTAATTCTAATGGGCCAGATTTGATGGCGGCCATTTTAGCAATTTAGCTATTCAGCATTCCCACGCATTTTCCCCAGGAAATGCATTTTCTAGTTTATTTTTAATTTTAATCTTAATAATTTTATTCCGTACGTTTTTTGGTTCTGCGTAACTTCTGCATACTTTCAGCTATTAAAACCATTCAACTATTAAAATGTTCGTCTCTTTTAGCTGAGGTGTGCTCTTTTTCAACTTTTTTTCTACCATTTATACTTTTTAAAATATTAAGCTTTTTATCACTTTTTTTTAACATTGAAGTCAATGGGAGCATGCTTGAAATCCTTAAATTTTTCTTCCGCTCCCAAAAGTTTCAGCTCCTTCATACTTTCACCTAGAGACACCAAACAAACTTTAAAATGTTCACAAAATATTCAGCTATCTGGCTATATCTTTTCAGTTTGATATCTTTTACAGTTTTTGAGAAAAAGCTTTTTGTTTAGAGGTCATTTCAAGAAATTTTAGCCATTAATCAGAGTGTACTGTGTGTGTTTTGTTGCCATGGTTACCAAAGCTTCTGTTATACACAGGGGGGGAGGTAGCTGGAGCATCTCAGCTCTGATTACAGAGCCCGGGGGGAGGCGACAAAAGCTGAAAAATCAGAACATGATTTCTAAACTGCCGCCACTCCCTCATTTTCAAGCCCACCTACACAAATCTTATATCAAAACGTTCAGCTATCCCTGCTGCCACTAAACATGTCCACGGCTAAGCCATAGTCCTGATAGTTTTCACAATATGACCATTTGTTTGCAACTCACACCGTCCATTGACATTCATTGAAACTACACTCTAGCCCCTTCAAATTTGAAGGGCAATTTCTAAACTGCGACCGTGCCTTCAATTTTACTATACATCAAAATCTAGGTCTGGGTCTTGTGATTCTCACAATATAAAGATCTTCGCTGTAGGATTTATAGTTTTTGGGAAAAAGCTTTTTGTTTAGAGGTCATTTCAGGAAATTTTAGCCATTAATCAGAGTGTACTGTTAGTGTTTGTTTTGTTGCCATGGTTACCAAAGCTTCTGTTATACACAGGGGGGGAGGTGGCTGGAGCATCTCAGCTTTGATTACAGAGCCCGGGGGAGGGGACAGACACACCATGTACTGATTTATAATAGAGGAATATGATGGGGAAGTTTTGATGGGGTAATTCTGATGGGGCAGTTTTGATGGTGGCAATATGATGGGGCAGTTTTGATGGTGGCAATATGATGGGGCTGTTTTGATAGGGCAATTCTGATGGGGCAGTTTTGATGGTGGCAATATGATGGGACAGTTTTGATGGCAATATGATGGGGGCAATTTTGCTGGGGGCCGTTTTAGCAATTCAGCATTCCCACGCATTTTCCCCAGGAAATGCATTTTCTAGTTTTTCTTATTATTATTCCGTACATTTTTCGGTAATGCGTAACTTATGCATACTTTCAGCTATTAAAACCATTCAACTATCAAAATCTCAGCTCTGAATACAGAGCCCGGGGGAGGGGACAGGCACACCATGTACTGATTTATAATAGAGGAATATGATGGGGCAGTTTTGATAGGGCAATTCTGATGGGGCAGTTTTGATGGGGCAATTCTGATGGGGCAATTATGATGGGGCAGTTTTATTGGTGGCAATTATGATGGGTCAGTTTTGATGGTGGCAATATAATGGGGCAGTTTTGATGGGATAATTCTGATGGGGCAGTTTTGATGGTGGCAATATGATGGGGCAGTTTTGATGGGACAATTCTGATGGGGCAGTTTTGATGGTGGCAATTTTAATGGAGCAGTTTTAAAGGTGGCAATATGATGGGGCAGTTTTGATGGTGGCAGTTTTGATGGTGGCAATATGATGGGGCAGTTTTGATGGGGCAATTCCGATGGGGCAGTTTTGATGGTGGCAATATGATGGGGCAGTTTTAATGGGGACAATTTTGATGGGGCAATTCTGATGTGGCAGTTTTGATGGCGCAGTTTTGATGGCGGCCATTTTAGCAATTTAGCTATTCAGCATTCCCACGCATTTTCCCCAGGAAATGCATTTTCTAGTTATTTTTCTTCTTCTTATTCCGTACGTTTTTTGGTTCTGCGTAACTTCTGCATACTTTCAGCTATTAAAACCATTCAACTATCAAAATGTTTGTCTCTTTTAGCTGAGGTGTGCTCTTTTTCAACTTTTTTTCTACCATTTAGACTTTTTAAAATATTAAGCTTTTTATCACTTTTTTTAACATTGAAGTCTATGGGAGCATGCTTGAAATCCTTAAATTCTTCTTCCGCTCCCAAAAGTTTCAGCTCCTTCATTCTTTCACCTACAGACACCAAACAAACTTTAAAATGTTCACAAAATATTCAGCTATCTGGCTATATCTTTTCAGTTTGATATCTTTTACAGTTTTTTGAGAAAAAAAATCATTTTTGAAAAAAAAAATCATTTTTGAAAAAAAAGTTCAGCTCTTTCAGCTAATGATGGGACCTCAACTGTTTTACTACTATTTATACTTTTTAAAATATTAAGCTTTTTAACACTTTTCACAGTTACTCCGCCCACTCCACCCAGTTACTCCACCCACTCCAGTTGTAGAGGCAAGAACACTTTCACAATTTCCCCAGAAATTGTACCTTTTCTAGTTCTTATTAAGTGTTCTTGCATAGCAAGACCACTTACTGTTATCTCACATATATATTATTCTTATTATTATAGCCAAATTTACCACCCTAACTCCTCCCACAGTTTTTACACTACATAGACAAGTAATATACCGAAACGTGCGGATTGTTCCCGAATGGTGTGCTATTACTTTGTGGAACGTTTCGCCGAATGGTTCACAAAATATCGTCATTTTTGCGGCGAAATTGGTCCCATAGGAATGAATGGGGAAACTAGAGTGGGAGATGACAAAAGCTGAAAAATCAGAACATGATTTCTAAACTGCCGCCACTCCCTCATTTTCAAGCCCACCTACACAAATCTTATATCAAAACGTTCAGCTATCCCTGCTGCCACTAAACATGTCCACGGCTAAGCCATAGTCCTGATAGTTTTCACAATATGACCATTTGTTTGTAACTCACGCCATCCATTGACATTCATTGAAACTACACTCTAGCCCCCTCCAAATTTGAAGGGCAATTTCTAAACTGCGACCGTGCCTTCATTTTTAATATTTCACAGACATACTATACATCAAAATCTAGGTCTGGGTCTTGTGATTCTCACAATATAAAGATCTTCGCTGTAGGATGTATAGTTTTTAAAATACGGCCATTTGTTTAGAGGTCATTTCAGGAAATTTTAGCCATTAATCAGAGTGTACTGTTAGTGTTTGTGTTGTTGCCATGGTTACCAAAGCTTCTGTTATACACAGGGGGGGAAGGTGGCTGGAGCATCTCAGCTGATTACAGAGCCCAGGGGAGGGGACAGACACACCATGTACTGATTTATAATAGAGGAATATGATGGGGCAGTTTTGATGGGGTAATTCTGATGGGGCAGTTTTGATGAAGTAGTATTTGGGAAGCATAAACAGGGCATGAGCGTTGCTAAGAAACAGTGGTTGTAAACACAAGATGCTGAGACACCCCAAATGCATGTGACTTCATCTGCTAGACTTGATAATGCTTGTAGACTCCTCCCACAGTTTTTACACTACAGAGACAAGTAATATACCGAAACGTGCGGAGTGTTCCCGATTGGTGTGCTATCACTTTGTGGAACGTTTCGCCGAATGGTCCATGAAATATCGTCGTTTTTGCGGCGAAATTGGTCCCATAGGAATGAATGGCAAAATGTTCAAAAGGAAATGTTGCTAGGAAACAGTGGTTGTAAACACAAGATGCTGAGACACCCCAAATGCATGTGACTTCATCTGCTAGACTTGATAATGCTTGTAGACTCCTCCCACATTTTCCACACTACAGAGACAAGTAATATACCGAAACGTGCGGATTTTTATCGTCGTTTTTGCGGCAAAATTGGTCCCATAGGAATGAATGGCGAAATGTTCAAAACTAGAGTGGGAGGTGACAAAAGCTGACAACCCCATGATCAGCCAAAACATTATGACCACCCCATGATCAGCCAAAACATTATGACCGCCCCATGTAAAAAAAAATATATTTTTGGAAAAAATAAAAATTAATTTTTGAAAAAAAAAATATTTTTGAAAAAAAAAATATTTTTGAAAAAAAAATATATTTTTGAAAAAAAAATCACTTTTGAAAAAAAAAAATTAAAAAAAAAATCATTTTTGAAAAAAACAAAATTCATTTTTGAAAAAAAAATTTTCATTTTTGAAAAAAAAATCATTTAAAAAAATCATTTTTGAAAAAACAAAAAAAAAAATCATTTTTGAAAAAACAAAAAAACAAAATCATTTTTGAAAAAAAAAAATCACAAAGCTCTGAGGGGAATTATAGCTCCTCTCACACAGCTCTAAGGACAATTATAGCATTATAGCTCCTCCCACACAGCTTGGAGGGAAGTTATAGCTCCTCCAATACAGCTTTGAGGGGAATTATAGCTCCTCCCACACAGCTCAAAGGGGAATTATAGCATTATAGTTTAGCATTATAGCTCCTCCCACACAACTCTGAGGGGAATTATAGTTTCTCCCACACCGCTGTGAGGGGAATTATAGCTCCTCCTACACAGCTCTGAGGGGAATTACAGCTTAGCATTATAGCTCCTCCCACACAGCTGAGGAGAATTAGAGCTCCTCCCACACAACTCTGAGAGGAATTATAGTTTCTTCCACACCGCTGTGAGGGGAATTATAGCTCCTTTTAAACAGCTCTGAGGGGAATTATAGCTTCTCCCACACAACTCTGATGGGAAATGTAGCTTCTCCCACACAGCTCTGAGGGGAAATATAGCTTCTCTCACACAGCTCTAAGGGGAATTATAGCTCCTCCCACACAACACTAAGGGGAATTGTATCTCCTCCCACACAGCTCTGAGGGGAATTATAGCATTATTGCTCCTCCCACACAGCTCAGAGGGGAGTTATAGCTCCTCCCACACAGCTCTGAGGCGAATTATAGCTCCTCCTCCAACACAACTCTGAGGGGAATTATAGCTCTTCGAACAAAGCTCTGAGGAGAATTATAGCTCCTTCCACAAATATCATCATGCCATCTAAAGGAAAGAGATCTAAAGCTGCAAAGATACGCTGGACTAAACTGGATCCGGAGCCCCACAGCAGCATAGTGGATATGGAGGTTTGTGACAGTGAATGTGCCCAGGAGGTACATAGTGAACCTGTGGTGTCATTTTCATGTTCAACTCAGTGTCAAGTTCAAGAGCACAGTGACAGTGTGATGGGCACTTCTGAAAATCATGGCATGCAAGAACCATGTGTACCAAGTGAGATTTCTGTGCAGGCATCATTTCATCAGGGTCATCATGGCTATGGAAGGTTAAGGAACAAACAGTGTACATGCATGGCTCTGACATTTTTGGCATACCACAGTGAGCTTGATGATGTGAGAAAGGGTGATCTTGATCAAATACTGAAGAAGGGCAACAGCTTGTATGGCTCAACAATAAAACAGCTAAAACAAAGAAATGTCTATCAGCATCAACACTTGACAATGGAAGAAGTGCCCCTCAGAGTCAACACTGACAAATATGAGTATAACGTTGTTAAATCTCCAGTGTTATCGGGATGTATGAGAGACACGGTAGACGGTGACAACCAAGGTTGGTTTGTTGACCTCTCCACAAGACTTCAGTGCCTCAATGCAGATGTTACACATGCACTTTTTATAGTAGTGCCATATTGCATTGCATTGTTCAGAGACAAGTCTGGGAGATATGGACTGTTTGATTCTCATAGTCGAAATAAGGATGGACTTCCTGCCACTGGAAAAGGAAAAGCTGTTATGATCACTTTTACACATTTGAGTGATATGGGGGCAAGGATTTATAAGTTGTATGAATTGCTCCTTACAGACACCAGAGGCCCTATTGATGGACTGCAGTATGACTTCATGCCAGTCTCATTTCATCGTGCAAGACGTCTGTCAGATGGTTTGCTGTCCCCACTGGTGCAATCTGACAAACCACATAATGCAAAGCATGTGGAGAACAAAGTGACACAGATGACCAAAGATGTAACACACACTGGATTCCCAGCCAGCAAGCATTCTCCACAGTCAGTTGATGCGAAATCCTCACAGGGCATATGGAAGGACAGTAAGGCATTGTCCAAATTAAATGCACAGAGACGACAAAAACTGAAGACAAGACACAGAAATGAAAGAAGGCGTGATTTCAAGGCTACAAAGATGTCTGTCACCAATAAGAAAAGGACATACATCACCAGCCGATACAGAGCAGATGCTGATTTTAAGTTGAAGCAGAAGCAATATATCATTCGCAAATATGCAACAGATGCCAATTTCAACTTGAAGCAGAAGCAATACATCACCAGAAAATATGCGACAAATGCAGATTTCAACTTGAAACAGAAGCAGTACACCACCAGAAAATATGCGACAAATGCAGATTACAACTTGAAGAAGAAGCAATACATCACCAGAAAATATGCCACAAATGTCGATTTCAAGTTGAAGCAGAAGCAATACATACCCAGAAAATATCATAATGATCCTGCTTTCAGAAAACGTCACTTGCAACATTGCATGAGTTACATGAAAATGAAGCGTCAAACTCAAGCAGATTTTCGCATAACCCATAAGATGCAATGTGCCTTCAAAATAAGAATGAAATACAGACGATGGACTCGTGTCATGCGGGAATGCAGTCAACCAGTGGACAACAGCCTAATGCAGACAGCTATATCCACTTTCCATGAATGCATTAAAGCTGGGCCAACATTTGTGTGCACGATGTGTCATCGCACCCTTTTCCCTAACCAAGTGAAACATTGCATTCACAGCAATTACAAGAAGAATCTACACATTGTTGCTGCCTGTTTGACAGGGAAATATGTCCATGTGTGCAACAATCACTGTCAAGGACCTGAACGATGCACCGTACCAGATGAAAGGACCAAAGAATGGATTTGTCACAACTGTGATTTACATTTAAAAGCAGGACACAAATCATCCATCGCTGTAGCTAACAACATGGAGCTGGCGCCCATTCCCCCAGAGCTCTGCGATTTGAATGTGCTGGAAAGACAACTTTTGGCCAAAATACTGCCATTTGCCAAGATCATCACACTTCCCAAAGGTCGACAGGCAGCTATACATGGCGCTGTAGTGTGTGTGCCATCCGAGGTGGAAACCACGGTCAATACTCTACCAAGATCGCACAGCAAATCCCAGTTACACAGAGTGAAGCTGAAAAGACGTCTGACTTACAAAGGCCACCAGCTGTTTCATTATGTCAACATGGGAAATGTAGTAGCAGGTCTGTCAAAACTCATTGACACACACCCCGACTACAGTGACATTTCAATTAGAGTGGATGAGACAATCGCTGATGATGATGATAATGATGATGGGATGGAACTCGACAGTTGTGACGAAACTGAACTGATGGAGATACTTGAACGCATCGAAAATTGTGATCCATCAGAGGTACAGTCTGCATGTTTACCGGCTGCTTCTGAGCAACAGGAAGGCCATGACCAACAACCTCCCAATGCAGAGGATGAGAAGGATACACTAAGACCTGGAATTGGCCTAGACAGTTGTTTGCAGCCATCTGACCTTGGAGAGGAAGCACTGACACACGGTGATGAAATATTCAGCATTGCACCTGCACAAGGAAACACACCTGTCAGCTTCTTTAAAGTTCCTAGGCTTGAGGCAATGGCTTTCCCTGTTCAGTTCCCTACTGGACAGAATACATTGGACCAGGCAAGACAAGTCAAACTGTCCCCGAGCATGTATTTCAATGCAAGGCTTTTTTGTGTTGATACTCGTTTTGCAAGAGACACAAGCTACCTCTTCTTTGCGCAGTTTGTCACAGAAACACACATGGCCAAAAGCAGCATGTCCATCCAGTTAAGGAAAGGAAAACCCAATACCAGGGATGGACGGAAAATATCCAACAAGCTGCTACAGGACAAGTGTGAGGTTGAGAGGTTGGTGCGAAACCGAGATGCCACAAGGTTCATGCAACCACTGAGAGGGAGTCCAGCTTACTGGGATAAAAATCTGAAGAATTTGCTAGCCATGGTCAGACAATTGGGTAAGCCAACATTTTTTCTTACCTTCTCTGCTGCAGAATTCAGATGGCCAGAGGTAATAACGGCAATAAAGGCACAACAAGGTCAAAAGGTGGATTTTGCGGGGCTAGACTGGGCTGAAAAGTGTGACATTCTTCGAGGCAACCCAGTGACCACCATGCGCATGTTTGACAAACGGGTTGATGCTCTGATGCGAGAGCTGCTGTTGGGTCCTGCACAGCCAATTGGTGAAGTTATCGATTACTTTTACCGGGTTGAATTTCAGGCGAGAGGGAGCCCTCATAAACATTGTCTCTGTTGGGTAGCAGGAGCTCCTATATTTGGACAAGACAGTGATGACAAGGTGTGTGCCTTTATAGATCATAACATCTCATGCCAGCTGCCTGATGAAGCCAAACAGGCCTTACTTTACAGATTTGTAACAGAACTTCAAATGCACAGCAGATCTCATTCAAAATCATGCAAGAAAGGTAACAGAGTATGCAGATTTGGATTTCCAAAGCCACCTATTAGAAAAACGAGGATAACTTACCCGATGCCAGAAGAACAAGGAGATTGTGCAATGAAACCACAAGCAGCCAAAAACAAACTGAAACCAGTCTGGGATTTGCTTAATAACCCAAAAGTGCAGCTTGAAGACATGTCACAGCTACTGGCACAGTGTGATATGACTTTGAATCAGTACAACTCGTACATTCAGGCATTGACCTCCTCAAGCGTGATTCTAATGAAGCGTGATGTCAAGGACTGCTGGGTGAACAACTACAATCCACATTTACTGACGGCCTGGAACGCCAACATGGACATCCAGTACATTCTTGATGAGTATGGTTGCATCATGTACATGTTGTCCTACATATCCAAGCCAGAACGGGAGCTGAGTGACTATCTCAAAACAATAGTCAAAGAAATGAGCCCAGAAACAGCGACAGAACGAGAAGAAATGAAAGAGGTTCTTCAGGCTTATTCAAAACACAGAGAGGTCAGCGCCCAGGAGTCTGTGGCCCATACGTGCAGCTTGAAAATGAAGTCTTGCTCACGTGAGGTTGTTTTTCTGCCAACTGGGGACAACGCACTGAAAATGAGTCTCCCGCTCAGTGCATTGCAGAAGAAACCAGCCGATTCTCTTAATGTGTGGATGACGAGTTTTGTCGACAAATACAGAGCCAGATCCGAAACACCAGAGTTTGAGTCCATGTGTCTGGCAGACTTTGCATCCCATTACAGGGTTGTCTATGGCAAGCAGAAGGAAGATGGCAAGCAAAAGGAAGACAGCAAGCGTGTCAGCCTATTGAATGAAATGGGAATGATTCAAAAACGCACGAGAGTGAAGCCTGCAATCATCAGGTACGCACGCTTCTCAGAGAAGAAGGACCCTGAGAACTACTACGGCAGACTGCTTAAACTCTACCTCCCCCACCGTTCAGAGTCATCACTGAAAACTGTAAGGTTCCCAACACACCAGGATTTTTACAAAGGCGCCTGTGTGAGCTTACCAGGAGAAGAAGCAATCCGAGCAGTGTCTGCAATTGTTACCAGCAACCAAAAGAAGTTCGAACAACACAACAAAATTGTGGAACAAGTCTTGGATGACTTTGTAAAAAACGGCCCTGTTGAAGATGCTTGGAACACCTTTGCCCCAGAAGCTGAGTTGGATAGGTTGGAATGTATAGAGGAACGCAAAGAAGGGGAGCCACTTCATGAGAATGAACAAGATGATGTTCCGGAGTATACACGTCACAAACAAACAGGTGGAATTGCGCTTACTGTGAAGGCCCCACAAATGTGCCCTGATTTCCTTCGGAAAATGTACAGAAACCTTAACCGGACACAAGCTCAGACATTCTACTCAGTTTGTGACTGGTGCACTAACCGTGTGCGTGGCCTAAATCCTGACCCATTCTATTACTTTGTCACTGGTGGTGCAGGGACAGGCAAATCACACCTGATAAAGTGCATCTATGCTGAGGCGACAAAGATACTCTGTAAACTTACCAGACTACGTGAGGAAGCAGACATATCCATGCCCAGCGTTTTACTAACTGCATTTACAGGAACAGCAGCTTTCAACATTTCAGGCAACACTTTGCATTCTCTGCTGAAGTTGCCAAGAAGCTTGAAGCCACCCTACCAAGGACTTTGAAATCTAATAGATGAAGTGAGGGCACAGCTGTCAAATGCGGAGATCATTGTTATTGACGAGGTGTCAATGATTTCAAAGCCTCTGTTTGCCTACATCAACTGGAGATTACAGAAAATCAAAGGCAGTAAGAAACCTTTTGGTGGTATGTCAGTACTAGCAGTAGGAGACTTTTACCAGGTCCCCCCGCTGGGAAAAAGTAAGCCACTCTGCGTGTTTGAGGAAAATACCAATGACGTCTGGAAAGACAACTTTCAGATGATCATGCTGACAGAGATCATGCGACAGAAGGATGACATTTCATTTGCTGAGCTTTTGAATAGAATCAGAGTCAAGCAGAAGACTGTCACCTTAAGCAATGATGACAAAGCTCTGCTTGCTCAGGCTTTTACAGATCCCACCCACTGCCCTAATGACGTGCTACACATATTTGCCACCAACAAAGAGGTTCACAAACATAATGCTGCAACTGTGTCTGTTCTCTATTCAAACATCACCAACATAGATGCCGACGATTACAGAAAAGACCCTAAGACAGGAGTGATGCTGAGGCAACACCAACCTTTCAAAGGACACAAAGACAATCTGATTGACACACTGCAAGCAGCTGAAGGTGCCCGTATCATGATCACAAGAAACATTGATGTAGAAGACGGGCTTGTTAACGGGACATTTGGCAAGATTGCAAGAACAATCATCCAGACTGAGAATGGTGCTACTACGGTAAACAAGCTTGGGCTTGTGCTGGACAATCCAAATGCAGGACAGAGATACCGTAACAAGTCGTCTTGTGATGCTGACAACTTGGTGTACATAGAAAGGGTAGAGGAAAACCTGAGACAGAAAGGAGTTGTTCGCAGGCAGTTCCCCCTGAAGTTGGCTTTTGGATGTACGATTCATAAGTGTCAGGGGATGTCGATACAGTCGGCAGTGGTCTGATTGAAACGGGTCTTCCAACCGGGAATGTCCTATGTTGCTCTGAGTAGAACGACTACACTACAAGGACTGTACATAACCGACTTTGATGAGAAGAAGATCTTTGCTGATCCTGAAATCACAGCTTCCCTGGATTCAATGAAGAAAGCATCACTGGAAAGTGTTATGCCCCTCTTAAAGTTTCTACAGACAACAGACAAACAGCAAACATTAACAATTATCCATCACAACACAGAAGGATTACCAGCTCACATTGAAGATATCAAATCTCACCATGAGTTGACACTTGGAGATGTTTTATGTTTCACTGAAACTCATCTCTCAGGCTCTTCTGTTGCTGAAAGTCTCCAGCTGGAGGGCTACAACCTGTTCAAACGCAACAGGCACCTCTTGTACACAAACCTTCCTGACATTGCAAGTAAAAGTGGCGGAGGTGTCGCCTTGTATGTCAGAAACCATTTCAAGGCCTATGAAAAGCAGTATCATGACAATGTGACTGACTTGGAGTTCTTGGTTGTCAAACTGGAGTCCCCTGTACAAGCTTTGATCGCTGTCATTTACAGGCCACCGGATTACAGTATTGGCCAATTCCTTACTAACCTGCTGGGCCTCTTGGAATCTTTGGAAATAATGGATTGCCAACCTATAATACTCTGTGGAGATTTCAATGAAGATTTTCTGTGCAGAGAAAAGAAGCCAATATCTGACCTTCTTCACTCAAGAGGATATACTCAACTGGTCTGGGCAGCCACCACAGAAAAAAACACACTGTTGGATCACATTTACATCTCCAGGGTGCAGCAGTGTCTCCAGTCAGGAGTACTGCACAGTTATTACAGCTACCATTATCCTGTGTATTGTGTTTTGAGCAGTGGTTGTGAACACGCTTAGAGCCTGCATAAACAGGGCATGAGTGTTGCCAGGAAACAGTGGTTGTGAGACAGTGGTCATCAAACAGATAAAGTGGCAATGAGGGTCAGTTTACGTGGCCATAGTTATGTGGGACCATTTACAATTAGCTAAACATCATTCTCTATATTTCATGTTCGGTGTACTTGTTAGACACTGAACTCACTTACTCCCCCCCATCCATCAGAGACATCTGTCCTCATCATATATTAAGAGGAATACCGCGCTGTAGTGCACCCAAAAAGGGTACCTGTTCGTGAAATATTGTGAATGACCAAATAGGGGATAACCAAAATAGTGATGAAAATAACTTAGTGAAAAAATTTTTTAAAAAACTACATAATAACAAAAGCAGCCACTCTATGTGAGATACACACACTAATACAACAATATAACAAATATAGCAGCGCTGTAAATAGGAGTAAATACTAGTACCAGTGTTGAATAGGACTAATTGGTTAGAACCCAAATTAAATAACTAACAGTTCTTGAAACCTAAATCAATAAGTGTTCACTGGACAGTCCTAACACAGTGAATAAAGTCCAAATAAATGTTGTGAAAATACATAGGCTCAGACCCCATTTTTTTAAAGCAGGAAATGTAAAATAGAAAAAATTCCTCCACCGCACCACGGTGGTAGCTGAAAATAAAATGCGCGCTTACCAAACGGCAAGCACAAGGGGGCTTGCGACCTTAACCCAGTCAGGGCCTTTCATTGGATGGGCTTCTAGGAAACGACATGCCACTTCATACAGCCAAAGGGTGATGATACCACTAGTCCACCAAGTCACAGGAAATCACTCTTATCATGGAGATTAATAAAAGACTCCTAGCTGGGGGGTTGTTCTCATTTAGGGGTACCCCGGGAAAAGAGAGGGAAACAACATAGCGTAATCCTGGTTTTGAGGTTTGTTAAAAGAATTAAAATAACACTTACAGTGTAGCAGATTCAAATAAGCATAAGAAGCCGGCTGGCTAAAACGATCACCCGTCCTACAGACGGTAGATGCAGCACGTCAGCTCGCCCTATCACACTGTCCTCATCACACTCACCCTCTCCTTCCTGTGCTATAGCCTGCTTGCTGATTAGTAAGACAAAGAAACAGCAAGGAGCAAAACTGCAGAGAAACTGAAAATTTGTAAGGGTTTAAAGTATATGCTTTAATGAATTGCCTTGTATCCAAAAAGTTCAAAAAGTTGACTGTTAAAAATGTTAATGTTAATGTTAATGTATAACGGAAATATACCGCCAGTTCGCTTGTGATGCAATATATTGAAATTATATGTACACTGTGTAAACTGTTTTTGACACACTTGATTTTGGGACGCGAGTCCGTCAGGTGCTATGCTTTGGCTGGGGCGGAATAAATCCTGGTAACCCTTAAGTCTGTGTCCGACAAAGTCATTTACCGATATTTCTACCTTCTACATCATTAGCACTTGTGCACTTTTTAAATTTGATCAATCAATTGGTTAGTGTAATGTTTACTATCTTTACTCACTACAAACACTCCACACAGTTACTCTGCCCATCTGCCCAGTTCAACCTTTCCACAGTTACTCCAACCACACAACAGTTACTCCAGGCACTCCCCCCAGTTACTCCACTCACTCCAGATGTAGAGGCAAGAACACTTTTCACAATTTCCCCAGAAATTGTACCTTTTCTAGTTAAGTGTTCTTGCATAGCAAGACCACTTACTGTTATCTCACATATATATTATTCTTATTATTATAGCCAAAATTACCACCCTAACTCCTCCCACAGTTTTTACACTACATAGACAAGTAATATACCGAAACGTGCGGATTGTTCCCGAATGGTGTGCTATTACTTTGTGGAACGTTTCGCCGAATGGTTCACGAAATATTGTCGTTTTTGCAGCGAAATTGGTCCCATAGGAGTGAATGGGGAAACTAGAGTGGGAGATGACAAAAGCTGGAAAATCAGAACATGATTTCTAAACTGCCGCCACTCCCTCATTTTCAAGCCCACCTACACAAATCTTATATCAAAACGTTCAGCTATCCCTGCTGCCACTAAACATGTCCACGGCTAAGCCATAGTCCTGATAGTTTTCACAATATGACCATTTGTTTGCAACTCACGCCGTCCATTGACATTCATTGAAACTACACTCTAGCCCCCTCCAAATTTGAAGGGCAATTTCTAAACTGCGACTGTGCCTTCATGTTTAATATTTCAGAGACATACTATACATCAAAATCTAGGTCTGGGTCTTGTGATTCTCACAATATAAATATCTTCGCTGTAGGATGTATAGTTTTTAAAATACGGCCATTTGTTTAGAGGTCATTTCAGGAAATTTTAGCCATTAATCAGAGTGTACTGTTAGTGTTTGTTTTGTTGCCATGGTTACCAAAGCTTCTGTTATACACGGGGGGGAGGTGGCTGGAGCATCTCAGCTGATTACAGAGCCCGGGGGAGGGGACAGACACACCATGTACTGATTTATAATAGAGGAATATGATGGGGCAGTTTTGATGGGGTAATTCTGATGGGGCAGTTTTGATGAAGCAGTATTTGGGAAGCATAAACAGGGCATGAGCGTTGCTAGGAAACAGTGGTTGTAAACACAAGATGCTGAGACACCCCAAATGCATGTGACTTCATCTGCTAGACTTGATAATGCTTGTAGACTCCTCCCACAGTTTTCACACTACAGAGACAAATAATATACCGAAATGAGCGGATTGTTCCCGATTGGTGTGTTATTACTTTGTGGAATGTTTTGCCGAATGGTCCACGAAATGACGTTTTTGCGGCGAAATTGGTCCCATAGGAATGAATGGCGAAATGTTCAAAACTAGAGTGGGAGGTGACAAAAGCTGACAACCCCATGATCAGCCAAAACATTATGACCACCCCATGATCAGCCAAAACATTATGACCGCCCCATGTAAAAAAAAAAAATATTTTTGAAAAAAAAAAAAAAAAATTTTGAAAAAAGTAAAAAAATAATTTTTGAAAAAAAAAATCATTTTTGAAAAAAAAAAATATATTTTTGAAAAAAAAAATATTTTTGAAAAAAAAAAATATTTTTGAAAAAAAAATTTCTTTTAAAAAAAAAATTATTTTTGAAAAAAAAAAATATTTTTGAAAAAAAAAATTATTTTTGAAAAAAAAATTACTTTAAAAAAAAAATAATTTCGAAAAAAAAATTATTTTTGAAATAAAAAAATTCATTTTTGAAAAAAGAAATTACCTTTGAAAAAAAAAATTACTTTTGAAAAAAAAAATCATTTTTGAAGAAAAAAAAATCATTTTTGATTAAAAAAAATTCATTTTTGAAAAAAAAAATTACTTTTGAAAAAAATGTTCAGCTCTTTCAGCGAATGATGGAACTTTTTTACTACTATTTATACTTTTTAAAATATTAAGCTTTTTAACACTTTTCACAGTTACTCAAGCCACTCCACCCCACCCAGTTACTCCGCCCACTCCAGTTGTAGAGGCAAGAACACTTTCACAATTTCCCCAGAAATTGTACCTTTTCTAGATTATTCTTATTATTATAGCCAAATTTACCACCCTAACTCCTCCCACAGTTTTTACACTACATAGACAAGTAATATACCGAAACGTGCGGATTGTTCCCGAATGGTGTGCTATTACTTTGTGGAACGTTTCGCCGAATGGTTCACGAAATATCGTAATTTTGCGGCGAAATTGGTCCCATAGGAATGAATGGGGAAACTAGAGTGGGAGATGACAAAAGCTGGAAAATCAGAACATGATTTCTAAACTGCCACCACTCCCTCATTTTAAAGCCCACCTACACAAATCTTATATCAAAACGTTCAGCTATCCCTGCTGCCACTAAACATGTCCACGGCTAAGCCATAGTCCTGATAGTTTTCACAATATGACCATTTGTTTGCAACTCATGCCGTCCATTGACATTCATTGAAACTACACTCTAGCCCCCTCCAAATTTGAAGGGCAATTTCTAAACTGCGACTGTGCCTTCATTTTTAATATTTCAGAGACATACTATGTATAAAAATCTAGGTCTGGGTCTTGTGATTCTCACAATATAAAGATCTTCGCTGTAGAATGTATAGTTTTTAAAATACGGCCATTTGTTTAGAGGTCATTTCAGGAAATTTTAGCCATTAATCAGCATGTACTGTGTTTGTTTTGTTGCCATGGTTACCAAAGCTTCTGTTATACACAGGGGGGAGGTGGCTGGAGCATCTCAGCTCTGATTACAGAGCCCGGGGGAGGGGACAGACACACCATGTACTGATTTATAATAGAGGAATATGATGGGGCAGTTTTGATGGGGTAATTCTGATGGGGCAGTTTTGATGAAGTAGTATTTGGGAAGCATAAACAGGGCATGAGCGTTGCTAGGAAACAGTGGTTGTAAACACAAGATGCTGAGACACCCCAAATGCATGTGACTTCATCTGCTAGACTTGATAATGCTTGTAGACTCCTCCCACAGTTTTTACACTACAGAGACAAGTAATATACCGAAACATGTGGATTGTTCCTGATTGGTGTGCTATTACTTTGTGGAACGTTTCGCCGAATGGTCCACGAAATATCGTCGTTTTTGCGGCGAAATTGGTCCCATAGGAATGAATGGCGAAATGTTCAAAACTAGAGTGGGAGGTGACAAAAGCTGACAACCCCATGATCAGCCAAAACATTATGACCACCCCATGATCAGCCAAAACATTATGACCGCCCCATGTAAAAAAAAAAAATATTTTTGAAAAAAAAAAAAAATCATTTTTGAAAAAAAAACAAATTCATTTTTGAAAAAAAAACATATTTTTGAAAAAAAAAAATATTTTTGAAAAAAAAAATATTTTTCAAAAAAATATATATTTTTGAAAAAAAAATCACTTTTGAAAAAAAAAAAAAATCATTTTTGAAAAAAAAAATCATTTTTGAAAAAAAAAATCATTTTTGAAAAAAAAAAGTTTGTGCTCTTTCAGCTAATGATGAGACTTCAACTTTTTTACTACTATTTATACTTTTTAAAATATTAAGCTTTTTAACGCTTTTCACAGGAGCTCCAGCCACTCCAACCACACAACAGTTACTCAAGCCACTCCACCCAGTTACTCCGCCCACTCCAGTTGTAGAGGCAAGAACACTTTCACAATTTCCCCAGAAATTGTACCTTTTCTAGTTATTCTTATTATTATAGCCAAATTTACCACCCTAACTCCTCCCACAGTTTTTACACTACATAGACAAGTAATATACCGAAACGTGCGGATTGTTCCCAAATGGTGTGCTATTATTTTGTAGAACGTTTCGCCAAATGGTTCACGAAATATCGTCATTTTTGTGGCGAAATTGGTCCCATAGGAATGAATGGGGAAACTAGAGTGGGAGATGACAAAAGCTGAAAAATCAGAACATGATTTCTAAACTGCCGCCACTCCCTCATTTTCAAGCCCACCTACACAAATCTTATATCAAAACGTTCAGCTATCCCTGCTGCCACTAAACATGTCTACGGCTAAACCATAGTCCTGATAGTTTTCACAATATGACCATTTGTTTGCAGCTCACGCCGTCCATTGACATTCATTGAAACTACACTCTAGCCCCTTCAAATTTGAAGGGCAATTTCTAAACTGCGACTGTGCCTCCATTTTTAATATTTCAGAGACATACTATGTATAAAAATCTAGGTCTGGGTCTTGTGATTCCCACAATATAAAGATCTTCGCTGTAGGATTTATAGTTTTTGGGAAAAAGCTTTTTGTTTAGAGATCATTTCAGGAAATTTTAGCCATTAATCAGAGTCTACTGTGTTTGTTTTGTTGCCATGGTTACCAAAGCTTCTGTTTTACACAGGGGGGGAGGTGGCTGGAGCATCTCAGCTCTGATTACAGAGCCCAGGGGAGGGGACAGACAGACCATGTACTGATTTATAATAGAGGAATATGATGGGGCAGTTTTGATGGGGTAATTCTGATGGGGCAGTTTTGATGGTGGCAATATGATGGGGCAGTTTTGATGGGGCAATTCTGATGGGGCAGTTTTAATGGGGCAATTATGATGGGGCATTTTTGATGGTGGCAATATGATGGGGCAGTTTTGGTGGGGCAATTATGATGGGGCAGTTTTGATGGTGGCAATATGATGGGGCAGTTTTGATAGGGCAATTCTGATGGGGCAGTTTTGATGGTGGCAATATGATGGGGCAATTCTGATGGGGCAGTTTTGATGGTGGCAATATGATGGGGCTGTTTTGATAGGGCAATTCTGATGGGGCAGTTTTGATCGTGGCAATATGATGGGGCAGTTTTGATGGGGCAATTCTGATGGGGCAGTTTTGATGGGGCAATTCTGATGGGGCAGTTTTGATGGTAGCAATATGATGGGGCAGTTTTGATGGGACAATTCTGATGGGGTAGTTTTGATGGCAGTTTTTGAAAAAAAAATATTTTTGAAAAAAAAATTTTGTTTAAAAAAAAAAAATCATTTTTGAAAAAAAAAAATAAATTTTTGAAAAAAAAAACTTTTGAAAAAAATGTTCAGCTCTTTCAGCTAATTATGGGACTTCAACTTTTTTACTACTATTTATACTTTTTAAAATATTAAGCTTTTTAACACTTTTCACAGTTACTCCAGTCACTCCAACCACACAACAGTTACTCAAGCCACTCCACCCAGTTACTCCGCCCACTCCAGTTGTAGAGGCAAGAACACTTTTCACAATTTCCCCAGAAATTGTACCTTTTCTAGTTATTATTATTATAGCCAAATTTACCACCCTAACTCCTCCCACAGTTTTTACACTACATAGACAAGTAATATACCGAAACGTGCAGATTGTTCCCAAATGGTGTGCTACTATTTTGTGGAACGTTTCGCCGAATGGTTCACAAAATATCGTCGTTTTTGCGGCAAAATTGGTCCCATAGGAATGAATGGCGAAACTAGAGTGGGAGGTGACAAAAGCTGAAAAATCAGAACATGATTTCTAAACTGCCGCCACTCCCTCATTTACAAGCCCACCTACACAAATCTTATATCAAAACGTTCAGCTATCCCTGCTGCCACTAAACATGTCCACGGCTAAGCCATAGTCCTGATAGTTTTCACAATATGACCATTTGTTTGCAACTCACGCCGTCCATTGACATTCATTGAAACTACACTCTAGCCCCTTCAAATTTGAAGGGCAATTTTTATACTGCGACTGTGCCTCCATTTTTATTATTTCAGAGACATACTATACATCAAAATCTAGGTCTGGGTCTTGTGATTCTCACAATATAAAGATCTCCGCTGTAGGATTTATAGTTTTTAAAATACGGCCATTTGAATTAGTGCATAGTTACTACATCTATCATAGTCCTGTCTATTGTGTATTGAGTAGTATTTGTGAAGCATAAACAGGGCATGAGCGTTGCTAGGAAACAGTGGTTGTAAACACAAGATGCTGAGACCCCCCAACTGCATGTGGTCTGGTCATACCTTCATCTGCTAGACTTGATAATGCTTGTAGACTCCTCCCACAGTTTTTACACTACAGAGACAAGTAATATACCAAAACGTGCGGATTGTTCCCGATTGGTGTGCTATTACGTTGTGGAATGTTTCGCCGAATGGTTCACGAAATATCGTCATTTTTGCGGTGAAATTGGTCCCATAGGAATGAATGACAAAATGTTCAATGTCATTTAATTGGTGCGCTATTACCTTGTGGAACTTTGTGAAAAGCTGAAAAATACCATCCGGCCTCAATGTCATTTAATTGGTGTGCTATTACTTTGTGGAACGTTTCGCCGAATGGTTCACGAAATATCGTCGTTTTTGTGGTGAAATTGGTCCCATAGGAATGAATGGCGAAATGTTCAAAACTAGAGTGGGAGGTGACAAAAGCTGACAACCCCATGATCAGCCAAAACATTATGACCACCCCATGATCAGCCGAAACATTATGACCGCCCCATGAAAAAAATATATATATTTTTGAAAAAAAAAATATTTTTGAAAAAAAAAAAATATTTTTGAAAAAAAAAAAAATTTTTGAAAAAAAAAAATCTTTTTTGAAAAAAAAAATCATTTTTGAAAAAAAAAATCATTTTTGAAAAAAAAAAAAATCATTTTTGAAAAAAAAAAAATCATTTTTGAAAAAAATATTTAAAAAAATGACTTTTGAAAAAAAAATTTTTTTGAAGAATAAAATCATTTTTGAAAAAAAAAAATTAAAAAATAATCATTTTTGAAAAAAAAATCTTTTTTGAAAAAAAAACAATCTTTTGAAAAAATGTTCAGCTCTTTCAGCTAATGATGGGACTTCAACTTTTTTACTACTATTTATACTTTTTAAAATATTAAGCTTTTTAACACTTTTCACAGTTACTCAAGCCACTCCACCCAGTTACTCCGCCCACTCCAGTTGTAGAGGCAAGAACACTTTTCACAATTTCCCCAGAAATTGTAGCTTTTCTAGTTAACTCTGCTATTGTGATAATGTTGATTGGGTTTTCTGAGCTACAAGACGGCCAGTCTGGCCTAAAGGTCATGTCTGAGTCATCTAGGCTGTCTAAGGGGATTAGTTAATTAGCCCATGTTAATTAGGTTAATTAGGTTACAGGTGTGTTTTTAGAGTAATATAAGCCGGAGGTCTGCACCTCCACTTTTAGTGTATAAAAGAGCCTGTATTTTTCAATAAAAGAGATTCCTGATTGAACTTACATACAGCCTGCCTGGTGTTTGTTCTGAGCTACACAACTGGATTAGAACGGCACATAGCTGTAGTTCTAGTCCCGAAGCATCGGATGACCGAACCATCAGATGTTGCAATCTGCAATCTGATTCTATAGCCACAGAGGAGTGTCGGGAGAGTGGAACCGAGCGAGCAGGGGCTCGTTACAGTAAATATCCCCTATGATAGCAATATCTAGTGACAGGTACTCTTTTTTTGAAAATTTTTGGGTCTATTAGATTTTAGATCTCTCCTCAGCCCTTAAAAGCATCTGACCACACCAAAATTGGTGTGATAAGATGCTTTGACAATTTCGCAATGGCGCTGTTTATATCCGGCAAAACTGAAGTCATGAAATGCTCGTAGCTTCTGTTTTTTTAGGCCATAGAGATGATTGGAGCCATTCTAGTCTCCGATCAGCTCTATGGTCAGCTGGTGGAACCACCGGCTGAATCCTCGGGTTCCACGGTGGGACAGGATAGCCTGAGAAAACCATGGAAGACAGCGGGGGGGAGACATTACCTCTCACTGCTTGTAAAAGCAGTCTAGCGACTAATTAGCCACTAGGATTGCTTTTACATAAAAGCTGACTGCTGGCTGAAATGAAAGATACCAAGATGATGCCTAAACCTGCAGGCATCATTCCAGTATAAACACTCAAAGTCCAGCAACATACCAGTATGGTCCTTGTTGGGCATATATTGTAATGTTCTTTTTTTCATGCAGGCAAATTCCTCCATTTACATTGATCGATCAATGGGTGGTATGCCCACCATTAGAATACTGCCCTTCATCCACCCACTTCTAATGATGGGCATACATGCACCATTCTTTTTTTTGTTCAGCCCACGGGCTGAACGGAAAAAAAGAACCTAACAGATACCTCCATGCACATCGATCGATGTGGATGAAGAAATCACTGCCAAGAAAATTAAACAAAAATATATGCCCCTAATGTCCACCCCTGCCCCCATGCTTTGGCATATATGCTTTTTTTTAACGGTGGTGGTGAAATCACCTCCTACAGTGCTGGAGTCACGGATTTACATATCGTGAGAGCAAACCCTGTTGCTGTCAGAATAAATAAGTCTGTTCTGCAAATGAATGGCGTACATGCAAAGCAAACAATGGTTAACAATAAAACACAGTAACAGTACAGTATAACAGCAGTGTTAGGGACTTACTGCAGCAAGATGGAGATGCGTGCCATGGCAGCAGTGTGTGTGCACATGCTAACTTCTGCTTGGTGCCAATGGGCCTTTAAAAGAACAGCAGCTGCACTTGTGCAGTGCTGTCTGATCTTCAGCTTACCCATGTTCTGAAACCTGTACCTGCTATCTGATTACCTGTACTGACCCAGCTCTGCTGACTTACCTGCTATCTCCAATCCTGACCTCGGCCTGTCCTGACTCTGCTAAAGCCTCTCCTGCA
Organism: Aquarana catesbeiana; assembly: GCA_037953035.1. Taxonomy (NCBI): domain Eukaryota; kingdom Metazoa; phylum Chordata; class Amphibia; order Anura; family Ranidae; genus Aquarana; species Aquarana catesbeiana. Next base: position 1,413,262 of record JBBHAA010002058.1, read on the forward strand.
TGATATCCTGTTGCCAACTACTGCCTGTCCATTTGACCTTGCTCCAGCCTGCTGCCTTGCTCTACCTGATTACCTGTGCTTGTCTCACCCTGCTCCATCCTGCTGCTGATCCTGCATCACCCAGCTCACCGGATCACTGACCTGCATTTTTTTTTCTTTTTATGTTTTTTTTTTCTTTTTTTACATATTTATTGTAACTATAAATGTTCCAGGTTAGGGTCTCTCAAAATGTGATGGGCATCTAACATCTTTGCAAACCCTGTGTAAGTGTGCCCTATGACTGTGCCATGCTGTATCCTATTCTTTTTCTTTTTTTTTTTAACTTTTACATTTCAAAAGTTGGTATCTCCGCCTTACATTTTCAATACATTAATCTATATTAGACATACCATCCCTCATCACATAACCTGAAAAGAAAATTTCAGAATTTAGTAGATAATTAAATAAATCCCATAACCACCCCTCCCTCCCCCCTTCTCTCTCTCTCCTTCTCTGCCTCCCCCCACCCCCCATGTATCCACCCTCCTGACTCCTCTTAACACTCCACCATCATCATATATTCTGATGATTTTTTAAACTCTAGCCACCTCTCCCATACACTGTTATATGTTTCCATGGAGTCTTCACTTCTTTGTATTGTTTCCTCTATTGATCTCAACCAGTCTATTTTTACTATCCATTCTTTCATTGAGGGGGGATCAGGAGTTCTCCACACTCTTGGGATCAGGCTTTTGGCTGCATTCAGAAGGTGGGGTACCAAGGTATTCTTGTATTGAACTACTGTTTTATCCGTATCATGGAACAGACATATCCACGGCTCTTTCTGAACATGCTCTCCTGTTATTTGGTAAATGTTCAATGTCCAATCACAGCCGGTCACAAATGTAAACAGAGGAGCGGTTACCATCTGATCTCTGCTCTCTCCTCACACACCGATCATGTGAGGAGAGAGCAGGGATCAGTAAGTGAGATCAGTGTAGTGTTCTGTCTGTATACTGTATACTGTGCACAACATGACCCCCCCAATAAAGAGGACCTGTCACACAGCCCAGCCCATCTGTCAATCAGCCCATCTGTCAGTCAGCCCATCTGTCAGTCAGCCCATCTGTCAATCAGCCCATCTGTCAATCAGCCCATCTGATCAATCAGCCCATCTGATCAATCAGCCCAGCCAATCAGCCCATCTGTCAGTCACCCAATCAATCAGCCCATCTGTCAATCATCTGTCACAGGCCCACCGCTATCAGTACCGCCATTGGTAATGCCACACAGGCTACCAGTACCGCCATCGGTACCACAGCCAGTCCTGCCATCAGGCCCACTAGCGGTACCGCCATCAGGCCCACCGCCATCAGTACTGCCACACAGACTACCAGTACCGCCATCGGTACCACAGCCAGTCCTGCCATCAGGCCCACTAGCGGTACCGCCATCAGGCCCACCGCCATCAGTACCGCCACACAGACTACCAGTACCGCCATCGGTACCACCGCCAGTTCCGCCATCAGGCCCACCATCTATACCACCACACAGGCCCGACACACAGGCCTGCTACCAGTACTGCCACCCATACCACCATCGGTACCGCCACCACCACACGTACCGCTACCTGTACAACGATCGGCACCACCATCACCCGTACCGCCACCTGTACTGCAATCGGTACCGCCACACAGGCCCGCCACTAATACCACATCGGTACCACCACTACCGCCAGCAGTACCATTACATAGGCCCGCCAAAAAGCACTACCAATAATGTCGCAAAGGGTTTACACACCTGAGGAGGCATATTCCCTTCTTACCATGTCGGATGATGAGAGCAGCGGGGAGCTCACATCATCCGATTCTGGTTCAGAATACCAGCCAGTGGAGGATAGTGGATCGGAGTCCGAGTCCTCGGAGGAAACCGTCCCTCCCAAAAGAATGCAATCAGGACCGAGATCAGGACCAAGATCAGGACCAAGATCAGGACCAAGATCTGGAGATCTGCTCACCACCAGCAGCGCCAGACCCCAGGAAGAGGAGCCCAGTACAAGCACTGGAATCACACGCCCAACCCGAAGAACCCAGCCCCAGTCCTACCTTCCCGATGCCCTGGCCAACCCCTTATGGTTGCCTGCCAACTCAGGATCCGCTATCATCCCCCCTTTCACTGCACAGCCAGGTGTGCAGCCCGACACTACAATTTTTTCTCAATTTGATTATTTTTCTTTATTTTTCCCTCAAGATTTGCTGCAGAATATGGTGGATCAAACTAACCTGTATGCATCCCAATTTATTGCTGCCAACCCCAATTCTTCCTATGCCCGCATGTTCCAGTGGCAACGTCTAACACTGGACGAATTTAAATTATTTTTGGGCCTTACGTTAAATATGGGGCTTACAAAAAAGAACAAAGTCCATGCATATTGGTCCACCAACCCCATCCAACACATGCCCATATATTCCGCTGTCATGTCCAGGACAAGATACGACATGATTATGCGTTTTCTCCATTTCAATGACAATTCACAGTGCCCTCCCCAAGATCATCCCAACCACAACAAATTGTACAAGATACGCCCCCTAATCAATTACTTTTCCCAGCGATTTAGAGACGTTTTTATCCCAGACCAAAAAATTTGTGTGGACGAGTCCCTCATACATTTCACTGGCCGACTGCACATCAAGCAGTATATACCAAGCAAGAGATCCAGGTATGGGGTGAAATTAAATAAATTATGCGATTGAGCCACTGGATATGTCTTCACATTCCGGATCTACGAAGGCAAAGACTCCGAGCTCCAGCCCCATGATTGCCCCACATATATTGGAACAAGTGGTAAAATTGTCTGGGAGCTGGCATACCCCCTGTTCAACAAAGGATACCATTTATATGTTGACAACTATTATACCAGCCTGCCCCTTTTTTGTCACCTTTATAGTAAAAAAACCCTGGCCTGCGGTACTTTAAAAAAAAAACGGAAGGGATTCCCACAAAATTTGTTGACCAAAAAATTGCAAAACGGAGAATCGGCATTTATGAGGAACGAGAAGGTGTTGGCCATGAGGTGGAGGGACAAGAAAGATGTCCGCATCCTCTCTACCATCCACAATGACACCGTGGTGGAGACCCAAGGAAGAGACAGCTCCATTGTAAAGCCCGAATGTGTCCACAATTATAATCATAATATTATATTATTATTTAAATCCACCCCCCCATGTACATATTATAATATGTACATGGGGGGGGGTGGATTTAAGCGATCAAATGCTACAGCCCTATTTATCAACCAGAAAGTCCCGTTATTGGTAAGAAAAGTAAGAAAGTTGAGTTTCACATGGCCCTTTTTAATTCATTTGTCTGCTACCAAAAAGCAACTCAAAACCAACAAATCACCTACCTGAAGTATTTTGAAGATATCGTCACTGCCCTCATTTACCAACAAAGTCCCGCCCCAGTAAGCATTCGTTCTGATAGCGTGAGTCGACTTCACGAGCAACACTTTGCCTATCACATTCCCCCCACAGAATCTGGAAGAAGACGCCAAAAGAAATGCCGTGTATGCAGCAGAGGAGGAGTAAGAAGAGATACCAGCTATTATTGTCCCCAATGTCCCTCCCAACCTGGCCTGTGCATCGGAGATTGCTTCAAAAATTATCATACATCCATCCAATATTAGTTCCCCTTATTATTAACAGACTGCCATTTCCCCATTTGCCTGCTACCATGTTATTTAACTGACCCTGGCCTGTTTACCGACGATGTCTTTGCTTGCCGATTTAAACCACGTTTCTGATTTCAACGTGCACCAACCTCAGCCTGTTTACCGACGATGTCTCTGCCTGCCAATTTAAACCATGTTTATGACTTCCATGTGCACCGACCTCGGCCTGTTAATCGACCATGTTTTTGCCTGCCACTTGGACTGATCTTTTGGCCATCTACTTCAGTACACAGGGGTCTCACATATGCGAGGGACTTCAGAATAGCGTTCTGAGTAGAGAAAACCAGTTTTTCATTTTCTGTGCTCCCAGAACAGGGTCTGGTTGCCCGGAGGCTTCAAAGCCACTTGGGAGGGAGAATCCTCTACCCCTGTCCCCCTGGCCCTAAGCTTGATGGTTCTTCCTACTGCCTGGACCAATACTTTGGCTGTGTTGACCATATATCTGCCTGCTGCCTCTACTGACTTTGGACTTTGGATTTCTGCCAGGACACCTCTGCCTGCTACCTGGACCTGTGCATTGGCTGTGCTTTGGCTGTGCTTTGGCTGTGCTCTGGCTGTGCTGACAGTATCTCTGCCTGTACGAACTATGGACAGTATTTCTGCCAGGACACCTCTGCCTGCTACCTGGTCCTGTACTTTGGCTGTGCTCTGGCTGTGCTTTAGCTGTGCTCTGGCTGTGCTGACAGTATCTACTGAACTATGGACAGTATTCCTGCCTGCTGCCTGGATGATTGCTTTTGCTGTCGCTGACCTTATTCCTGCTTGCTGCCTGGACCAATGCTCTCCTCTGGACCACTGCACTTTTAAAACCACAGGTAATCTTTTGTTATTTGGTATGTACCTGCTATGTGTTAGAAATATGAAGGGCCTTCAAAAATGTGATCGGTAGTCAGAAAGTTATATGTGTAATTAATGCTGCTAGAATGCCTGGAGGTGCTACATCACTGTTGGGCCTCTGTATGTGGCCAGTCTGTGTAAAAGTCTCAAACATGTGGTGTCGCCATACTCAGAAGGAGTAGCAGAATGTATTTTGGGGTGTCATTTTTGCTATGTACATGCTATGTGTTAGAAATATCTTATAAAGGGACAACTTTGTGTAAAAAAAAATGCATTTTCATTTTTTTCCCACATTTTCCAAAAACTTTGGGAAAAAAATGAACCGTTCAAAAGACTCATTATGCCTCATAGATTATACGTTGGGGTGTTTGCTTTCCAAAATGGGGTCATTTTGTGGACAATTCCATTGTCATGGTACTCCAGGGCCTTCAAAAATGTAATAGGTGGTTGAGAAAGGATATGTGCAATTTATGCTAGTAGAACATCTGAAAGTGCTACTTCACTGTTGGGCCTTTGTATGTGGCCAGGCTGTGTAAAAGTCTCACACATGTGGTATCGCAATACTCAGGAGGAGTAGCGGAATTCATTTTGGGGTGTCATTTTTGCTATGTACATGCTATGTGTTAGAAATATCTTAAAAATGGACAACTTTGTGTAAAAAAAAATGCATTTTCATTTTTTTTCCACATTTTCGAAAAACTTCTGGAAAAAAATGAAAAGTTCAAAAGACTCATTATGCCTCATAGATTATACGCTGGGGTGTTTGCTTTCCAAAATGGGGTCATTTTGTGGACAATTCCATTGTCCTGGTGCTCCAGGGCCTTCAAAAGTGTAATAGACGGTTGAGAAAAGATATGTGCAATTTATGCTTGTAGAACACCTGAAAGTACTACTTCAATGTTGGACCTTTGTATATGGCCAGGCTGTGTAAAAGTCTCACACATGTGGTATCGCCATACTCAGGAGGAGTAGCGGAATGCATTTTGGGGTGTCATTTTTGCTATGTACATGCTATGTGTTGGAAATATCTTATAAATGGACAACTTTGTGTAAAAAAAATGCATTTTCATTTTTTTTCCACATTTTCCAAAAACTTCTGGAAAAAAATGAAAAGTTCAAAAGACTCATCATGCCTCATAGATTATAGGTTGGGGTGTTTGCTTTCCAAAATGGGGTAATTTTGTGGACAATTCCATTGTCCTGGTGCTCCAGGGCCTTCAAAAGTGTAATAGACGGTTGAGAAAAGATATGTGCAATTTATGCTTGTAGAACACCTGAAAGTACTACTTCAATGTTGGACCTTTGTATATGGCCAGGCTGTGTAAAAGTCTCACACATGTGGTATCGCCATACTCAGGAGGAGTAGCGGAATGCATTTTGGGGTGTCATTTTTGCTATGTACATGCTATGTGTTGGAAATATCTTATAAATGGACAACTTTGTGTAAAAAAAATGCATTTTCATTTTTTTTCCACATTTTCGAAAAACTTCTGGAAAAAAATGAAAAGTTCAAAAGACTCATCATGCCTCATAGATTATACGTTGGGGTGTTTGCTTTCCAAAATGGGGTAATTTTGTGGACAATTCCATTGTCCTGGTGCTCCAGGGCCTTCAAAAGTGTAATAGGTGGTTGAGAAAGGATATGTGCAATTTATGCTTGTAGAACGCCTGAAAGTGTTACTTCAATGTTGGGCCTTTGTATATGGCCAGGCTGTGTAAAAGTCTCACACATGTGGTATTGCCATACTCGGGAGGAGTAGCAGAATGTATTTTGGGGTGCAGTTGCAATTATGCATATGCTGTGTGAGAGAAATAACCTGTTAATATGACCAGTTTGTGTAAAAAAAAAATCTTAATTTTCCCAAGAATTGTGTGAAAAAATTACAACTTCAAAAAACTCACCATGCCTATTAGTAAATACCTTGGACTGTCTACTTTCCAAAAAGGGGTCATTTGGGGGGTATTTGTACTTTCCTGGCTTCTTAGTGTCTCAAGAAATGAGATAGACCTTCAGTACATTAGGTGTGATCAGATGTGATCAATTTTCAGTGATTGGCACCATAGTTTGTAGACTCTATAACTTTCACAAAGACCAAATAATATACATTAATTTGGATTATTTTTACCAAAGATATGTAGCAGTATAAATTTTGCCACAAATTTATGAAGAAAAATGACTTATTTGCAAAATTTTACAATAGAAACTAAAAAAAAATTTTCGCTGTTTTTTTTGCTTATATCGCAAAAAATAAAAAACCCAGCGGTGATTAAATACCACCAAAAGAAAGCTCTATTTGTGAGAAGAAAATGATAAAAAATTTGTTTGGATACAGTGTAGCATGACTAATTGTCATTCAAAGTGTGAGAGCGCTGAAAGCTGAAAATTGGTCTGGGCGGGAAGGTGCATAAGTGCCTGGTATTGAAGTGGTTAAAGAAACTAAAGGGGAGTTATATTGCCAGTGATATAATCTACTCAAACCATCCCATATCCTAAAAGTGTTTTTTGTTAGTGGATTTGTGCTATTTGATAATTCACGATATTGATGTGGGATCCATACCCTTTTCCCTAATGCCCCGTACACACGGTCGGATTTTGTTCGGACATTCCGACAACAAAATCCTAGGATTTTTTCCGACGGATGTTGGCTCAAACTTGTTTTGCCTACACACGGTCGCACAAAGTTGTCGGAATTTCCGATCGACAACCACGCGGTCACGTACACCACGTACGACGAGACTAGAAAAGGCCGGTTCAGAACCAAGCGCGGCACCCTTTGGGCTCCTTTTGCTAATCTCGTGTTAGTAAAAGTTTGGTGAGAGACGATTCGCGCTTTTTCAGACTCGTGGCTTTCAGACCGTTTTCTGCCATTCAGTTTGTGCTTGTGGGTTTGTATCTGCTCTTCAGTGCGTGCAAGCAAGTTCTGCGTGACTTTAAGGAGTCATTGTATTCTTGTTCGTTCGTTACTGGTTTTCAGGTCACTCTTCACTCTTGCTGTTCTTCAGTGCGTTCTGTTACTGCGTTCTGAGCAGCCGACCGTTTTCTAGCCATGTTTCGTATGCGTACTCCTCGTAGAGTTCGTGCTGTGCGGGGGCTTGGTGTTGGGGTCCTGACCTTGACACAAGTCCAGTCCATGAACAGGGTGGGGAGGAGTTCATGGACCAAGAATTGGTTGCTTCAGCGTGACCAGTTCTGTCATATGCCTTTGCTCCGTGAGATCCGTGAGAATAATCCTGGTGATTTCAGGAACTTTCTCAGGATGACGGACCCCGTGTTTCACCGTTTGTTGGCTTCGCTGACCCCCTATATCAGCAGGCAGGATACCTGCATGAGGCAAGCCATCACTCCGGAGCAGAGGTTGGTCGCTACCTTGCGGTATTTGGCCACAGGGAGAAGCCTGCAGGACCTCAAGTTCTCGACAGCCATCTCCCCCCAGGCTCTGGGGTTCATTATCCCAGAGACCTGTTCTGCCATCATCCAGGTCCTGCAGAAGGAGTATATGAAGGTAAGATTTTTATCCTTTAATATCACATTTTATTGTATTGAATGTTTGCTAATATATTGTATTTCTTTCCTCATTCCCTAATTCCCATGATTGTAATATGCTGTGAATGTCCCCTTTGTCCTCATGCATGCTGGATTTTTATGTAATTATTATTTTAGGTCCTTCATACATATTTGCCCTTCAATAACCTCCCCAGCATGGTCTCTCCTGCCCTATATTCACCTCATGTAGTCACTTAACAATGTATTTTATCAGCTCCATAGTAGTGCTTTACCCCAAACACCCCCTAAAATGTTTGGAACTGTTATTTTAGCTTTAAATTCAGGCAGAGTGGCAGAGGCTTTTTTTGTGGTGTCCCCAAATTTTTTGGAACCCTCCCTCCCCCAACTGCTAAGTCAGCTGATCCCAATTCTCTATCTATCCTCAATCATCTATCTGCTGACTTTGCAAAACCCATACACACTATACCCACCTCTTTACTGGTCAGATTTATGGCTGAATTACCCAAAGCATGTAGTGCAAGGGCCTGCCTGTATACTTTCCAATGGTACTGTTTAAAGTTCTTGTATCCTATTATTATCTTGATAGGTAATAGCAGAATGTCCAAATGTCCTCAAATGTGTACAATGTGTATTTATATCTTTGTATTATGACACTTCTTACCTGTCCAGTGGTCTGCCAATAGTGTAACTAAGGAGGGTCTGTTCCAACTAATACCCATTATTTAGGCATTCATCTCTCAATGAAGTGAAGAGGGTTACCTGTCCAAGAGTTCCCCCCCTATAATGTTAGAAATGGCCCATGAGAGGGGGGGAGGGGGAATATGATAGGTGTACCTTATACTTTGTTGTTGTTAAATTCCCCCTAGTAAATGCTATCTGGAGGTTGACCCAGAATGTTTGTGTGTAATCTGCTTGCTATGTTTCTGTGAAAAAATAGTAATGTTTATTGTTTTTTCCTCAACAGTTTCCTTCAACGCCACAGGAATGGCAGACTGTGGCCTCCCACTTTGCCCAGCGGTGGGACTTTCCTAACTGCGGAGGGGCAATTGATGGGAAACACGTCCACATTGTCCCACCACCCAACTCGGGGTCATACTATTATAATTACAAGGGGTTTAATAGTATAGTGATGTTGGCGGTGGTGTCGGCTAATTACGAGTTTCTGTATGTGGACATGGGGAAGAATGGCCGGATGTCCGATGGTGGAGTGATAGCCCAGACGGAGTTCTACAGGCATCTCCAGAATGGCAGCTTGGACTTGCCACCTCCAGAGGACAATGTTGAAGGTCTCCCATTTGTGTTCGTGGCTGATGAAGCATTTGCGCTGGGGGACCACCTGATGCGGCCATTCCCGATGAAGACCCTCACCCCGGAACAGAGGGTTTTTAATTACCAGCTGGCCAGAGCCCGAAGAGTGGTGGAGAACACATTTGGAATCCTGGCCAGCCGGTTTCTATTATTTCTGACACCCATCCATATGGCGGAGTATAAACTGAACCATATAATACTTGCCTGCTGTGTTCTCCATAATTTTTTAAGAAAACATTCAGCAAACTATGCTGGCTCAGTTGGGCCTGAGGCCGGAAATCCAAATCCATCAACACTGACGGCGCTTGAAAGTGGCCGTCCTGGCTTGCCCTCCCTAAGTGCCCTTGATGTCCGGTTACGCTACCTGGAGTTCTTTGCGGGTAGGGGGGCTATCAATATGCCAGACAATCTGTGAAAACTTTTTAAAATAAAAACCAACCCCAAAAAATTCTTTGTGGACATTTACTGCTTGTGTTTGTTTTAGCTGACCCTGACAGAAATGTGTTGAGTGCAGAAAATGTCGTGATTGGGTAACCTTATAAAAAACTGTGTTGGCTGGTACTTCCTAAATGCAAAAACACATTTCACTACAAGTGCACTTGCAACTGCACTGAACCTGCACTTGTAGTGCAAAGTGTATTTTCCCTTAGGAAATAACCCCCATTTTTGCATAAAACAGCAATTACATCACCCCAAAAGTGTTGTAGTGTTGAGACAATAATCCACACATTCTTGATTAGGCCACTTTTTTATAGCTGCACAATCACATGTGCATTTACGAAAGGTTTTTAAAACAAACCAACATGTTTGTTGTATAACAATTTTTGCAGTAGCATTATCAAAAATCGAAATGTCCATTTCAGATAAAACAGGCCTGTGTAAAACCAACAAGAAAGCCAAAAAACTTGAACTTACAAAGTTCACATATGGTAAAACCTGAAGGCTATATCAGACATCAGTATTTAGGAACTGGGTTTGATATAGCGTTCAGATGGGGGGAACTCACCCCTGGAAAAGCCAAATTTGGAAGATGCACACAAATTTACGAATGTCAACATGTGCTATCTGCCATCAGGGGGGATCAAGGGACATGTTTTGGGGGAGCAAGCCCTTCCTCAACGCAAATTTAGAATTGAGGAAGGGTTTGCACCCCCAAAACGTGTCCATTGATCTCCCGTGATGGCAGATAGCACATGTTGGCACACTGTGTGCATCCTCCAAATTTGGCTTTTCTAAACATTGTCAAAATTTTTGTAAGATTGGACCACAATAAAACAGGTGATTTTGTGGGTTTTAAATTCGCCCCAAAACATCAATGATGTTATTATTTTTTTAATAACATCACTGATTTGTTGCTGTATGTTGTGTAATTCTAGATTACACCCCATGATCTCCCCGATCAGTATCTGGGCACTTTCAGATGTGAAACGTTCTCTCTCCCTCACATCACGATCACCTAAAAAGAGATAAAGAACAAAAAAAAAGGTCTCAAAAATCTGCCACCATCCATCTCTTTTACCTGAGCCTGTGGTCGCAGACACTCACCTGTTGTGGTGCCAATCTCCACCACATCTTCTTCTTCCTCCTGCTCTTCTTCTTGGGTTGGTGTTAGTTCCCCTTCTTCCAGAGGTGGGGGGTCTGTGTTCTCCTGGAATGAGGGGTGTCCTCCGAGTCTTTTCTCCCCTATGTAAAACAAAAATGGTATACTTAGCACACAGATATTTGATGGCAGAACTAGAAATAGGAAACATTGCTTGGAAGTGGGGTACAATTGTCTATTTTAGCCGAGTTCAAAGATGTATATTTTTTCTTGCCCTTTGTCAAGCTGCAATACTTTACCTGTTTGGTACAAACTTCACAGATGTAGCCCCCCCTATAGTATACACTGGAGCACCTGTGAGCCCCCCCTAATAAAAAGGGTGTTCTTGTGTCCCACACTAGTGCTCCAGTGTCCAGATGTGAAAACAGCTGCTGAGTGTCCTCTCCTTACACACAATCTAGTTGTCATTTCATTCTAGTAACAAACCCATCTACACAAACAAATATTTGGCATCCAAGTAGGCCCCAAAAAAATGTGGGAAAATGCATATGGCCTAAACAATGGTGTTCTAGAGGCCGAAAGAAAAATGTTTGATACGAACGAATAATGGGCCCATGAACATTAAAGTTGCCCTTTTAAACGTTACAATTAATAAAAGCATATGGAGCAGCACGAACGGAATAAAGACAGAAAGAATAGGAACACAGCACAACTACTTACTTTTTTGCAGCACTCTCCGGATCTTTCGGTACTGCTCTGGCTCTCTCAACTTCAGGTCCGACCACCGTTTCCTGAGCTGATCTTTTGATCTTCGGACCCCGAAATTCCTCTCAAGACTCCTGACCACTTTCACCATGATCTTGGCCTTTTGGATGTTCGGGTTGGGGTAAGGCCCATATTTTCCGTCATAGTCGGACTTCCTCATGATGTACACCATCTCCAACATCTCCCCAAATGACATATTTGTGGCCTTAAAATGTCTCCTTCTGGATCGTGACGTGCCTGGATCCGGGCTTTCCTCCTCCTCGTTGCTAGAATTAGCACGCACCTGCTGTAACTCCACCATCATGCTCTTCCCCCACTGCGCCGAACGAAAAGGGGCGGGGAATAGACTAGAAAGAACGTCAGGGGCGGGTGGAGTTACACGCATGCGCAGTGTGTATAAAGTGTAACACGCGTGCGTATTACGTACGATCTGTGAGCGGAGGAAGGAGCATTGGACGCGCCGATCGTAAGAACGAAGGTAAGAGACAAACTTGTGCCTATACTGCTTCTAGATTGAGGCCTATATTGTAACAAGATTAGGAGAGTTTTGTCTGACATTAGGCTTTGTCTTGTGTTGTGTCTTGCAGTGAACATGGATATCTTAATGAGAGATAATGACTTCATGTCAGTATTCATAGATATGCTAAGTGAGCTGCCCTGTCTGTGGGAGATTACCCACCCCCATTTCAAGAACCAAGCAAAGAGGAAGGCAGCACTGGAGCAATTGTGTGAAATTGTGAAGCAGGTGATCCCCACGGCAGACATCACTTATTTAAAGATTTTCATTGGTGGCCTGAGGAGCACATATGTGAGGGAGCGCAAGAAAGTCCTGGATTCACAGAGATCCGGAGCAGCAGATGACATCTATGTCCCCAGGATGTTGTACTACGACAGGCTGCACTTTCTGGCAGGCCAGACTGAACCCAGGCCATCCCTCTCCAGTCTTCCTTCCACGCTTCCTTCCCCCCCCGGCTGAGGCTTCTGACGCCCAACCTGGGCCTTCCAGGTCGCATGTGGAGGAGCCCAGATTGAGCCAGGTATAGCATTCCTCTAAATATTTCTGCTTGTCCAATCAATGATGTTAACTAGATGTTAGTTGGGAGTACTAATTTATGATTGTGATTGATGAAGCAAAAACTAAAACCATGTCCCTTTTTCATACACAGGGAAGTCTCAGCCAGAAGGTGGCCGGGCTGAGCCAGCTGGCTGATATCAAGGTCCCTCCACCCCCCCTGAAAACAGAAAGTGGCAGTAGGAGGAGTACCCTAGAGGAGGCGGCTATCAGATTCTTTTGGAGGGCTACAGAGGTCCTGGGAGCACCACACACCATGCAGGAGAACATTGCTGCATTCATAGCATCTAAAATGCAGAGGATGGAGGAGGGCCAAAAAGCCATGTGTGAGGCCCTCATAATGGAGGCTCTGGAGAAAGGTATGAGGGGCCAAATTACACCTCACACACATCTTTGGGATGGTCCTCCTCCTCCTCCTGCAGGTCCTCCTCCTCCTCCTCCCTCTCCTCCAGGTCCCTCCAGTCCTCCTCCAGGTCCCCCCTGTCCTCCTCCTCCTCCAGGTCCTACTCCTCCTCCTGCCACATCTCCAACTGCACAGCCACAGCCCGGAAGGAAACGTGAAAGGAAGACCAGACAGTGATTGCCCTGGGTTCAGTCTGGTCGGCCAAAAAATGCAGCCTCTTGTGGTACCACAGCCTGGGGACACTGATGTCATCTGCTGCTATCCGAGTCTCTGTGAATCCCGGACCAGACTGCCCTCCCTTATATATGGACTCCTCAGGCCACCAATTTTGATGTTGAAGAATTGTCTGCCGTGGGGGTCCCAGGCTTCGCTAATTTCTCATGTTGATCCAGTGTTGCCTTCCTCTTTGTTTGGTTCTGATACCTTAATAAAGGATTTTTGTTTTGAATTATACTCTCCTATGTGTTTTACTTCAAAAATGACAGTTGGTTTGTGAGGATTCAGGTACATTTCAAATATACAATGTGAAATTAACAAGGGACACCAACAACAAACAATCTCCTGGAGATTAAATAATAAAAGATATCAATGGTGTTGGGGTAACTTGACACACAAAACACACACAAAAATATTCTGGAGTAAAAATAAAAATAACATTGAACAAAGATCAGCCTTGGAAAAAATCCAAACATTAAAGAAAAAAAAGGCTTAAAATCCAAAAAAAAAAAAAAAATAAAAAAATAAAACTGTCAGATGTGACAACTAATAACAATATATTGAGGGAATCCCACTAAAAAAACACAAATAAAAGTTTGTGAGAAGTGTGTGTGAATATGAGCAGCAAAACTACTTAATTCTTGTCACATTATAAAGAAGAAGAGAGTGCGCTGTATTAAACCATTTTTAAGATTGCAGCGTGACGAAAGTGCTGTATCCATTGCGAACGCTAAGTTTACCAGAACGAGCTGTCCCGTGTCGGAATTTCTTCTGAGCATGCGTGGCACTTTGTGCGTCGGAACAGGCCACACACGGTTGGAATTGACGCGATCGGATTTTGTTGTCGGAAAATTTTATCTCCTGCTGTCCAACTTTGTGTGTCGGAAAATCCGATGGAAAATGTCCAATGGCGCCCACACACGGTCGGAATTTCCGACAACACGCTCCGATCGGACATTGTCCATCGGAAAATCCGACCGTGTGTACGGGGCATAAGTCTACATTGCTTTGGGCTTTTTCAATATTCACCCACCCTTTCCCATCTTTATCATGTATCCAACCTGTTTTCCGTGAGATAATAATTGCCTGATAATGTTTTCATAATTCGGTGCTGATAATCCCCCTAATTGTTTCCACTTTACAAGTGTTGCATATGAGATTCTAGGGTGTTTGTGCCTCCATTTTTATTTTATTACTAGAGTTCTTGATTTTGCGAATAAATCTTGTGGGACTCTTATTGGGATCATTTGGAATATGTATGTTAATTTTGGCAGGATGAACATTTTTAAAGCATTGATCCTCCCTAACCACGGGAGGGGTGTGTGTCTCAGATAGTTTAGTTGGTCTTTGAGCTTATTCAGTATAGGGATATAGTTAGCCGCATAGAGAGTTGACAATGATGCTGTAAGTTTTACGCCTAAATAGCCAATCTCTTCTCTACACCAAACGAAGGGAATGTAGGTTGAATTGCCTGCTGTTCTTCTTTTGACGTAGTTATGTTTAGAATCTCTGACTTTGATGTATTTATTTTAGACAGAGAAAATTGAGTACTGTCCGTGATACTTTTTTTATTTGCACTAACATACAATCATGTATTTATTTTAAAATTTGTCATCTTCCTGTATCTACTCAGTTCCTTTATTATGATTGGTATTGTTGTCCTGGGTTTTGTGATATAAAATAGTATATCATCTGCGTATGCAGCTACCTTATATTCCTTATCACCTACTCTTACTCCTCTTATGTCGGTATTTTCGGCTAGCAGGGGTTCCAATGCCAGTACAAATAGCATTGTTGAAAGGGGGCAGCCCTGTCTTGTACCGTTAAACAGTTCCAGGGAGGTAGAGAGACTTCCATTTATTTTAATTTTAGCTGTTGGGTGATAGTAAAATGCGGATATCCTTCGCATCATCCATTCCTTTATTCCCAAATGCCTCAGTGTTCCCATCATGAAGCCCCAGTCGACTCTGTCGAAGGCCTTTTCGGCATCTATCAACAGTAGTACGACCGGGTCCCGACTCTCTCTAGCCTCATGTATCAGGTACAGGGATTTAAGACTGTTGTCTTTCCCTTCCCTCCCTGTTACAAACCCCACCTGATCACTGTGAACCCATCGAGGCAGAAGTGGTTTTATTCTTCCTGCTATTATTTTTGCAAAGATCTTCATGTCGGTGTTTAGTAGACATGTGCATCTAGTTTAGTTCCGAATCGAAATTCGGACAAAATTTTCATTATTCGGACATTCGGATGCATCCGAAATACCGAAGTACAATACTAACGAATTTAAACGAATCCGAAATGTTTCGAATCGAAAACCCACGGACGAAATTTGAATCGAATTCGAATCAAATTCGAAACCAATTCGAAATATATTCGATTCGAAAACAAATTTGAAATCTATTCGACTCGAATTCGAAAACAAATTCGAATCGAATTAGAAAAAATATAAATTGATTTCTAAAAAAGAATACAATAAAATAGAATATAAAATAATAAAACAATAGAATAAACATAAAAGAATTGTAAAGAATAGAATAGAGTTTAATAGAATTTAATAAAATACAACAGAATATGACCATCTTATGAAATTCGAATTTCGAATAGTATAAATTTAAATTTGAAAATAGATTGGAAAATAACAATTTATATATATATATATATATATATATATATATATATATATATATATATTCGGATTCATTCTATATGAAATTCGAATTTCGGAAAATGGTTATATATATATAACCTATTGTTTTTCTAGTCTATTTTCTTTTCTATTCAAATTCAAATTCATTCTATATGAAATTCGAATTTCGGAAAATGGTTTTATATATTTGTAAAACCATTTTCCGAAATTCGAATTTCATATAGAATGAATTTGAATTCGAATAGAAAAGAAAATAGACTAGAAAAACAATAGAACAGAATAGAATAAAATATAATATATATTTTAGATTATTTTCTGTTCTATTGTTTTTCTATTCCAATCTTTTCTATTCGAATTTGAATTCATTCTATATGACATTCGAATTTCAAAAGATGGTTATATATATATATATATATATATATATATATATATATATATATATATATATATATATAAAAAACCATTTTCCGAAATTCGAATTTCATATAGAATGAATTCGAATTCAAATAGAAAAGATTAGACTAGAAATAGGAAATAGACTAAAAAAACAATAGAACAGAATTGAGTAAAATATAATGTGTATATATATTATATTTTATTCTATTCTGTTCTATTTTTTTTCTATTCTAATCTTTTCTATTCGAATTTGAATTCATTCTATATGAATTTCGAATTTCAATAGATGGTTATATGTAAATAAATATCTAATATATATATATATATAAAACCATTTTCCGAAATTTGAATTTCATATAGAATGAAATTGAATTTAAATAGAATAGAAAATAATATCATAAAAAAACAATAGATCAGATCAGAAAAAAAAAAAATATATATATATATATATATATATATGTATATATATATATATATATATATACACAGTATATATATATATATATATATATATATATATATATATATATATATATATATATAAAAATAACCATTTTATGAAATTCGAATTTCATACAGAATGAAATCGAATTTGAATATAAAAGATTAGAATAGATTAGAAAATAATAGAAAGGAATATCATAGAAAAACAATAGAACAGATCAGGAAAAAAAATTATATACATACATACATATATATATATACATACATTATATATATATATATATATATATATATATATATATATATATATATATATATATATATATGTATGTATATATATATATGTATGTATGTATATAATTTTTTTTTTCCTGATCTGTTCTATTGTTTTTCTATGATATTATTTTCTAATCTATTCTAATCTTTTATATTCAAATTCGATTTCATTCTGTATGAAATTCGAATTTCATAAAATGGTTATATATATATATATATATATATATATATATATATATATATATATATATATATATATATATATATATATATGTATATATATATATATTTTTTTTTTTTTTTTTTCTGATCTGATCGATTGTTTTTTTTATGATATTATTTTCTATTCTATTTAAATTCAATTTCATTCTATATGAAATTCGAATTTTGGAAAATGGTTTTATATATATATATATATATTACGGCTCTCTGTTCGGCTCGAACATCGGTTGTTCGGTCGTTCACCGAATTGCGAACGATATGGGCCGTTCGCGCCAAATTCGTGTGGCGCGTCACGGCCCATAATTCACTGCGGCATCGCAGTGCATTGCTTGCTGATGATTGGCCAAGCATGCACTATGACCCGCATGCTTGGCCAATCACAGCGCCGCCTGAACAGAGAGCCGTAATTGGCCAAAGCCAAGGAGGCTTTGGCCAATTATGGCTCAGGGGATTTAGTACACGCCCCACACTATATAAGGCCGCCTGCATGGCGGCCCTGTGTAGTGTGTGTTCCGGCGTTGAAAGAGATAGACAGAGAGACAGTGTCATTTGATTTGAGTTAGATAGATTAGGCAGAACAGTCAGTCAGTTAGCTGCACTTACAGTGTATTGTGTATATATATGCATCCCAGGTGTTGCATATATATATATATATACACTGTATTCAGTTTAGCTAGATCCGTTCCTGTTATCTTCTAGACTATTTACATTTAGTGCAGTGCGTCCTGCTCACAGTGTTCAGCTAGATCCGTTCCTGTTATCTTCTAGACTATTTACATTTAGTGCAGTGCGTCCTGCTCACAGTGTTCAGCTAGATCCGTTCCTGTTATCTTCTAGACTATTTACATTTAGTGCAGTGCGTCCTGCTCACAGTGTTCAGCTAGATCCGTTCCTGTTATCTTCTAGACTATTTACATTTAGTGCAGTGCGTCCTGCTCACAGTGTTCAGCTAGATCCGTTCCTGTTAAATTCTAGACTATTTACATTTAGTGCAGTGCGTCCTGCTCACAGTGTTCAGCTAGATCCGTTCCTGTTATCTTCTAGACTATTTACATTTAGTGCAGTGCGTCCTGCTCACAGTGTTCAGCTAGATCCGTTCCTGTTAAATTCTAGACTATTTACATTTAGTGCAGTGCGTCCTGCTCACAGTGTTCAGCTAGATCCGTTCCTGTTATCTTCTAGACTATTTACATTTAGTGCAGTGCGTCCTGCTCACAGTGTTCAGCTAGATCCGTTCCTGTTATCTTCTAGACTATTTACATTTAGTACAGTGCGTCCTGCTCACAGTGTTCAGCTAGATCCGTTCCTGTTACCTTCCTACTGACAGGCAGGCTTGTCTTGTTACAGTATTAACAGCTACCTAAAGAAAATTACTGGTGTTCTTTTGATCCTATTAGTACCACGGTCAGGCAGCTAGACTATTTACATTTAGTACAGTGCGTCCTGCTCACAGTGTTCAGCTAGATCCATTCCTGTTATCTTCCTACTGACAGGCAGGCTTGTCTGGTTACAGTATATAAAGCTACCTGAAGAAAATTACTGGTGTTCTTTTAAACCTATTAGTACCACGGTCAGGCAGCTAGACTATTTACAGTTAGTGCAGTGCGTCCTGCTCACAGTGTTCAGCTAAACCTACAAGTTAGTGGGGTGCGTCCACCTCACAGTGTTCAGCTAAAGCTACCTGTAGAAGGTTGGTGGTGTTCTCCTACTACAGGCAAGCAGTTGATTTTGCTAGCTGCAGTATCAGTACATATATATATATATATATATAGATATATATATCCCAGCTTAGTGCAGCTACAGGCCATTAGTATGTCTGGAAGGCCAAGAAGGAGAGGCAGACAGTCACAAGCCAATAAGAGAGGGCAAGCAG
The DNA here is from genome assembly GCA_037953035.1 of Aquarana catesbeiana. NCBI lineage: Eukaryota > Metazoa > Chordata > Amphibia > Anura > Ranidae > Aquarana > Aquarana catesbeiana. The sequence goes on from JBBHAA010002058.1 coordinate 1,432,475, forward strand.
GCTCTGTGTCTAGTGCTGGTCGTGGAGACGGTGCATCCTCATCAGCACGTGGCCATGGGACACGCTTGGCCTTTTTTTCTGCAGCTGGCCGTGTTGAGCCGCAACATGCGGAAGACTTGGTCGAGTGGATGACCAAGCCATCCTCATCCTCCTCATCCTCTCTCACCCATGCCCAGGGTGCTTTGTCTGGCAAAGCAGCGGCCTCTTCCCTCAGCTCAATGTCATCAGTGACTGCTTCCCTAGCTCCACCATGTCCTCCTGAGGAGTCACTCGAACTGTTTGAACACAGTGTTGGGTACATGCTCCAGGAGGATGCCCAGCGTTTGGAAGGCTCTGATGATGATACTGAGCTCGATGAAGGCAGTAACATGAGCACGGACAGAGGGGGTGCCCAAGAAGGACAGCAATCTGGCAGTCATGCTCCCCCTGCTGCAGCATACTGCCAGGTTTGCTCCAGTGATGAGGAGGGAGGGGATGATGAGGTCACTGACTCAACGTGGGTGCCTGATAGGAGAGAGGAGGAGGAGGAGGAGGAGGAGGAGGCGGCACATCACCAACGAGGCAGGATGCCCTCCAGGGGCCAGCCTAAGGGCAGCACATTGACTGCATCACACCCCAAAGCTCCACATGTGCAGGGCGCTGCAGTCTCTGCGCGTTATTCAAAAAGTTCTTTGGTGTGGGCCTTTTTTGAGACAAGTGCATCAGATCGCACCGCTGCTATTTGCAACATATGTCTCAAGCGTATCTCACGTGGCCAAAACATCTCCCGCTTGGGTACCACATGCTTGAACAGACATATGTTGACCTGCCATGCAGTTCGTTGGCAAGCGTATCTAAAAGACTCACACCAAAGAACAAAGAGGATCTCTCCTTGCTCCTCATCAGCTGAGATTTCCAACCCCACTAGACCTCCAGTCCTCTCTGAGACTTGCAGTGAGAGGAATGAAGGTGTAGAATTAGGTGTGTCACAGCCAAGTACTTGTGGGCAATCTGCTTTTGGTACACCGACGTCAGATTGTACCAGGCAAATTTCCCTGCCCCAGCTGCTGCACCGCTGAAAGAAGTTTGCTCCCAGCCATCCACATGCCCAGCGGTTGAATGCTAGCTTGGCAAAATTGCTAGCACTTTAACTGCTGCCTTTTCAGTTGGTAGACTCTGCCCCCTTCCGTGAGTTTGTGGAATGTGCGGTTCCTCAGTGGCAGGTACCCAAACGCCACTTTTTCTCACGGAAGGCGATTCCGGCTCTCTACTGGCATGTGGAAGGCAATGTCCATTCCTCGCTGGACAGGGCGGTCAGCGGTAAGGTGCATATTACCGCTGACTCATGGTCCAGCAGGCATGGACAGGGACGTTACCTAAGTTTCACGGCGCATTGGGTGACTCTGCTGGCAGCTGGGAAGGATGCAGGACAAGGTGCAGTAGTGTTGGAGGTTGTTCCGCCACCACGCCTCCAAAATGCTAATGATTGTGACACACCTCTCTCCTCCACCCCCTCCTCTTCTTCTTCCTCCATGGCCTCTTCCTCGGAACCAGCGGTGCTCCGTAGTCGTTCAAGGGGCTACACAAGTACGCAGGCCAAAAGATGCCATGCGGTGCTTGAGTTGGTGTGCTTGGGAGACAGGAGCCACACTGGGGCAGAGGTTCTGTCAGCTCTGCAGGGGCAGGTTCAGAGGTGGTTGACGCCACGCCAACTTAAGGCAGGAATGGTGGTTTGTGACAATGGCACCAACCTCCTCTCTGCCCTCCGACAGGGACAAATGACCCATGTGCCCTGTTTGGCTCACGTCCTTAACTTGGTGGTGCAGCGGTTCTTGGGCAGGTACCCGGGCTTACAGGATGTCCTGAGGCAGGCCAGGAAAGTCTGTGTGCATTTCCGCCGGTCATATAATGCCAGTGCTCGGCTGACGGACCTCCAAAAGGAGTTTAACCTGCCCAAGAACCGCCTAATCTGTGACATGCCCACCAGGTGGAACTCAACGTTGGCCATGCTGCAGCGGCTGCACACGCAGCAGAGGGCCATCAATGAGTACCTGTGCGACTATGGCACCAGGACAGGGTCAGGGGAGCTTGTTTTTTTTTCCCCACGCCAGTGGGCCATGATCAGGGATGCATGCACTGTCCTGTCACCATTCGAGGAGGCCACGAGGATGGTGAGCAGTGACAGTGCATGCATCAGTGACACTGTCCCCCTTGTCCACCTGTTGGAGCACACGCTGTGTGGAATAATGGACAGGGCACTTGAGGCAAAACAGAGGCAGGAAGAGGAGGACTTCCTTAGCTCTCAAGGCCCCCTTTATCCAGATAGTGTTCCTGCGTGCCCGCCGATCACACAGGAAGAGGAGGAGGAGGAGGAGGAGGAAGATTGTGTCAGTATGGAGGTGGAGCCTGGCACTCAGCATCAGCAGCAGTCTTTAAGGGATCAGTCCCAAGAAACATATGGACTTGTACGTGGCTGGGAGGAGGTGGCTGCGGACGTTGTCGTCCTTAGTGACCCAGAGGACTCCGGACCGAATGCCTCAGCAAACCTACGCTGCATGGCCTCCCTGATCCTGCAAAGCCTGCGTAAGGATCCTCGTATTCGTGGTATCAAGGAGAAGGACCAATACTGGCTGGCAACCCTCCTTGATCCACGTTACAAGGGTAAGGTTGCGGACCTTATCTTGCCATCGCAGAGGGAGCAGAGGATGAAACATCTTCGGGAGGCCTTGCAGAAAGGTCTGTGCAACGCGTTCCCAGAGACTGGGAGGTTACAAACTCCTGTTTCTGGACAACGTGTTGCTGAGGCTTCGGTCAGTCAAAGAAGTAGCGGTGGAGAAGGTGGCCGTCTGACCGATGCGTTCAGACAATTTTTTGGTCCGCAGCCCCAAGGTATGATCGGTTCCAGCAACCATCGCCAGCGTCTGTTTTACATGGTGCAGGAATACCTAGGGGCAAGATCAGACTTGGACACCTTTCCCACCGAAAATCCTCTGGGTTACTGGGTCTTGAGGATGGATCACTGGCCAGAGCTTGCACAGTATGCAATTGAGCTACTGGCCTGTCCTGCATCCAGCGTTCTTTCGGAACGCACATTCAGTGCTGCTGGAGGCGTGGTAACCGATCACAGGGTGCGTCTGTCCACCGACTCGGTCGATCGGCTGCCCTTCATAAAAATGAATCAGTCTTGGATCACCACCAGCTACCAAGCACCTGATGCTGATGTAACCGAATAATTTTTTTTGAAATCTCAGATCCCTTCAAAGACTGCCTATGCTGATGCTGAGTGACTATCCCTGAGTAATTATCCTCTTCCTCCTCAATCATCACGCTGATAGCTTGTAAGAACATTTTTGGTTCTGGGCGCCACCACCAGTGCCTAAGGCACAATAGAGTGTCTGTGAGGGGTTGCAGTGTTGTGGCACCAGCACCAGTGCCTAAGGCCCAATTTTTCTGCCCCTGTCTAACAGGGGCGTGTAATTACAATTTTTGATGCAATACTTTGCAGCAGGGCTCGTTCCTGCATTCCAACTAGAGTGTCTGTGAGGGGTTGCAGTGTTGTGGCACCAGCACCAGTGCCTAAGGCCTAATTTTTCAGCTCCTGTTCAACAGGGGCATGTAATTACAATTCTTGATCTAATATTTCACAGCAGGGCCCTGTGAGGGCTTACAGTGTTGTGGCCAGGAGACAACAGGAAGTGAGATGAAATCTACCCCTAGGAAGGGAAATTCTCTCCTGTAAGAGTTAATATGGGAAAAAAAATTCTCCTTTCCACTGATGCTTTCCAATCCTTGTTCCACAAAAAAACCCAAATTTTCAAAAAACATTTTTCATTGGGACAAAAAGTGAGGTGAAATCTTCTGAAGAGGAGGAAAGACAGTAAAACAAATGTCACAGGGGTGATAACCCTTCCCTATGTTTTCCAAAAAGCTTAAAAAAGATTTTTTGGCTGGAGCTAAACACGTTAAAAATGTACCCGTTCAAAATTACAAAGAGATTCTACTTAACAACAAACCTACAGTCCCTGTCTTGTTTGCACCGCCTGTATACTGCTGTTCAGAGTATATAGGGCCTTTCCTTATTTTAATTTGGGTGCGGGGTTCCCCTTAATATCCATACAAGACCCAAAGGGCCTGGTAATGGACTGGGGGGTACCCATGCCGTTTGTCTCACTGATTTTCATCCATATTGCCATGACCCGACATTACATTAAACCCGCAAGCAGTTTTAAATGAGATTTTTTCCTTTGAAAATGACATTTGGTGCAGGGACTGTTCTAAACACGGGAAACACACGTCACTTTACAGGCATACTATAGACACCCCCCAGGTATGATATTTAAAGGAATATTTCACTTTTTTTTTTTACTTTAAGCATCATTAAAATCACTGCTCCCGAAAAAACGGCCGTTTTTAAAAGTTTTTTTTTGCATTGATACATGTCCCCTGGGGTAGGACCCGGGTCCCCAAACCCTTTTTAGGACAATACCATGCAAATTAGCCTTTAAAATGAGCACTTTTGATTTCGAACGTTCGAGTCCCATATGTAGTGATCGAATATATTAATATTATATTGGGTGTATAGATAATTAATAAGTAAGTATTATTATAATGATGATGATGTAAGTACTCTTCCGCAGCAACCCAATTCTTCCAGAGAGATGCACTTTATTGACTTCCAACACAGAACAAAGTCCAAAGTCCACAGATGACAAAGAAATCCGACAGAGGAAATATAATTCAGAAACCCATCTCCTAGGCCTGTGCGTTCCCAGCCATGCACAGACAAGCCCCACTCATACACATACAAGCCTCACTTACTTAACCTATAGACTGAATGCCGTGTTATATTCACTAAATATTGAATGGCTGAGCAATCTGATTGGCCTTTCAATTTAGCTTTAGTCTTTCAAACAGACAACAACTCCCAGCCGTGAACAGTTGCAGTTATAAACCATCCCAATTTGCACTCCCGCATATCAACATCAACAAGTCCTCTTTAGATATATGTAATTAGATTAGATTAACATACCACCTGAATACCCTTTGAAATGTTCAAATAGACTTGCATATGATTAACACATCAAAGAGTCTTCAGCTTGTTCTCTTGCTATGTTAAAATTCAGTTGGACAAATCAACCATTCGGTCAACATTGACTGCATGTGTACATACACACAACAATGTCCCACATAAATCGGTGAACATATTACAACATATACCCCCACTTGGGTCGGTTCTAACTACTAGAACTGACCCATAAATCAAACTGCTCAGACATCCCTGGCTCTTAAGATTGAAGCCATCTCTATGCTTTCCTTCTTCCTCTGGATTGTTCTTAGTTGTCTTCTACCACAACAATATAAACCAAACAAAAGACATATTAATATAAATTGAATAAACACAAAAATTATGGACAGAGTTCTCAATAGCGGGTGAGTAAAAGTGTTATTGGGTATGCTCCACCAAGGCTCCTGAAATTCTTTTTCCCACGTTCTCATTGTTCTGCCGAGCAGAGCTTCATAAGGGGCAAAGCCTATGGACCTGCAAACTCTGGAACGAATAGTTGCCAGAACAAAGGGTAATTTTTCATCCCAATCGGTACCTTGCTCATTGACAACCTTTCTAAGAGCATTTTTAATTGTCCTGTTCATTCGTTCAACCTGTCCCGCAGACTCAGGGTGATAGAAGATGTGAAATTTTTGGATGACCCCAAGGAGCTTGCATGTCTCTTGTATCACATTACCTACAAATCCTGGCCCATTGTCACTGTCTAAAACTTTTGGTATCCCCCACCGACTAAATATTTCTTTGACCAAGATCCTTGCAGTAGTAGTGGCAGTACAATTTTTGGTAGCGAAAGCTTCAACCCAGTGACTGAAGGAATCCACCACAACCAGTAAATATTTGTTCTGGTGTGCAGTGTTAGGCAATTCACCTGTGTAATCAATTTGTATTCGCTCCCATGGTCCCATGGGAGCTTGTCTCATCAGTGCCCCTCTCCTCTTCCTATTTGCGGGATCATGCCTGGCACACATCAAACATGATAAGATATGGTCCTGCATGTGTTGTTTATTTTGAGGCCACCATGCTACATGATCTAATCTCTCTAAAGCTAAAGGAAGTTTGGGGTGTCCACCAGCAGGGGATCCATGAATCCATGTAAGAATGTCTTTCCTCACACCTTTTGGGGCAACCCATAAAGATAAATTGTTTTTGTAAGTTATTAGAAGGCCATCCTTCACCTGCATCTCTTGACCCTCAAACTGCATGGGCCCAGTCCTACACATTTCTTTTAGTTGAGCTAATTCCTCATCCTGATCTTGTAAATTACCCAACTCACATGTCCTTTCTTCAATTCCTTTTGCTTGAGCACGTGTAAGGGCAGACACTGGAAATGACAAAGTATGCTCTATATGAGGCCATTCGGGGAATGTTACTGCAGCCTCCTTTGCTAATCTATCTACAGTATTGTTCCAGTAGTGCTCGGTTGTTTGTTTTCTGTGGGCCTGTACCTTCCGGATATTAATTTTTGAAAAGAATTGCGTTTCCTCCTCTATCATTTTCCATAGGGATGCATATCTTATCTCACTGCCATCTGTCCCTTTAAGGCCCATCACATTCCACCATGAAAGATAGACAACTGCACCCTTGCATACCTGGTCTGAGTCAGAAGCAATGTTAACAATTCCACCATCATCTCTTAACTCAATGAGAACTTGCAGAAGTGCTGCTATCTCCACATACTGTGCAGAACGAGCTCTACACGAATATGAAAATTGTCTCTGTACCTCGCCATCTTTTACACAAACACCAGCAAACCCTGAGATTCTACTTCCATCTTTATAATAAGAGGAACCATCAATGTACCAACATTCACTTTCAAGGTCAAAAGGTTTGGATACGGCAGTAAAAACTCTGTGCTGCAAACTCTTTCCTTGCACTTGACATTCATGAGCTTCACCTTCAATCATCAATCCACCAATCAGGACACTAGGTTCTTTTAACATCAAACCCTCAATATTCTCTGACAATAAAGCTGTAGTCCACCTCGCCAGCCTTTTACAATTCACATCTGCTTCTTTCCATTTTCCATTTGCTAACATGACTATAGGAGTGTGATGACTAGCAATGATGAATCTGATCGAAGTAAAAGAAGTGTAGTGATCGAATATATTAATATTATATTGGGTGTATAGATAATTAATAAGTAAGTATTATTATAATGATGATGATGTAAGTACTCTTCCGCAGCAACCCAATTCTTCCAGAGAGATGCACTTTATTGACTTCCAACACAGAACAAAGTCCAAAGTCCACAGATGACAAAGAAATCCGACAGAGGAAATATAATTCAGAAACCCATCTCCTAGGCCTGTGCGTTCCCAGCCATGCACAGACAAGCCCCACTCATACACATACAAGCCTCACTTACTTAACCTATAGACTGAATGCCGTGTTATATTCACTAAATATTGAATGGCTGAGCAATCTGATTGGCCTTTCAATTTAGCTTTAGTCTTTCAAACAGACAACAACTCCCAGCCGTGAACAGTTGCAGTTATAAACCATCCCAATTTGCACTCCCGCATATCAACATCAACAAGTCCTCTTTAGATATATGTAATTAGATTAGATTAACATACCACCTGAATACCCTTTGAAATGTTCAAATAGACTTGCATATGATTAACACATCAAAGAGTCTTCAGCTTGTTCTCTTGCTATGTTAAAATTCAGTTGGACAAATCAACCATTCGGTCAACATTGACTGCATGTGTACATACACACAACAATGTCCCACATAAATCGGTGAACATATTACAACACCATAGACGTCAATGGGGTTCTAACGTTCGTGCGAACTTTCGGTCCGTTCGCAGGTTCTGGTGCGAACCGAACCGGGGGGTGTTCGGCTCATCCCTAGTCCCGACATTCGAATTTCATATAGAATGAATTTTTAAAAGAAAAGAAAAGAAAATAGACTAGAAAAAAATTAGAACAGAATAGAATAAAATATAATATATATATATATTAGATTCTTTTCTATTGTTTTTCTATTCTAATCCTTTCTATTCGAATTTGAATTCATTCTATATAAATTTTGAATTTCAAAAGATGGTTATATATATATATATATATATATATATATATATATATATATATATATATGTATATATAACCATTTTCCGAAATTCGAATTTCATATAGAATGAATTCGAATTCGTATAGAAAAGATTAGACTAGAAATAGAAAATAGACTAGAAAAACAATAGAACAGAATTGAGTAAAATATAATGTGTATATATATTATATTTTATTCTATTCTGTTCTATTTTTTTTCTATTCTAATCTTTTCTATTCGTATTTGAATTCATTCTATATGAATTTCGAATTTCAATAGATGGTTATATATAAATAAATATCTAATATATATATATATATATAGATATATATATATATATCTATATAGATAGATATAGATATATATATATATATATATATATCAGGGGCACTGAGCAGGCTAGCGCATCAGCACAGCTCTCCCCCCGTGTAATCCCCCTAATGTAACCCTCCCCCTGTGTAACTCCCCCTAAAGGTGGCGCCACAGCGTATCATGTTAGTGAGGTGCCATCATCATCTGTGCTGCTGCACACTGCTGTCAGTGTCATTTGGGGTCAATTTCTTGTGTGTGTGCTACCCATTCTAATTTCTTGCCCTCCTGAGTCCTGTCCCTGAGCTACTTACCTTACTATATCGAAAATAAAATAAGAAATATGTTTTTGCCTTAATATCTACCTTAAATCACATTGCTATTTGCATATTGTACTTGTTTTGTAGCCTAAATACTGAAATTTGCACTTAAAATTGTCATTTTGTAACTTTTGGATATGGCAGTAAAAACTTGACTGTGCCAGTAATTTTTGGGTGTTGTGTCAGTAAATTTCAACCTGGCAGGTTGGCAACACTGGGAGGCTCTCACATGTGGCAGCTCCATGGCTTAGAGGTTAGAACTTCTGCTTAGTATCCCTGAGGGTCTGGGTTCAAATACCAACTATGTTACTGCATGTGGATAAGTTGTCTCATCTCCCAGGTCCTATAATTATTTCTAAATGTAGGGCTTTGAACCCTCTGGTCGAACGCTTTTTGAAGGCAGTCCTGAGATTGCGACCTCCCAGGAAAGCATTATACCCCAAATGGGACTTGACGATTGTGCTGGATGTCCTATCAAATCCTCCCTTTGCTCCCACAGAAGATTGCACCCTAGAGGACATTTCCTTAAAAGCAGTATTCTTGATTGCCATCACCTCGGCTCGCAGAGTATCGGAAATCCAAGCTCTAGGATCACGGGAACCTTACATCACCTTCTTCCCAGACAGGGTGGTTTTGCAACCCATCCATCAATTCATTCCTAAGGTACCTTCTCTCTATCATCTTAATCAGAAATGGGTTCTCCCAGCGTTTGGAGAAGATCCAGAGTCTTCAAGATTACATGAGCTAGATGTAGCCAGATCCCTGAGACACTATTTAAACTCAACACAACAGTTTCGCAAAGATCAAAGACTGTTTGTCATACCAAAAGGCGCCAGAAAGGGAATGGCAGCATCCAAGACGACCTTAGCAAGCTGGATCATTAAATTAATCCAAAGGGCCTATCAGGCTAGTAGTCTGGTAGTTCCAGATGCGGTTAGCGCGCATTCCACTCGGGGAATGGCCTCTTCTTGGGCAGCATTGGCGTGGGTCTCCCCTGAGACAATTTGCTGAGCAGCTAGTTCGTCGTCATTCAACACTTTCATGTCTCACTATAGTGTAGACCCAGCGGTTCTTACTTCCCGGGAATTTGGGGAAAGAACCTTACAGATGTCAAGGCTGTAGTTTTTCATTAATTTTCTTATTGCAGTACCCTCCCTGTAAGCGAGTTATTTACCATTGGTATGCTGCCATGGAGGCACCAGGAAAACGGAAAATTGAATACTTACCTTTCCGTAATTTTCCTTTCCTGGTGCCTACCCATGGCAGCATACACCCTCCCTTCAATAATCCTTAGTTTTCTGAGATCTAGTTACAAAAATGACGGTGGGGAGGAACAACTCTTTTATTTATAGAGTTAAAGTGGTCCTGTGGGTTGGTCGGGGGCGGAGCAACCAACCATTGGTATGCTGCCATGGGTAGGCACCAGGAAAGGAAAATTACGGAAAGGTAAGTATTCAATTTTCCGTTATGTGTTCCTGCTCATCAGGTGCAATCACTTTAGACATACATGAAGAGACAGATTGAAAGATACTGGTGGGCGTGTACTTCTACTGGGTGTGTCAGTGTGCTAACAATACAACCTCTCTTATATAAAGGCCTGCAGTAGGGGGGTTCGTTTGGCCTGAGAAGGTCAGGTTTTTTGCTGTTATTTGTGGGGGAGAAGGAATGCTATTGGGAGATTTGATTAAATTCTTGTGCATTTTTTCAATCAAAAGTGGGTTTATGTGGCCATGCTGTCAATGTTGTGTGTGTATTGTTCCTGTCTGATCATGCAAACATCGTTTGGAAGCATCTGCTGACCTACTCTTTTTTTTTATCTCGTTTAATCATGTACACCGAAATGCAGCTTCCAGCAGAACATGGTGACCAATGTATGTATGTGTGGATTGTGGGCTGGTGGTGGGTGTTTTGAATAAGTCTTTTGTAATATTATGTGGGAATGCTTTGTAAGAATGACTGTTAAGTATGTTTCTATAATCTTGCAGATAACAATGTGATGTGTTGCCCATTATACACAAAAATTAAAGCTGTGTCCACTCTAAGGTTTTGTCTAATTTTAGATTGTAAGCTCCTATGAGCAGGGCCCTTAAAATCACATTGCTAAATGTAGCACCATATATCCTGTCCAAAATTTTTTGAAGCTAGTAAATGAATGTAATTTTTTGTTTTTCTGCTGGTAAAATAAAAGTACATAATTGAGCTTTGTTGTGTTTTTTTTTTCTTCTACTTTCTTCCCTTTAGTTTGTGGGTGGTGGTTTTGGGAAAGTGCAATATCTCTTATATTTTATTTCAATATGTATTTGTGCACCAATAAACTAATCTCTTTGCCCTGGTTCACATTGATGCTACTTTGAAATCGTGCTACTTCACTTGAAGTAGCACGATTTCAAAGTAGCAAGGTCGGCGTGATTTTAGGTGCTACTTGATAGACATCCGTGTGGCTTCATACACAAATGTCTATTGAAGTCGCACCGGAAATCGGCAAAAGTAGTGCAGGAACTACTTTAGCAAATTGGTGGGGTGCCAAAAAAAAAATGTTGCATTGATTGGAACAGTGCCATTGCTGCCAATAGTCATGCGATTTGATCTCTCAAATTGCATGACAAATTGTTCCAATGTAAACCTAGGCTTCTGCACACCTGCAAGTAAATGATAAAGGTAGAATCTTTATATATAACAGCTGTGGAGAATTGCAGGTAATGAATTCAGGTGGTGGATAGGCAGTGTTTGTGTCAGCTTTAGTTCACATTGGTGCGATTTGACATGTCAAAGCAGTGACAATTGCACTGTTTTAATTGGTGTGACTTTGGGGTGCAATTTGTATTGATATCAGTGCAGAAACCTGCACAGATGTCTCTGAAATTCATTCCCACATGTCAGTCCCGACTGCAGGGGCAAAGTGTGTGATTTCAGCTGAACGATTTCCTCCTGCTGCTAACCCAGGGACACCATTTCTTATCGAACGCCTTTAAATATCATAAGTAGAAATATAAATTTGCATATCTGCAAATAAACAAAAATAATAAGATTCTAATAGTGGTTGTGATCAAATATTTGTAGCAGCGATCAAAAGAGTGTAGTTTCGCCTTCTGATCCAGAAATATGTCATTGTAATCACCCGGAAGTCCCTGTGCTGGTCAAGATCTCCATCTAGGTGGACATGGCGAGGTCCCTCTTTAGCAAAGAGGAGGTGCGGCTCATTTTCCGGATAAGGGTATGATATGTACTTGTGTTTAATCAATGCGGGGTGGATGTCATAGTTAGATTTGGTGTGGGTGGGGTTCATTGATTTATTTGGCATCCCCACACATTTGCTTCTGGCCCATGTGCACACATCACTTCCTGCATTTGTTCTGCTGATGTAAATGCAAGTATAAATGAGAGCTCCTTTCTATTAAAATATATATGACTTGTTTCACAGTTGGGCGACTTTGGACTTCCGAGTTGCTTGACAAGTTGTACCCCCATGATTCTTAATGAGAACTAGGGATGGGCCGAACATCCCCCCCGTTCAGTTCGCAGCAGAACATGTGAACAGACAAATAAATTTGTGCGAACACCATTAAAACCGCTTCCCGCCCGCCGTACGCCAAATGATGTCCTTGGCTTTGAGCGGGGATATCTGAGTGATGCCTGTAGCTACAGACATCATCCAGATATCATCTTTTAGAGCCTGCGAATCTGCACACCATAAGAATGATCATAGTGGCTGTTCCACTGCTTGATCATTCTAACAGGAGGCGAGAGGGGACGTCCCCCCCCTCCCGCCACCCTCCGGTGCTTGTACCGACTTACCGCTACGATCGGTGAGTCGGTCACAGGATCCGCCAGCCCCGGATGTTTAGCATAGAGATTTCTGGTGGACCAGATGGTCGCCGGAATCTCTATGATCGTTCGGAGTCCGGGCGTGATGTTATGACGTCACGCCCGGCCTCTGTATTAAAAAAAACGGCGCCGCTTCGGCTGGGAAGCAGAGATCGTTTTTTTTTTATAATTTCAGGCTTCTAAGCCTAGAGGTGAGATGTGGGGTCTTATTTACCCCACATCTCACTGTAAAGAGCACCTGACATGCTTATTCCTATTACAAGGGATGTTTACATTCCTTGTAATAGAAACAAAAGTGATCAAAAAAATTTTTGAGGGAAAAAAAGTGTCAAGATAAAATAAAAAAAGTAAATTTAACAATAAAAAAAAAATCTTTTAAAGTGCCCCTGTCCCTGTGAGCTCGCCTGCAGAAGCGAACGCATACATAAGTCCCGCCCGCATATGAAAACGTTGTTCAAACCACACATGTGAGGTGTCGCCGCGAACGTTAGAGCGAGAGCAATAATTTTGGTCCTGGACCTCCTCTGTAACTCAAAACATGTAACCAGTAAAAATTTTTAAAGCGTTGCCTAAGGGGATTTTCAAATAGCGAAGTTTGTCGCCATTCCACGAGCGTGTGCAATTTTGAAGCGTGACATGTTGGGTATCTATTTACTTGGCGTAACTTCATCTTTCACATTATGCAAAAACATTGGGATAACTTTCTTTTTTTTTTTTTTAAAGCCCAAAACTGTTTTTTCCCCAAAAAAACGCATTCGAAAAATTGCTGCGCAAATACCATGCTAGATAAAAAGTTGCAATGACCGCCATTGTATTCTCTAGGGTCTCTGCTAAATTTGGGGGTTCTATGTAATTTTCTAGCCAAAAAATTATGATTTTTACATGTAGGAGAGAAATGTCAGAATTGGCCTGGTAGGCAAGTGGTTAAAGTCTATGGGACACGAACATGAATAATCAAAAGTGCTAATTTTAAAGGCTTATATGCATGGTATTGTCATAAAAAGTGTTTGGGGACCTTGGTCCTGCCCCAGAGGACATGTATCAATGCAAAAAAGTTTTAAAAATGGCTGTTTTTTCGGGAGCAGTGACTTTAATAATGCTTAAAGTGAAACAATAAAAGTGTAATATTCCTTGATATTTCGTACCTGGGGGGTGTCTATAGTATGCCTGTAAAGGGGCGCATGTTTCCTGTGTTTAGTACAGTCTGACAGCAAAATGACATTTCAAAGGAAAAAAGTCATTTAAAACTACTCGCGGCTATACTGAATTGCCGGTGTCTTGCCGAGAAAGTTCCCTTGGCGGATAAGGTCACCCCTGCTTGCGCAGTACCAACGACTAGCAGCCGCCGAAAATAGCCAAAGATGAAAATCTTCAATCACCTGTACACGGCGCCTGCGCCCTGGGTCCAGGCTGAAGCCCCACCATCCAAGTGGACCTAGAGGGGGAATAAAAAAGTGCCGAGCAAAGCAAGGCCGTGCCCGAAGCGTGGCGAGCGAAGCGTGTGTGACGCTTCTCCTCTTCTGACAGTTCTTAAATAACGGAGGGCTGGTGACCCCGCCCCCCTCTGACGCAGGGCGGGTTGCCCCGCCCCCCTCTGACGCACGGGGACTTCCCTGTGGCATTCCCCGTGATGTCAGAGGGGGGCGGGGTCACCCGCCCTGCGTCAGAGGGGGGCGGGGTCACCAGCCCTCCGTTATTTAAGAACTGTCAGAAGAGGAGAAGCGTCACACAGCGGCAGCCTCCCATCCAATCGTGGATGCGGAGCGGCCCGAGGAAAGAAGATGAAGTGAAGACAGCGCCGCTGAGGAAGATGCCGGACGAGAAGACCAGATGAAGAACCAGAAGAACAAGAAGAACCAGAAGAACAAGAACCAGAAGAAGATGGAGGAAGAAACCGAAGGAAGATAGAAAATAGAAGAAAGAAGAAGCATTTAAATAAAGGAATTGTCAAAAACTGTCTCTTGTCATTTTTAACATTTTTGACATTTTTTTGGTGAAATGGTAGGGGTACTTTTGTATCCCCTTACCATTTCACACAGGGGGGAGGGCCGGGATCTGGGGGTCCCCTTGTTAAAGGGGGCTTCCAGATTCCGATAAGCCCCCCGCCCGCAGACCCCCACAACCACCGGGCCATGGTTGTGGGGATGAGGCCCTTGTCCTCATCAACATGGGGACAAGGTGCTTTGGGGGGCTACCCCAAAGCACCCTCCCAATGTTGAGGGCATGTGGCCTGGTATGGTTCAGGAGGGAGGGGGGCCGCTCTCTCGTCCCCCCCTCTTTTCCTGCGGCCTGCCAGGTTGCGTGCTCGGATATGGGTCTGGTATGGATTTTTGGGGGTACCCCACGCCATTTTTTAAAAAATTTTGGCGCGGGGTTCCCCTTAAAATCCATACCAGACCTGAAGGGTCTGGTATAGATTTTGAGGGGGACCCCACGCCAATTTTTTTTTAAATTTTGGCTGGGGTTCCCCTTAATATCCATACCAGACCTGATGGGCCTGGTATGGAATTTAGGGGGACCCACACATCATTTTTTTTTAAATTTTGGTTGGTTGTTCTCCTGTGGGGAATTCCCATGCAGTTTTTATCAATGAACTTTTATGTGTATTGTCGAGCCGGCAATTCAGTATAGCCGCGAGTAGTTTTAAATAACTTTTTTTCCTTTCAAATGTCATTTTGCTGTCAGAATGTTCTAAACACAGGAAACATGCGCCCCTTTACAGGCATACTATAGACACCCCCCAGGTACGAAATTTAAAGGAATATTACACTTTTATTGTTTCACTCAAACATTATTAAAATCACTGCTCCCGAAAAAACGGCCGTTTTTAAAAAAAAAATTGGCATTGATCCATGTCCCCTGGGGCAGTACCCGGGTCTCCAAACACTTTTTATGGCAAAGAACTTGCATATAAGCCTTCAGTGAGAACTTTGGATTTTGCAGGTTCGAGCCCCACTGACTTCCACTATTCCAGCATATGTGATCTGACAGGCATTATTGCCGCAATAGCGCTGCTTTCCATTTGCATTAGCGCTGACTTTCTGAGAGTTAAAGTCTTCCTAGCCTTTTTTGAGAGTTATTTTTTGGTACTGCAGGAGAATTTTGTGGCGCTATAGTAAATGACCCCCACAGAGAGAGAGAGAGAGAGAGAGAGAGAGAATGTAATCATTTTTATTTACCGATGACGGATGCAGTCTGGGGTGCGCTCAATCCCTCTCACAGCTTTTACTGCCATGGTGACGCGAAACCATACAGCGTTCTTCTGGTTTGCTGAAGAGGAATATTATCTGAATATTATCAAATTCGAAAATAGAAATATTTTCGAATGCGATTGAAATATTATCGAATACGATTGAAATCATTTCTAATACAGTTGAAATAATTTTGAATGCTGTTGAAATTTTTTCGAATGCGGTTGAAATATTATCGAATCCGACTGAAATAATTTTGAATACAGTTGAAATAATTTCGAATGTGGTTGAAATATTATCAAATTCGGTAGAAATATTTTCGAATGCGATTGAAATATTATCGAATACGATTGAAATAATTTCTAATACAGTTGAATTAATTTCGAATGCTGTTGAAATATTTTCGAATCCGGTTGAAATATTTTCGAATTCGACCGATTTTCGAATTCGGTCGAAAACGAAGCTGATTTGAAAAACGAATTTAATGAATTTAATGAATCTAACTAAACTAAATTAATTAAATAACGAATTAAAACGAAACAAAACGAAACAAATTTTTTCATCTTGCACATGCCTAGTGTTTAGCAACGATATTATTATTATTATTATTATACAGGATTTATATAGCGCCAACAGTTTTCGCAGCGCTTTACAACATGAGGGCAGACAGTACGCTTACAATACAAATCAATACAGGAGGGATCAGAAGGCACTGCTCGTTAGAGCTTACAATCTAGAAATTGGTCTATAGCTCTCTGGTGCCATTGGGTCCTTGCCCTCTTTTAAAATCAGAGTAATATAGGCCATCAATGCCTCTTCCCGAAGATTTTCCCCTTCTGCCAGAGCGTTCAAGTAATCACATAGTTTAGGGGCCAGTAGCTTTTGGAACCTGTTATAGTACGTAATAGAATAGCCATCGGGGCCAGGACTCTTCCCATTGCCATATCCTTAATTGCTCTTAGGACTCCTTCCTGTGTTATTGGGGCATCTAGCAGCTCCAATTCCTCTTCAGGGACCGCTGGAAGGTCAAGCCCCTGCAGGTACTCTAGGATTCCTTCCTTATTCCCTCTGTTTTCTTCTATCTGTCTCACATTATACAGCTGACTATAATAATAATGGAAAACCCCTGCTATTTCAGGAGATGAATGCACTATTTCCCATTTCATATTTTGGATTTTAGCTATAAAAGATGCGTTTTTTTTCCTCCTTTACTGTCCTCGTTAACCATTTCCCAGGTTTATTGCCTCACTGGTGTTTCTCTTTATCCACTATATGAAAGGCCCGTTTCTTCTCCTGCTCTATTAGTACTACCAGTTCTTCTTTTTTGTTCTTAAGTTCTACCCTCTCCGAGATGCCCTTGGGTCTCGTCTGTTGTTCTAATTCATGTATCTCTTTATGGAGATTATAGATCTTTTTTCCCTTTTCTTTTTTTTTCCCTGCCCCAATGCTTATTAGAATACCCCTTATATAGGCTTTGTGGGTCTCCCACAGGGTGCCCTTAGAGATTTCTGATGTGTCGTTTATAAGAAAAAATTCCTCCAACTCCTGTTCTATTCGCCTATTCACCTCAGAGTCTTGGATCAAGGAATCATTCAGTTTCCACATCCTACCCATGGGAGGGCCTGATGTTACCTCCAGTCGTACTATTACTGGTGCATGGTCGGAAAAAGAGATGGTTTTTATTTCCGTTTCTTTGAGTGAGGGAAGCAGTTGATGCTCTATCAGTACATAGTCTATTCTAGAGAATGACCCATGTACTGATGAATAGAATGTGTAGTCATGGGCCTCTGGATGTCTAATTCTCCAGACATTCACAAGCTGATGCTCTAATAGTAGCTTCCTTATTCTATTCTGTCTCAGAGCTGACAATCGGGGAAGGCTTCCCGTGGTATCTACCCGTGGGTCTATGCACATATTGAGATCTCCTGCGACTATCAGTTTCCCCTCCTTAACCACTTTAGCCCCGGACCATTATGCTGCCTAAGGACCAGAGGACTTTTTCCAATTTGGCACTGCGTCGCTTTAACTGCTAATTGCGCGGTCATGCAATGCTGTACCCAAACGAAATTTGCGTCCTTTTCTTCCCACAAATAGAGATTTCTTTTGATTGTATTTGATCACCTCTGCCATTTTTATTTTTTGCGCTATAAACGGAAAAAGTCCGAAAATTTTGAAAAAAAAATGATATTTTCTACTTTTTGTTATAAAAAAAATCCAATAAACTCAATTTTAGTCATACATTTAGGCCAAAATGTATTCGGCCACATGTCTTTGGTAAAAAAAATGTCAATAAGCGTATATTTATTGGTTTGCACAAAAGTTATAGAGTCTACAAACTAGGGTACATTTTCTGGAATTTACACAGCTTTTAGTTTATGACTGCCTATGTCATTTCTTGAGGTGCTAAAATGGCAGGGCAGTACAACCCCCCCCCAATGACCCCATTTTGGAAAGTAGACACCCCAAGGAAATTGCTGAGAGGCATGTTGAACCCATTGAATATTTTTTTTTTTTGTCCCAAGTGATCGAATAATGACAAAAAAAAATATTTACAAAAAGTTGTCACTAAATGATATATTGCTCACACAGGCCATGGGCCTATGTGGAATTGCACCCCAAAATACATTCAGCTGCTTCTCCTGAGTACGGGGATACCACATGTGTGGGACTTTTTGGGAGCCTAGCCGCGTACGGGGCCCCGAAAACCAATCACTGCCTTCAGGATTTCTAAGGGCATAAATTTTTGATTTCACTCCTCACTACCTATCACAGTTTTGAAAGCCATAAAATGCCCAGATGGCACAACCCCCCCAAATGACCCCATTTTGGAAAGTAGACACCCCAAGCTATTTGCTGAGCAGCATGTTGAGTCCATGGAATATTTTATTTTTTGACACAAGTTGCGGGAAAGTGACAATTTTTTTTTTGCACAAAGTTGTCACTAAATAATATATTGCTCAAACATGCCATGGGCATATGTGGAATTACACCCCAAAATATATTTAGCTGCTTCTCCTGAGTACGGGGATACCACATGTGTGGGAATTTTTGGGAGCCTAGATTCATACGGGGCCTTAGTTAGGCCTTAATTTATGCCCTTAGAAATCCAGAAAGTAGTGATTGGTTTTCGGGGCCCCGTACGTGGCTAGGCTCCCAAAAAGTCCCACACATGTGGTATCCCCGTACTCAGGAGAAGCAGCTGAATGTATTTCAAGGTGCAATTCCACATAGGCCCATGGCCTGTGTGAGCAATATATCATTTAGTGACAACTTTTTGTAAATATTTTTTTGTCATTATTCAATCACTTGGGACAAAAAAAATAAATATTCAATGGGTTCAACATGCCTCTCAGCAATTTCCTTGGGGTGTCTACTTTCCAAAATGGGGTCATTTGGGGGGGTTTGTACTGCCCTGCCATTTTAGCACCTCAAGAAATGACATAGGCAGTCATAAACTAAAAGCTGTGTAAATTCCAGAAAATGTACCCTAGTTTGTAGACGCTATAACTTTTGCGCAAACCAATAAATATACGCTTATTGACATTTTTTTTTTACCAAAGACATGTGGCCGAATACATTTTGGCCTAAATGTATGACTAAAATTGAGTTTATTGGATTTTTTTTATAACAAAAAGTAGAAAATATCATTTTTTTCTAAATTTTCGTTTTTTTTCCGTTTATAGCGCAAAAAATAAAAACGGCAGAGGTGATCAAATACCATCAAAAGAAAGATCAATTTGTGGGAAGAAAAGGACGCAAATTTCGTTTGGGTACAGCATTGCATGACCGCGCAATTGTCAGGTAAAGCGATGCAGTGCCAAATTGTAAAAAGTGCTCTGGTCAGGAAGGGGGTAAATCCTTCCGGGGCTGAAGTGGTTAAAAGACATGTTAATGTCTCTGAGGAGCACCATCCAGACCGATATGGCCTGATGCATGAACAGATTCAATAAAGATATCCAAGCAATGGGGGACAGGCTGGATCACATGGAGGTTAAAATGGGAGAATATGCTCACACCATAAACGATCTGGTTGATGCATATGAAGAAAAGGAAGGGGAAATCGACTGGATCAAAGCTAAATTGGCTGATTTGGAAGATAGGTCGAGAAGTAATAACTTGAAAATACGAGGGATACCAGAATCAGTAACCAAACAGACCTACGCTCCTACGCAGTGACCTTATTCAAAAATCTTATACCAGGCCTCACTGACTTAGATGTCACAATAGACAGGATTCATCCTCTACCCAAGCCATCTCACCTGTCTGACCATATCCCAAGAGATGTGCTCCTACGCCTACATTTCTTCCATGTAAAAGAAAATCTAATGCAATATATGAGAAAACAGGAGCAAATACCGCCAACCTATCAGAATTTACAATTCTTTGCCGACCTCTCGCAATACATGCTCCTAAAAAGGAAAAATCTAAACACAGTGACCAGAGAAAATCGCACATATGTGATATCTTCCTTGGATAAAGGACTTGCAATTTTGCGAGAATGGGGCATACTCACAGAAGCAGATATGGTGAACCCTACTACAGTACACCACGCCAAGTTGACGGCGAAAGGAAAGAAGTTACTGCTAAAAATGCAAAATCTCATGTATAAATTCAAGCGGAAAATCATCTTTTAGCTCCCTAATCCCTGGGGGGGTGAAGTACGGGAATTTCAGGATGAACTAAATTCCCCCAATACTACTTAGCAGCAACTGCTGCCTATATGTGCTTTGCACCAGTTCTAATCTTTGCACCATGTTAAGTGCAATACACTTGCCTTATCTGTTTCATTGTTTTCCTTGTTTTCCTTTTTCATTTTTCTTCTTTTTTTTGGGATACCGAAGGATTCAGAACACTGGAAGGAACATTCCACCAAGCTTCAATCTCAACTACGTTCACCCACAGAAAAGCCTCTTCTCAACCACTACATGAAGGTATGGTCAACACGCATATTATACATCATAACTACACTACAAAGCTGACATGTGATAAATGTAAGGCATTAAGTCGGTTAAAGGATCCCTGTAAGATCCTAGCATGCTCAATCCCTGTCAAATATGACACTTAACATCTTATCCATTAATGCAAAGGGACTCAACCATCCGGCGAAAGTCTCTCTGGACTGAAGCTATTCTGCATGACAGCGACATAGTCTGTGTACAGGAGACTCATTTCAGCTCATCAGCTCCACCCAAATGCACGCACAAGAATTACCCCTTTATTACCACTGCTAATGCAGATTCCAAAACCAAAGGAGTATTGATAGCAATCAGAGACTCAATAGCGTTTAAAATACACAAAGAAATTAAAGATCCGAACGGCAGATTTTTAATACTTACATGCGATCTAAATTCAACCACTTATACGATCGTTACAGTGTACTCACCCAACAAACGCCAAGTCCACTTCTTCAACAAGCTAATGAAAAAAGTCATTACTCATCTTCAAGGCTTGCTCATAATATGTTCAAAATAATAAGCTGCGCTATATACCAAACTTGCATGAGTTTTGCAGGTCATGCCAGTACATATATATATGAAGAAAATGTTCAATGTCACCCGTGATCAGTGCACAAAAACAATAAACAAATATAAAATGGTCAAGAAGAGAAACTACTAATTATAAGTCCATCACAGTAAAAAAATTGACTTTCAAAAAAGCAACAAGTCCACTGATGTAGACACTCTCCCAGGAGATGTAATAGAGATAATTCATGGATGGTGACATGCAGTTCAAAACACTAGACGTGTTGAATGTGAAGATATATTGAACACAAAAGTGTCACCACCACAGATATTGCTGCCGCTTACCAGCTCCCTAGGTCCCCTTTCACAAAGACCCAACGTGCTTTAAGCTTTTTCCCAGCCTCGGGTGTTAAGGTAGCTGTCAGCGCCAGAAAAGCTTCCCCCGCTTTCAATAAAAGATATCATCTCGTATGGTGTAAATTCGTTCACAGACCGGGAAAAGATGTAAAGCATCCATAGTGTAATCCGTTTTAAAACAATTTATTAGTATAAAAGATTGCACTTACAATTAAAAGAATGTATTTTCAGCAGTGGATAACAAGAAAACACGAGCCGGCCGGCTCTTGTAAGCTGCCCGTAGCTTCCGGGTTCAGCGCAGTGTGTGGTGACGTCAGCACACCGCTCCTCCCTACGCCGTTTCATCACAGATGACGTCTTCCAGGGGTTGCTCATAATATGTGGTGACTTTAATGCTGTCCCAGATCAAGAAATGGACTCAACGTCTCAACCTAAACGTAAAGTCTCTACTCTACTCCCCTCTATACATAATCACAATCTATACGATGCATGGAGATGCCTTCATGCTAGTGAAAAAGATTTCACCTACTTTTCTCCACTGCATCAAATTTACACGAGGATTGACATGTTCCTAATAGATCAACGGGTCCTATTCCAAACTACATTGGCTACTATCAACACAATATCCTGGTCTGACCATGCCTCTATTGTCCTATCCATAGCTGACTTGGCATCCTCTTAACAGAAACCAATGTGGCGATTGAACCCTTTTTTATTACAGCAAGAAGAACACAGGACAACTCTCAAAACCCGCCTAGAGGAATTTTTCACTCTCAATGAAGGCTCAGTCCAGGATCCTTTTATATTATGGAACACCCATAAGGCGTATATGAGAGGGATATTGATACAATTGGGAGCAAAAGCAAAGAGGCAGAGGCAAAAACGTCTAGCAAATCTCACTGAAGAAATATCAATCTTAGAAACCCAAAATAAAAATATAACCACCCCTACTTTATCCAAACAACTATCGCAACTCAGACAGGATCTTAGATTAATGCTACTAGACAATTTTGAAAAAAACTCCCGTAGACTAAAAATTAACTACTATGTGCATGGAAACAGAGCAGGGAAATTACTAGCGCAAAACTTAAAAGGGCATAGATATAGAACTAAAATACCTTATATAGTACACCCAGGCACTAAACAAAAAGTATATCATCCACAGAAAATAGCAGACGCTTTTAGCTTTTACTACGGAGCACTATATAATTTAAAAGATGACCCTATAACAATACAGCCTAATATTGAAAATATCAATAACTTTCTTGCTAAAATAGACCTACCAAAATTAACCAAAGCACAAACCCAATCTCTGAGCCACCCATTTACACTGCAGGAAATCCAAAATGCAATAAAATCCCTCCCACCAAACAAATCTCCAGGTCCAGATGGATTTAGCGGAGAATACTATAGGGAATTCTCAACTTTTCTATCCCCATACTTACTTCAAGTTTGTGATTCTGCCACTGCCTCTGCCTCTTTTCCTCCCAAAATGTTGGAAGCGTTGATTGTCACTTTGCCAAAACCAGGGAAGGATCCTAGCTCACCAACAAATTTTAGACCAATTTCACTTTTAAATATTGATTTAAAGATATACGCTAAGCTGATAGCGATACGCCTAGTAACCATACTACCTAAACTCATACATCCTGATCAAACAGGTTTTACCCAAAACAGACAAACTTCTGATGCCACCCGTAGACTCGTGAATATCATCCAAATGGCAGAACTATTGGCAGTATCTGGCCGAGGTGTTGCGATCATTTGGGTTTGATGGTGGTATATTCACGGCTATAATGGCTCTATATTCTAATCCATCAGCTAGAGTATACATGTCTGGTGTACTGTCTACACCCTTTACCATATCAAACGGCACTAGGCAGGGGTGCCCATTATCGCCCTTAATTTTTAATCTGTTGATGGAACCCCTGGCCATTTACATTAGAAACCACCCTCTCTTAAAAGGCTTCCCAACAGGTGGTGGGGACCACACTATAAGCTTATTTGCGACAATATAATTTTGATTCTAACAGAAGTGGGTCCTTCCCTGGCAGCAGCACATGAAATCTTGAATATGTTTAATCGTATATCTTACTATAAGGTTAATGAAGGCAAATCCCACATACTCGGTCTAGGAATCGATAAACATATAGAAACCAGACTTAAATCACAATATCCATATTCATGGAATACAGAGGGAATACAGTACCTTGGTATAACTCTCACTGCAAAGACTGACCAACTGCTTGAGGCAAACTACCCTCCATTTATGAACCAACTCACCCCCAAATTACATGCTATCTCCAAAACTGAATTGACATGGTATGGAAGGTTAGCAGCATTCAAAATGAATATTACCACAATTTATCTATTTGTTCCGCACTCTCCCCATTCCAGTTCCAAACTCCTTTTTCTTTAAGGCACAATCACTAATTAATAAATATCTATGGCAAGGAAAGAAGTCTAGGTGTGCCTTCCAAAAACTGATCAAATCTAGGAATGTTGGGGGAGTAGGCCATGTCCTTATAAAGGACTATAATCAAGCAGCTATTTTAGCACAAGTCTGCCAGTGGTTCACACACACCTATACACCCAGATGGTGTGATTTAGAGAACCAGCAGAGTCCAAACAAAAAAGTATTAGATCTACTCATGGCATGTAGTTTCATGGCACAATTGCCCAGAGACATCTCACCTACCATAGTAGCATCACTTCGAGCTTGGAAAACACTTCTGACCCCACAGATGATACTCCCTCCAAATCAATCCCCCTACCCATATCAAGCCTACAGCTCTTAATACCCAATTTAAACGTCAAACATTGGGGGTCCAAAGGCACCATTAATGTCACAGATCTCCAAATTGGTCCATCTCTTAAAACTTTCAGGACACTCCAAATAGAATATAACTTAAACGACAATGATCTGTTTACCTATCTCGAGATCTCACACTTGTTAGCAAAAATTACTAAACCATTCGTTACACTACCCTGGAGGATAGCTTTATACCTAACAAATCCCACCACTACAATTAAAGGCATCTCTCTATTCTATAGCATTCTGAATCAAAATTCAATATTTACTAAATCAGCCTCCATGAGAACATGGGAAATTGATATGTCAGTCACTTATTCGACTGAACAGTGGAAGAAGGCGCTGCCATCCATCTATAAATCCACTAAAAGTGTTAATCTAAGGGAACTATATCAAAAGTTATTGTTAAGATGGTATTTAACAATCAACAAGAATAGCAGGGTTCGACCCACAAACATCTCCACTATGCTGGAGACAATGTGGTCATAGAGGCTCACTATTCCACATATTCTGGAAGTGCCCACTATTGCAACCCATATGGTCATCCATTTTTAATATAATATATCAAATTATGGGAACAAAGATCACCAGGAAACCAGAATTGGCCATTTTATCCCTTGGAATTGAATTGATCCCTCCCCCACTAAGGAAAATAGTAACACACATACTATTAGCTATGCGATTGGAAATCGCTAGACATTGGAAACAAAAAGCTGTGCCAACCTTTACTGAAGTAATTAGAACCACCAATCTGCACATATCTTATGAAATAATGTTTGCCATATCCCAAAATAACACCCAATCATTACACACATCCTGAAAGCCTTGGTTAGATTGGTACAATTTAAATAAAGTTTAACGTAAACTACCTACAATCTAAATAAAAATTATCAATCTATGTTCCTCTGCGCCAAACCATATCCCAATGTTTGTTACAAGTTCAAAGTTATGTGAATAGTTTATCAGAAACTCCTTAAGACAGAATACACTGAGTATATAGCACAACAACCAAGATGAATACAAGTGAGGCACCTGCTGTGTGGCGGTGGGTTACACTCATCTATTCCTATCCAACACCGCAGTTTGTCCCCAGATGGAGCGGGTGGGGCAGTGCACATGCCATGGAGTGGAGGTGCATTTCAAATGTACTAGCGAAGACCCTGGCTACGTTTCAGGTTGTGGTCATAGAACTCCTAGCTAGCTAACTATTTTTTCTTCTTGGCAGAGAACTAACAATATGTACCTTACAAATGTAACTATACCAAAGAATGGAACCTTTACAAATGCTCTGTCTTTATATGATGCATAATTTCGCTTTGTCTATTTTATTTTACTTTTCTATTTGTTATCCAAACCTTCTATGTTTTGTAATGGATTAAAAATATACCAATAAAAATTATTGAAATGAAAAAAGATTTCATCGTTGACCGAGCGCATAGAGCAGCATGAATAAGAAAACCAGACCTAAATAAGCCTCGAGATGTTATTTGCAAAATGCATTATGCCCACATCAAGGATAAAATTATGCTCGCAGCACGTCAAAATAAAAATATCCAATATGACAGAGAACCCCTATTGCTCTTTCAAGACTTATCAAAACTTACGTTGGACCGCAGAAGAGCGCTAAGGCCCCTTGTGGAGCAATTAATAAAGAACAACATTCAGTATAGATGGAAATTCCCATTTCAGCTGCAAATCCAAAAAGAAGGACATATTACATCTTTTAGAGATTTGGAGGACTTACCGGAATTCTTAGTGATCCTTAAAATTCCAGAATTAGTATTACCAGACTGGCCCATTTCTTATATGCAAACATTCAAGAAATCATAAGAGGGCCTAAATCCGATGGGGAGGGGGGGATGGGGGGACAGGGAAACGAGGTTCGGTAATTAGGTAATTGAAGTGAACTGGAAATATTTAATGAATTTTTTTTTTCCTTCACTAGGGAAAAATAATATAATTTATAATAAGATGTTTATAACACTGGGATATTGAATCAAATGTATCTAATCAGGAGAGATTATTAAAAAAGTTTTGTTTTTTTTTAATCTTTTTTTGTGGGGTATGGAATAATAATTTATAATATGAACAATAAGTACACAGGAGATAATATATACATTTTTTTTGCAAGTTTGTTGCACTAAGATATATGAATTGGATGTATTGAATTAAGAAGGGTTATAAATTAATTCTTTTTTTTTTTTCCATGGAAAAATAATTTATAATATGAACAATAAGCACAGAGGAGATAATATATAAATTTTTTTGCATGTTTGTTGCACTTAGATATATGAATTGGATGTATTGAATTAAGAAGGGTTACAAATATATATATTTTTTTTTTTATGGGGCATGGAATAATAATGTATAAAATGAACAATAAGCACAGAAGAGATACTATTTATGTGGTTTACATGTTTCTTGCACTAGGATATATGAAGTGGATATAATGTATTAAGAGGGATTATAATTTATTTTTTTTATTTTTTTTGTGGGGCATGGAAAAATAATTTATAGTATGAATAATAAGCACAGAAGAGATGATATTTACGTTTTTTGCATGTTTTCTGCACTAGGATATATGAAATGGATTTTTTATTGAACAAGTATTTATAATATGAAACAATAAGTACAGAAGAGTTAATATTGCATTTTTTGATATGGATTTGGAAGCACTACAAGGATTCCCCCCCTGCTTCACCCCCCTCCCTTTTTTCTTTAATCCAGTCATAGGAAGATGGGAGAGAGAAGGGGAGGGAGAGGAAAGAGAGAGAAAAGAGGGAAATAGAGAGATAAAGTAAATAGAGATGAAAGAGGTCAAAAAGAAGAAAGAAAACCAACTGTAAAAGCAAAAGACTAGCATTTAAAATGCGGCAGGAGGTTGACGATCGGGCGGCAATTTCTGGTCATCAGACTCAAAATCTCCCATAGTAGGGAACTTACTTTAGATAGTAAGAAAGACTTTCTTCCTAAGTCAAATAGATATAGGGTAGATTGAGTGCTTGGGGAGTGTGAGTGAGGTTTTTTGTTTTTTTCTCTTTCTTTCTTTTTTATGGGCGAGATCAATTTTTCTTCCTTCAATGCAAGGGGCCTTAACTCTCCTAATAAAAGAAATCAAACTTTAAATTTCTTTAACAAACAAAAAAATGATATTATACTGCTTCAAGAAACACACTTTCGTTCAAATAACATTCCAAAACTAAATGATCGTAATTATAATAACTGGGTACACGATACATTTTCTTACTCTAAATCAAGAGGGGTATCCATTGCTTTCCATAGGAATGTACCATATCAAATAATACAAAAACATATGGGTAAGGATGGCAGATCTTTGGTTATAAAGGTAGCGATATACGGGAACATTTTTACAATCATTATTATTTACTTACCAAATTATGATCAAATAAGGACGGGGATGAGAGCCCTAAATAGTATAATGGAGAAAGCGGAAGGTACAGTGATAATGGGCGGGGACTTTAATTTTATTATGGATATAAAAATGGATACAACTAATACCCGCGCTCACAGAAACAACAATCAAATAGAGGAATTTAAAGGGCTATTAGCGAAATACCATCTGGTGGATATCTGGAGGGCCCAACATCAATTGGATAAGAATTATTCATATTATTCTAATATACATGACTCTTATCATAGGATAGACTATTTTTTTATTAACCACTCTGGAATGATGATGACCCCATCATCAGACATAGGAGGGTTTTTATGGTCAGATCACACTCCGTTATATTTGGATACCAAGGTAATAGAACGAGCAAAAATAAAGGGAAATTGGGTATTAAACGATAACTTGTTAAAAGATGAAGAGTGTGTAGAGGATATACGAAAAACAATAAGGGAATTTGAAGAAATTCACGAGAATGATGAAACATCAATTACCATGCAATGGGAAACATTAAAATGCGTAGTAAGAGGGACGTTCATTAAGCAGGGAAATAAGACAGGGAAAGTACTGGCTAAAACATTAAAAGATCAAAAATCTACAACATCTATAATAAAAATATTAAAAACGAATGGGGAATATGCATACCACCCAAAAGAAATATTAGAGGAATTTTATGTATATTACTCCAATCTGTATAATATTAAAACTCCTTGGGGGGCTAAGGAGGATGAAATGAATAGGCAGAAAATTAGAAAATATATTGAAGAAACAGCCCTGCCGGGGTTCCCTAAAGAAGTGATAGAGGCCCTGGAAAGAGATATCTCAATAGAAGAGATCCAGCAACTTATTGCAGAATTAGTGCCAGGAAAAAGTCCAGGGCCTGACGGGTATACCACTAGATTTTACAAGAATTTTCAGGATATTATTACCCCCATACTAAAAAAAACCCATAAAATTCCATATCTAACATACAAGCTTTTGTACCACAAAGCACAGAAGCTCATATTACTTTGATTCCAAAACCAGAGGAGGATCATACACTATGTAAAAATTACCGGCCCATTTCTTTAACTAATATAGATATAAGGTTATACTCTAAAATAATTGCGAACAGAATAACACCAATCCTACCCGATTACATAAAATTACACCAAGCCAGATTTACAAAAGGGAGAGAAACTAAGGATAACATCATAAAGACTTGTACACTGGTGGAATATGCCCAAAGAACAGCCATCCAAACATGTATGATGGCCGTAGATGCAGAAAAAGCACTTGATAGGATAGGATGGGGTTTTCTTGAAGAAACATTAACCACTTGAGCCCCAGACCATTATGCTGCCTAAGGACCAGAGGTCTTTTTCCAATTTGGCACTGCGTCACTTTAACTGCTAATTGCGCGGTCATGCAATGCTGTACCCAAACGAAATTTGTGTCCTTTTCTTCCCACAAATAGAGCTTTCTTTTGATGGTATTTGATCACCTCTGCAGTTTTTATTTTTTGCGCTATAAACGGAAAAAGACCGAAAATTTTGAAAAAAAATGATATTTTCTACTTTTTGTTATACAAAAAATCCAATAAACTAAATTTTAGTCATACATTTAGGCCAAAATGTATTCGGCCATATGTCTTTGGTAAAAAAAATGTCAATAAGCGTATATTTATTGGTTTGCACAAAAGTTATAGCGTCTACAAACTAGGGTACATTTTCTGGAATTTACACAGCTTTTAGTTTATGACTGCCTATGTCATTTCTTGAGGTGCTAAAATGGCAAGGCAGTACAAACCCCCCCAAATGACCCCATTTTGGAAAGTAGACACCCCGAGGAAATTGCTGAGAGGCATGTTGAACCCATCGAATATTTATTTTTTTTGTCCCAAATGATTGAATAATGACAAAAAAAATATATATTTACAAAAAGTTGTCACTAAATGATATATTGCTCACACAGGCCATAGGCCTATGTGGAATTGCACCTTGAAATACATTCAGCTGCTTCTCCTGAGTATGGGGATACCACATGTGTGGGATTT
Source organism: Aquarana catesbeiana (assembly GCA_037953035.1). Lineage (NCBI taxonomy): Eukaryota > Metazoa > Chordata > Amphibia > Anura > Ranidae > Aquarana > Aquarana catesbeiana. The sequence goes on from JBBHAA010002058.1 coordinate 1,462,294, forward strand.
TTTGGGAGCCTAGCCGCGTACGGGGCCCCGAAAACCAAGCACCGCCTTCAGGATTTCTAAGGGTGTAAATTTTTGATTTGACTCTTCACTGCCTATCACAGTTTCGGAGGCCATGGAATGCCCAGGTGGCACAAAACCCCCCCAAATGACCCCATTTTGGAAAGTAGACACCCCAAGCTATTTGCTGAGAGGCATATTGAGTCCATGGAATATTTTATATTTTGACACAAGTTGCGGGAAAGTGACACTTTTTTTTTTTTTGCACAAAGTTGTCACTAAATGATATATTGCTCACACAGGCCATGGGCATATGTGGAATTGCACCCCAAAATACATTTAGCTGCTTCTCCTGAGTATGGGGATACCACATGTGTGGGACTTTTTGGGAGCCTAGCCGCGTACGGGGCCCCGAAATCCAATCACCGCCTTCAGGATTTCTAAGGGTGAAAATTTTTGATTTCACTCTTCACTGCCTATCACAGTTTCAGGGGCCATGGAATGCCCAGGTGGCACAAACCCCCCCCAAATGACCCCATTTTGGAAAGTAGACACCCCAAGCTATTTGCTGAGAGGCATGGTGAGTATTTTGCAGCTCTCATTTGTTTTTGAAAATGAAGAAAGACAAGAAAAAACATTTTTTTTTCTTTTTTCAATTTTCAAAACTTTGTGACAAAAAGTGAGGTCTGCAAAATACTCACTATAGCTCTCAGCAAATAGCTTTGAGTGTCTACTTTCCAAAATGGGGTCATTTGGGGGGGGTTGTGCCATCTGGGCATTCCATGGCCTCCGAAACTGTGATAGGCAGTGAAGAGTGAAATCAAAAATTCACGCCCTTAGAAAGCCTGAAGGCGGTGCTTGGATTTCGGGGTCCTGTACGCGGCTAGGCTCCCAAAAAGTCTCACACATGTGGTATCCCCGTACTCAGGAGAAGCAGCAGAATGTATTTTGGGGTGTAATTTCAAATATTCCCATGGTATGTTTGAGCAATATATCATTTAGTGACAACTTTGTGCAAAAAAAAAAAAAAAAAAATGTGTCTCTTTCCCACAACTTGTGTCACAATATAAAATATTCCATGGACTCGACATGCCTCTCAGCAAATAGCTTGGGGTGTCTACTTTCCAAAATGGGGTCATTTGGGGGGGTTTTGAACTGTCCTGGCATTTTATGCACAACATTTAGAAGCTTATGTCACACATCACCCACTCTTCTAACCACTTGAAGACAAAGCCCTTTCTGACACTCATTGTTTACATGAAAAAGTTATTTTTTTTTTTGCAAAAAAATTACTTTGAACCCCCAAACATTATATATTTTTTTAAAGCAAATGCCCTACAGATTAAAATGGTGGGTGTTTCATTTTTTTTCTTCACACAGTATTTGCGCAGCGATTTTTCAAACGCATTTTTTGGGGAAAAAACACACTTTTTTAAATTTTAATGCACTAAAACACACTATATTGCCCAAATGTTTGATGGAATAAAAAAGATGATCTTAGGCCGAGTACATGGATACCAAACATGACATGCTTTAAAATTGCGCACAAACGTGCAGTGGCAACAAAATAAATACATTTTTAAAAGCCTTTAAAAGCCTTTACAGGTTACCACTTTAGATTTACAGAGGCGGTCTACTGCAAAAATTACTGCCCTCGATCTGACCTTCGCGGTGATACCTCACATGCATGGTACAATTGCTGTTTACGTTTGACGACAGACCGCCGCTTGCGTTCGCCTTAGCGCGAGAGCAGGGGGCGACAGGGGTGCTTTATTTTTTTTATTTTTTTTTTCTTTATTATTTTTTTGCTTTTTTATCTTATTTTTAAACTGTTCCTTTCATTTTTTTTTTAATCATTTTTATTATCTCAGGGAATGTAAATATTCCCTATGATAGCAATAGGTAGTTACAGGTACTCTTTTTTGAAAAAATTGTGGTCTATTAGACCCTAGATCTCTCCTCTGCCCTCAAAGCATCTGACGACACCAAGATCGGTGTGATAAAATGCTTCCCCAATTTTCCAATGGCGCTGTTTACATCCGGCGAAATCTAAGTCATAAAATGCTTGTAGCTTCCAGTTTCTTAGGCCATAGAGATGTTTGGAGCCACTCTTGTCTCTGATCAGCTCTATGGTCAGCTGGCTGAATCACCGGCTGCATTCTCAGGTTCCCTGTTGAGACAGGAGAGCCAGAGAAAAACACGGAAGACGGTGGGGGGGCATTCCCTCCCACGGCTTGTAAAAGCAGTCTAGAGGCTAATTAGCCGCTAGGATTGCTTTTACATGAAAGCCGACCGCTGGCTGAAAAGAATGATACCAAGATGATACCTAAACCTGCAGGCATCATTCTGGTATAACCACTCAAAGTCGTGAATGGCGTACCTGAAGACAAAAAAATGGTTAACAATAAAGCACAGTAAACGGTAAAGTAAAAAAATTGCATACCTGAAAAGCAAACATGATAAAACATAATAACAATAAAACATTGCAGAATAGAATACAGTAAAAAAGAGCAGAACAATAGAGAGAGAATAGAGAGAGAGAGAACAATAAAATGACAACTATTTTTTTTATTTTATATATTATTTTTTTTTACACTTTTTTTGTAACTAACTTTTATAACTGTAACCGGTTCCAGGTTCGGGTCTCTCAAAATGTGATGGCATCTTGGGAGACCCTGTGAAAGTGTGTCCTAGTCTGTGGAATGCTGTACCCTACGCTAATACTCAACTAGTGAATGGTAGCGTTCAAAACATTCACCAATGCAAAGACCAGGATTGTCAGGACAGGAGGGGCAATAATAGCGGGTGTCACGCCTATATCCGCGCTTGCTGCAGACACAACATCTTTTTTGGGGGGGTTCGTTGGGTAGGGGTACTCGGGAGGACATAAAGAAAATGCCTCTCATGCATTTAGGCATTTGACGAATGCAGCAGGAAGGGCATTATGGGCATGACGGGCCTGTGTTTGTCTTCTTGGTGGCAGCGGGACATTACTTGTGCTTGCCACCTCACCAGCTTGAACTACACTTATGAGACTCACCACGTCACCAAGTGTTACTGCAGTGCTGGTTTGACTACGACCGGGGTGTACTAGGCCGCTGATGCTTGCCAGTTCACCAAAACGCTACCAAAAAAACTGTTAGCGATCGCAGGGATCAGGCCTGACTATGCGAACGCTGCAGTTATGCGTTTAGTGTTTTGTAAGTGACAGTGATCGATCGATACTGCACTTGGGTGGGCTGGGCGGAGGGGCAAAATGCAGGTGCTAGCAGGTATCTGGGCTGATCCCGCTAACACTGCGTTTTTGGGAACCCTAAACTGCTGGGGACGCTAGTATAGATCTGATCGGATCAGATATTGATCCGTTCAGATACTATACCACTAAGGGAGGATACGGTGCTTGTGTGGGTGTTAGCGCTACTGGCGCTAACCTGATGCTGCTTGGGGCTGGTGCTTGCCAGTTCACCAAAATGCTACCAAAAAAACTGTTAGCGATCGCAGGGATCAGGCCTGACTCTGCGAACGCTGCAGTTATGTGTTTAGTGTTTTGTAAGTGACAGTGATCGATCGATACTGCACTTGGGTGGGCTGGGCGGAGGGGCAAAACGCAGGTGCTAGCAGGTATCTGGGCTGATCCCGACAACACTGCGTTTTTGGGAACCCTAAACTGCTGGGGACGCTAGTATAGATCTGATCGGATCAGATATTGATCCGATCAGATACTATACCACTAAGGGAGGCGTATGCTGTGTGCGTGGGTGTTAGCAGTACTGGCGCTAATCTGATGCTGCCTGGGGCGACGCATATCACCGCCGGGTGATCAGGGGGCTAAACCTTTATTCGGTAATAAACGGCGGGTGCCCTGACACTATAAAAAATAAACGAACTAACCAGCGTCAACCGTAACACTTATACGGTGATCAGTGGTGAAAGGGTTAACTAGGGGGCAATCAAGGGGTTAAAACCTTTATTAGGTAGTATATGGGGGTCCCTGACGCTATAAAACGCTGACGGTGAACCTAAATATTTACGTCCCTAACTAGCGTCACCAGCGACACTAATACAGCGATCAGAAAAATGATCGCTTAGCGACACTGGTGACTGGGGGTGATCAAGGGGTTAAAACTTTATTAGGGGGGTTAGAGGGGTACCCTAGACCTAAAGGGGGCTAACACTAACTGCCCTAACACTGTAACTGTCACAAACTGACACCAATACAGTAATCAGAAAAAAAAAAACCTGCTTGGTGTCAGTTTGTGACAGGGGGGGTGATTGGGGGGCGATCGGGGGGGCGATCAGGGGGGGGGGGGATCGGGGTGTTGTTTTGTGTGCCTGGCATGTTCTACTGTGTTGTGTAGTGTTTTCACTCACAGTGATGTCTTCTCCCCTCGGCGCTGGAACGGAAACTACCGAGCCGAGGAGAGATGACATCATTTCCTTTGCTGCTGTTTAGCATACAGCAGCAAAGGAATGTTCCCATTGGCCGTCGGCGATCGCGAGGGGGGGGGCCACGAACGGATGGCCTCCCCCTCACCTCCGATTGCCGGGGAACAAAAGACGACAGCCTCGGGCACCGGGGGGGTCCCCCACCCGCGGAAGGCAAATCACGTACATGTACGTGATTTTGCCTGTCCGTGCCGCCTTGCCGACGTACATCGGCGTGAGGCGGTCGTCAAGTGGTTAATACAATTAGGTATGGGCCCGAAAATGCGTAGTAGGATCTCCGCTCTGTACACAAACTCAAAAGCAAAAGTGAGAGTAAATGGAATATTATCAAAAGATATAAAAATATCAAATGGAACCCGTCAGGGATGTCCACTTTCCCATTTATTGTTCATATTAATAATGGAACATCTAATAACAGTAATTAGAAGTAATAAGGACATTAAAGGGATAAAAGTGGGAGATGAAGAATACAAGATAGCTGCATATGCAGATGATCTGTTAATATACATAACTAACCCTATTATAACTATCCCAAATTTAATGAAGGAATTTAGAAGATTTGGAGAATTAAGATATTTCAAAGTAAATTATGATAAATCAGAAATATTGAATATATCAGTAAAGTAAAAAACATATTCACTCCTGCAAGAAGATTATCCATTTAAATGGAAACAAAACACAATTAAATACCTGGGAGTCTTTATAACCAAAGATTTGAAGCAACTACAAGGGATGAACTATGAGGAAACAATCCGAAAAGCCATTAAACTGTTACAAAAATACGATAAGTTAAGATATTCATGGACGGGGAGAGTAAATATAGTAAAAATGGACATACTACAAAAACTATTATATACCTTCCAAACAATACCATTAGAACCCCCCAAAAAATTGATGAAGGAGTTATAGTTGAATTTATATGGGCTCATAAAACTCCCCGGATAAAAAGAGAAAACTTAATTAGGAAAAAAAGGAACGGAGGACTAGCGTTACCGGATTGCGTAAAATACCTGCAGGCAGCATCACTGACCAGGATAGTAGATTGGTTTCATAATAAAGAAATAAAACAATGGGTTAGTTTAGAGGAGGAAATAATAGGGCCCCAATTAAAAGTTCTTCCATGGTTAAAGCCCCATTTAAGACCAAAACGAAATGAACTAACACTTTTTGTAAACGCTACATTAAAGATATGGGACATTATAGTGAAAGGGGGGAAACTCTCCACAGAGATCGGAGATCGGACCAATGATGCCATTGTTTTTCAATCCCAAATTCCCTCCAATCATAGGGATTACAAATTTCCTGAAATGGAATAGAACTGAACATATAAGATTGATACAAATCCTGGATAAAGGGAAAATACCCAGGCTGCAGGAATTGGGATTGGAAAACAAGAATAAGTGGCTGCAATACCAACAATTACGGTCGTTTATAGAGCCTAAACTAGCTAAGATAAATAGACCATTAACCAAATTTGAAAAATTATTGCTGGGAGAACAGGTTCCAATAAAGAAACTATCAAAGATATACAATGAACTAATCCCGAATAGTCCCCTTAAAGAGATAAAAAGTATAAAGAAATGGGAAGCAGAAATGGGTAAATCTTTATTTGAGGAAGAATGGGAAAAAAAATTTTGTAATCATACATAGAACCACCACCGCAAATAGATATCAAGAAAGAAATTACAAAATTGCAATGAGGTGGTATAGGAGCCCAGTAGCTTTAAATTTAATTAATAAAGGAAATACAGATCTATGTTGGAGATGTAAAATAGAAAAAGGAACGATGGAACATATATGGTACGGATGCAGTCTGGTGAGAGGATTCTGGAACAAGATATTTGAGATTTATTATAAGTATCGGGAATAGAGGAGACCCCAAGTGTGGAACTCGCATTATTGTCCCTGATACCTAAAGCAATAAAGACAATTAAAACAGATATCATCTACCATATGACATCCGCCGCCAGAACACTAGTAGCAAGATACTGGAAAAAAACAAAAAGCCCAACAATAGCAGAATGGATATGTGAAATGAACGAAATTCAATATATGGAAAAACAGATAAGAGATGAGGGGTATATAACAAATCAACTACCAGTAATATGGCAAAAATGGGAAGAGTTTCGGATATCGAAGGAAGTATTAGAATTTCTAAGGAATATATAGAAGAAATGAATATTTTCTTTTTTTTGTAAGAAAGAGATATGGATGCAATTAGAGGTAAGGGGGGGTGGGAAAGGGAAGAGGGAGGTAGAACCTACGGGCTAGGGATGGTTGATGAGGTTTGAATATAGATGCATTTTTAATTTATAGTGTTGGTTTTAGTAAAGGAAAAATTCTTTGTGTACCTGAAGTATGGAGTATATGATGTTTATGATGAATCGGCATGTAATGGTATTTATGAATGTATATATAAAGTGAAAATCTAATAAAGAGAGATTGAAAACAAAACACAGAATTGTTGTCATTTTCGCAGATTTATTAAAAAAGAAAAACTGAAATATCACATGGTCCTAAGTATTCAGACCCTTTGCTGTGACACTCATATATTTAACTCAGGTGCTGTCCATTTCTTCTGATCATCCTTGAGATGGTTCTACACCTTCATTTGAGTCCAGCTGTGTTTGATTATACTGATTGGACTTGATTAGGAAAGCCACACACCTGTCTATATAAGACCTTACAGCTCACAGTGCATGTCAGAGGAAATGAGAATCATGAGGTCAAAGGAACTGCCTGAAGAGCTCAGAGACAGAATTGTGGCAAGGCACAGATCTGGCCAAGGCTACAAAAAAATTTCTGCTGCACTTAAGCTTCCTAAGAGCACAGTGGCCTCCATAATCCTTAAATGGAAGACGTTTGGGATGACCAGAACCCTTCCTAGAGCTGGCCGTCTGGCCAAACTGAGCTATCGGGGGAGAAGAGCCTTGGTGAGAGAGGTAAAGAAGAACCCAAAGATCACTGTGGCTGAGCTCCAGAGATGCAGTCGGGAGATGGGAGAAAGTTGTAGAAAGTCAACCATCGCTGCAGCCCTCCACCAGTCGGGGCTTTATGGCAGAGTGGCCCGACGGAAGCCTCTCCTCAGTGTAAGACACATGAAAGCCCACATGGAGTTTACTAAAAAAAAAACACATGAAGGACTCCAAGATGGTGAGAAATAAGATTCTCTGGTCTGATGAGACCAAGATAGAACTTTTTAGCCTTAATTCTAAGCGGTATGTGTGGAGAAAACCAGGCACTGCTCATCACCTGTCCAATACAGTCCCAACAGTGAAGCATGGTGGTGGCAGCATCATGATGTGGGGGTGTTTTTTAGCTGCAGGGACAGGATGACTGGTTGCAATCGAGGAAAAGATGAATGCGGCCAAGTACAGGGATATCCTGCACAAAAACCTTCTCCAGAGTGCTCAGGACGTCAGACTGGGTCAAAGGTTTACCTTCCAACAAGACAATGACCCTAAGCACACAGCTAAAATAACGAAGGAGTGGCTTCACAACAACTCCGTGACTGTTCTTGAATGGCCCAGCCAGAGCCCTGACTTAAACCCAATTGAGCATCTCTGGAGAGACCTAAAAATGGCCGTCCACCAACGTTTACCATACATCCTGACAGAAGTGGAGAGGATCTGCAAGGAGGAATGGCAGAGGATCTCCAAATCCAGGTGTGAAAAACTTGTTGCATCTTTCCCAAAAAGACTCACGGCTGTATTAGATCAAAAGGGGCTTCTACTAAATACTGAACAAAGGGTCTGAATACTTAGGACCATGTGATATTTCAGTTTTTCTTTTTTTATAAATATGCAAAAATGTCAACAATTCTGTGTTTTTCTGTCAATATGGGGTGCTGTGTGTACAATATGGAGTGCTGTGTGTACAATATGGGATGCTGTGTGTACAATATGGGGTGTTGTGTGAACATTAATGAGGAAAAAAATGAACTTAAATGATTTTAGCAAATGGCTGCAATATAACAAAGAGTGAAAAATTTAAGGGGGTCTGAATACTTTCTGTCCCCGCTGTATATATAAGAGACTGTCTGTCTCTATATATATTAAATACACTGTAGCTAACTGAATAACCTGCCTTTCTGCTCAATCTAAATGACCCTCTTGCTCTGTCCACACCAACAACACACTACATGGGGCAGATGTGCAGGCAGCCTTATATAGTGTAGGGCGTGGACTTAGTCCCCCTGAGCCATGATTGGCCAAAGGCACCCTGCCTTTGCCCAATTATGGCTCTCTTAGCTGAGGGCGCTGGGATTGGCCAAAGCATGCAGGTCATGGTGCATGCTTTGGCCAATCATAATACAGCAATGCACTGCGCTCCTACAGTGCATTATGGGGCACTCAAACTTGGCTCAAACGCTCCATAAAGTTTGTTTTTTGATGAACGGGCGAACAGCCAATGTTCGAGTCGAACTCATGTTTGACCTGAACATAAAGCTCATCCCTATTCGCAAGTTCTGGTGCGAACCGAACTGGGGGTGTTCAGCTCATCCCTAGTCAAGGGTACTAAAATCCGCCGTTTCACCATAATTCTGGGTTGGCCAATGAATGGGGGAGGTACGGGCGCTGCAGAAGTGGTGGGCTGCCAATCAGGATTAGCAAATGCATCAGGAAGGGCACTATGGGCTCTACGGGCTTTTCTTTGAATTCTTGGTGGCTGCAGGGCACTACTTGTGCTAGCCACCGTACCAGCTTAACTGCACTTATGGGACTCGCCACGCCATGTCACCAATAGTTGCTGCAGTGCTGGTTTGTCTATGACCAGGATGTACTAGGCCGCTGGTGCTTGCCAGTCCACCAGAAGGATGAGCGACACTAGTACAGGCTCTCTGCTCCATATGAGAACCATGTGGTTGTTGCACCTCAGGGGTTAAATGTGTACCTACATGTCCTGGTGTCAGTGTAATGTTGGTGTACTCACAGTAGATTTCTTCTCCTCGCTCACTGGAAACTAAAAGGGCTCCACGAGGAGAGATGACATCACTTCCTCTGCCTGTGTTTACATTACACAGACAGAGGACAGTCTGCCATTCACCAGAACTGATCAGCAGGTCCAGGCCAGAAATCATTGACCTGGGCCTGTAGACTCATCGGTTCTGAAATCAATCCAATTATTGTGGGGACGGCGGGGCGCGTGACCGATGTATAATGATGACGATTCGCACAGGAGAGCCAACCTGCTGCAGTACAACTGTGGCGGCTGGTCAGGAAACGGTTAATGTATTTTCTGTATTCTCTGTATGAAGGTAAAACATCTTCTACATGCAGCTCCCCCCATCCCCCAATACTTACCTGAGCCTGATCTCCATCCAGCAATGTGCACAAGAGCAGAGGCTCTCTTGGCTCTCTCCCTCCTCATTGGCTCAGACACAGCAGGGGGAGCCATTGGCAGAGAAAGACTTGGGACTTTTTATGGCAGACAAGGACTCATAAAGGGGATGGGAGTTAGGGATGTTCATCATTTGTTCTAGTGGTGGGGGAGGGGTAACTTTCCAGGATTTATAACTCCTATCCTGCAGAAGGGAGACAATGACAGATGATATTTCTGGAGTATGAGTTGTATTGGTTATGGGACGGCCTTTTGTACAGAAGTGAGAACTGTCTGAGGTCTTTGTCTTCAGAGGAATGGATCGTGTTTTCTGTCTTTATTATGGTCAGGACAAAACATTCCATTCATAGATTTGTAAATATGAAATATTCTATATAAATAATTTACATTTTCATTTTTAGCCAGCAGGTGGAGCTGAAATCTCTTTTCCACATGTTTACCTGCCTGACCTTCCCGGATCACTGTACAATCCATGTTATTTACAGAGCTCAGTAGCTCAAGCTGTAATTTACCTTCATAACTGAATGACTCAGAGGAGGGGGAGGGGAGGGGGAGCAGATTGCTGAAACCCACCGGAGGGACCTCACTGGATATTGTGTGAAAATTGAGGATGAATTGATCCGTGGTGTCTGTAGCTACAGAGGTCAGTGAGGTCTCGGTCACACGTGTGTCAGTACCATGTGATTATGTGACATTTATTCAGCATTTCTAAAGCCTGATAACCGCCTTCCATGCCTGCCATGAATATTATAATGGCAGCACACAGTGCTGGTCACACAGGAGCGGTAGCGTTGTGTCGTGTTATAAATGAAGCCGCATGTCGCTGTCATGAGACATCCACGCTTGTCAGTCGCCTCCATTCATTTCATGGTGATGTCCAATAATCTCTGGGCATTGGAGGACAGACAGCGGAGGCTCCGGTATCCCAGAATGCACTGGGAAATAATAGAGAAGTAGGACAGAGCAGCTCCGGTCACTTCTGGTTGTACAGAACAGCCGTGTGGTAACTCCAATAGCTTCTGTGTGCCGGCAAAATCACCAACCAGCCGGCAATACTGACAGTGCCAGGCAGGAAATGTGTCACTGCACAGCCAAAAACCTCTTATAATTATATATACTAATCAGCTGAACACAGAAGGATTCATCCACAAAATCCAACACCAAATACATAGAAAGAGAACTGTGCAGCACTACAAGTGAGACTCCCTAAACCGAAAAATAGGATTTTTATTTCAAATGTTTAAACAATCCACACGTGTTTCAGCAAAATTATACAGGAATATTACAATGTTAGAAAAAAACAATATAAGTAAGATATCGTCAAAGTGCTCAATATTGCAGCATGATGAGTGAGACCCACCCAGACTTTAGCAGACTATGTACATGCAAAAAACCTACTTTGTGGTCGGCCACTTATGATTGGTGATGTGAAGTGACACCTCCCTTACAGGATAGATATAAAGATAGCTGTGCAGCGCTAGAAGTGAGACTTCCTAAACCTAAAAGTGTTAATATTTACACATTTTAAACAAACAACACAAATATACATGATGAAGCCCCGCCTAGGGCGTAACGTGTAAGGTGGAGACGTCATCACGCCTGTCAGATACTCTAGGAGAGCCGCTGCTATACTGTTATGAAGCAGAGGAGGGTTGCCGGCCGCTCTGTGCATTCTTACATGGATATATTGTGATTCTATGTGAGGATATATTACATGTTATTATTAATAAACTATTAATGACCCGAGTATCCCAGCTATTGTGACACATACAAATAAAACAGATCTGGTAACAAGTCACCAAGCGGGTATTATCCTCAGACCGGGAAATCTGTCCTCCAGGGGGCAGGAGAGCGATAGTGAGTACGATGACATGGCGGCTGGTTTTCATTTTATAGAATTATTGTAATATATCCGAAATCCACATATCAGAGGAGATCATTTCCTCTACATCACTTCCCCTTTAGGCTCCTCCCACTAGAAGAGCAGCCCCTCCCCCGGACATTTCTCCAGCATTCTTCTAGTGTTTTCAGAGCTTCATAAACACAATGAAGACACATCATAAATGTCATAGAAGTGTTACTGAGCATTGCTTCCTTCTACATAATCATCAGACGTGTGAGCGAGTCCTAAGGGGGTCTATTCCATCCTATTTCCTGCTTGTTAGGAATATGGAGGGTCATTCCATATGTACATAGCCTGGTCACTGTTCTACTATAAGGGGAACCCCAAATCCCATGGATGAGATTACAAAGAGAAAGATTCCCTCAGAGAGAGGAGAAGACATGAGAAGAGGACAGGTGATGGAAGATTCTACATGGGTGAGGATGGAGGACACCCAGAGATAGAAGGAAACACTGAGAGACGGGAACAATCACAAGACGTCACATTTCCCCATCACTGCAGATCACACATTTCTCTTACTGTAATTCCTGAAATTTAGTCTCCGGGTTCATCAGAAAGGAAAGAGAATCAGACTTCCTTTCATCTTCTGAAGAGGAGTAATCTTCTTCTTCTTTGTCCTCTCCCAGACAATCTTTACTGGAAATATTACAACGCTCAAATCTAAAAGCCAATAATGAGATAATAATTAGCACCAAGAATGTATGACCTCTGACACCAAGAATAACAATGTAACACCCAACATTTCCCTTCCACATGGCTGCCTTCCCTCTGGCTCTACAGTCTCATACTGGACCTGATGAGGACTTCTCATTGGTGGCTATGAGTGGTCTTTGAAGTCATACTCCAGACAAAACTTAAAGGAGGCCCCTGATATGTATACGGGGTCTCCGGCCTTCCTACACAGGGGTCTCCATTCAGCTTCTGGAAAATCCTGGAACACCACTTTGGTTCCAGATATAAAATGCAGTCCAGACATTCCCATCTCCGCCCACTTCTGCAGACAATTGGCCCCTCCAATGTTGGGATGATGATGTCACACCCCTGACATTATTTCCCTCCCCCAGATCTCTGAACACGAAGCTTTCCCTCCAAATGTTCTGTGTGATAAATGGTATAATTGGGGGGCAGGGAAAGGGTTAATACGATGTAAATGATGTGATTGGTAGAAGGTGATATGTGGGAACCACCATTTAGCTCTGGTTCACACAGCACAACATGAAAGTCGCAGCGACTTCCAGCTTGACTTTGCTCTACAACTTCCCGGCGACCAGGTGTGACTTCAAAGTGACTTTACTGAGAAGCATTCCTATGTGACTTTGATGATCCGTGTTTATAGCGTGTTTTATCACATGACAAAACATGCATCTGGTAACCGTGACTGGGGCGTCATTAACAATCAGGCTGCATTTATATCTGCATGATTCTGAATGCACATCAACCGCACAGAAATTGTGTGCTTTGCCGCACGTTTCAGAAATGCGCTGCGACCGCGCATCACGCTTGTACTGCAAAAATGGCAAGGCGAGCGCAATGCATGTTTCCAAAACGTGTGGCAAAGCATGCGTTTTCCTGCAGGTTGTCATGTGTTCAGAAACGTTCAGACGCCAACGAATGGTATCGCAAGTGCAACGTGTGTTGTCACACATCTTCAAAATGCACAGCAAAGCAAAACATGTGTTTTCTTACGGGTTGCGTGCGTTCAAAAACATGAAGATGCAGATGAATGGTAACACAAGTGTGATGCGCATTGCCACACAAAACACGCAGCAAAGCATGCGTTTTCTTGCGGATTGCCGTCAGTTGTAAATACATTTCCATTCATTCACATCTGTACATTTCCAACTGCACAGCAACCTGCAAGAAAATCCATGCTTTGCTGTGCGTTTCATAAATGTGCGACAATGTGCGTCACACTTGTGTTATTATTCATTTGCATCGGCACATTTTTGAATGCATGGCAGACGGCAAGAATACATGCGCTTTGCTGTATGTTTCAAAAACGCACAGCGAGGAGCATTGCTTTTGCGTTACCATTCATTTACATCTGTGCATGTGTGGCGTGCGTTGCTGTGCATTTTTTTAGACGTATGAAAAAGCGCACATTTTCTGTGTGGGTCGCCTCGTATTCGGAAACACACAGATATGAATGCCGGCTAATTGTTAATGACACCCCAATCACAGTTAGCAGACGCATGTTTTCTGCCAAGATGCATGATGCTCCATGACTGAGAAGATTCTTGATCTACTTTGGGGTGTTTGTTGCATGTAGGGCAGAACATTCCAGTGAATGGGCTCCCTATACACAATGTGTGCTTACACATGAAAAATACACAAATAATGGAAGTGGGAATGTGCGTTTCCTCTACACTCAGGTGTGACTGGGATGTGTTGGGAGGAAGATTTTAGGCAGCAAGGATGACCAGGGAGGAGAGGTGAGGGGTAAAGAAGCCTCAGAAGTCGCAGCAAAGTCTTAAAGATTCAGACAAATGTACGACTTTCTGGGGATTTTACATGGAACAAATCTGGAATAAATGGGAATCCCACCTAATATAAATATGCAGAGCTCATCGAATAAATATCGGGGGTGTAATCAGTAATATATTATACCAACATACAAGAAATAAAAAAAGATTACTTAAAAAAAGCAATATACAACAATTTATTAGCACAATGACCCCCCCAATATACTCCAACCCTCCCCAAAAATATTCCTCTTAAAACCAGACACACTATGTAAGGTAAAAATACCCCTCATGAGACGGAGGGTCAAAAACAGTGCAAAAAACCCCACAATAGGCACGCCCACCCTCCCCAATGCAAAGCACCCCCTTAATTCCTATATGATGGCTCAAAACCAGCTAAAGCTGGATCCCTGCAGCTCATTCCTATAGCGGAGCCGTGTATGTCTGTGTAGAACACATATGACACATGTCACACTATCCCATCATGGAAAGATGTACAGAATAAGAACCACACTCTATAATATCTACAAAACTACCCGGGTCATGAGTCTGTCAGTCAGTGGGGCTGAGAAGACAACGGATTGGACATATCATGATACCGTCACATATTTGTACATCCGTATTCCATGTGAGTGTAATAATGATTGTATTCAGTCCTGACTGCTTAATCCAGGTAAGTAGACATTGAGAACAAGGAGAGATAACATCACTGGAGAAAAACGGCATACAATGCACAATACTTATCCAATCTGCTCAGATATTCATTCCTCGTACATAGGAGATTACAGGAGATTCAAGTGAAGTAAAGCTCAGCAATGTGAAGGGATTCCCACAGTGTGCAGATCATTCTATTCACTCCCAATTATAGGTAACATTTCTCAGTGTCTCTTCATGTAAAATTTACTCTCAGATCCCTCTAGTCACTGTACAGAGATCTCCACATACATTCAGGGGAATCGATCTGTCAGTGTGTTCCCGATACATACGGCTTTTCCAGCTGCCAAATTCCTTGACTATAAGATTCAGATTGTGCTGATCAGTATTTCTATTTCAATATATAGTATAGTGGTTCTCCAGAGTCCTTGGGAGGAGGTTGGATGGATTTCTCCGGTCCGATGGATTTCTCCGGTCAGATGGATTTCTCCGGTCCGATGGACTTCTCCGGTCAGATGGACTTCTCCGGTCAGATGGACTTCTCCGGTCCGATGGATTTCTCCGGTCAGATGGATTTCTCCGGTCAGATGGATTTCTCCGGTCAGATGGACTTCTCCGGTCAGGTGGACTTCTCCGGTCAGGTGGACTTCTCCGGTCAGGTGGACTTCTCCGGTCAGGTGGACTTCTCAGGTCAGATGGACTTCTCCGGTCAGATGGATTTCTCCGGTCAGATGGATTTCTCCGGTCCGATGGACTTCTCCGGTCAGATGGACTTCTCCGGTCAGATGGACTTCTCCGGTCAGATGGATTTCTCCGGTCCGATGGATTTCTCCGGTCCGATGGATTTCTCCGGTCAGATGGATTTCTCCGGTCAGATGGACTTCTCCGGTCAGATGGACTTCTCCGGTCAGATGGATTTCTCCGGTCAGGTGGACTTCTCCGGTCAGGTGGACTTCTCCGGTCAGGTGGACTTCTCAGGTCAGATGGACTTCTCAGGTCAGGTGGATTTCTCCGGTCAGATGGATTTCTCCGGTCAGATGGACTTCTCCGGTCAGATGGACTTCTCCGGTCAGATGGACTTCTCCGGTCAGATGGATTTCTCCGGTCAGGTGGACTTCTCAGGTCAGATGGACTTCTCCGGTCAGGTGGACTTCTCCGGTCAGATGGACTTCTCCGGTCAGGTGGATTTCTCCGGTCAGATGGATTTCTCCGGTCAGGTGGACTTCTCAGGTCAGATGGACTTCTCTGGTCAGATGGACTTCTAAGGTCAGATGGACTTCTCCGGTCAGATGGACTTCTCCGGTCAGATGGATTTCTCCGGTCAGGTGGACTTCTCCGGTCAGGTGGACTTCTCAGGTCAGATGGACTTCTCCGGTCAGATGGACTTCTCAGGTCAGATGGACTTCTCAGGTCAGATGGACTTCTCCGGTCAGATGGACTTCTTCGGTCAGGTGGATTTCTCTGGTCAGATGGACTTCTCCGGTCAGATGGACTTCTCCAGTCTGTACATCGGGTGCTCGGGTTAGATATCCCTGAAAATGGGTGTCTGAGCCAAGTAGGGAAGCGGGTGTCTCAGCGTTTAGATGTTTACATGTTTCCTTCCTATACACCCGGAACTTCATCAGAACACGAGGGATAGTCAGCTGTCACTTGTTTAACCTCTTACTGACCAGCCACCGTCATTATATTGCGGCACGTTGGCACGATTCTGCAAGACGTCATAGCTGTACGTCGGCTGCTTTAAGAGGGTTAGCAGGCACCCACACGTGCCTGCTGCACTGTGGGGGTGCTGATGCTTGTGGCCGATGGTCGCGATGACCACCGGCCATGAGCGATCGCGGGCACAAGAGGCAGAACAGGGACGTGAGTGTGTAAACATAAAAAAACCCTGTTCTTAGAGGAGAGAGAGATTGTGAGTTCCGAATAGCTAGGAACCACAATCTGTCATCCCCTCTAGTCAGTCCCCTCCCCCTATAGTTAGAACACAGTCAGGGAACACAGTTAACCCCTTGATCGCCCCCTAGTGTTAACCCCTTCTATGCCAGTGACATTTATACAGTAATCTGTGCATTTTTATAGCACCGACTGCTGAATAATTGTCAATCATCCCAAAAATGTGTCAAAAGTGTCCAATGTGTTAGCCATAATGTCGCAGTCACAATAAAAAAAAATTGCAGATCGCCACCATTACTAGTAAAAAAAATAATAAAAATGCCATAAATCTATCCCCTATTTTGTAGATGTTATAACTTTTGCACAAACCAATCAATATACACTTATTGCGATTTTTATTACCAAAAATGTGTAGAAGAATACATATCGGCCTAAACTGAGAAAAAATTACCTTTTTTTAAAAAAAAATGGGGATGCTTATTATAGCAAAAAGTAAAAAACAATGTGTTTTTTTTCAAAATTGTTGCTCTTTTTTCGTTTTATAACATAAAAAAATAAAAACCGCAGAGATGATCAAATACCACCAAAATAAAAGCTCTATTCGTGGGAAAAAAAGGACGTAATTTTTGTTTGGATACAACGTCACACGATCGCGCAATTGTCAGTTAAAACGACGCAGTGCCGAATTACAAAAAATGCTCTGGTCATTGAGCAGCCAAATCTTCCGGGACTGAAGTGGTTAAATAGGGGCCACTACCCACCCTTAATTATTCTAAATCAAAAACAGGTGCTGATAACCTATCAACCCCAATATAGTGGTATTACTACAAGGGCTCAACCCATATAAAATTGCACAGATGTGTTATATTATTATATACAATTTTAAATATTGGCAAAATCTCCATATATATGGGATGATTGTTCAGGCATAGACAACTACATAGATTGCCAAAAAAGACTTCATGTTCAAACATTAGGCTGAGCTCCCATGTGAAAGTGCAGAGAACTCCAAATACTATGAGATTTTACATCACTCAAAACATACATCTCCTACATCCATCCAATATACAGATGAGTTATTACAGAGGTGTAGCTTGAAGCTTGTGGGCCCCAATACAAAAGTTGACATGGGACCCCCCCACTACCACCTAGAGTTGCCACCTCATCCCTTTAAACCCGAACACCTTTGAATTACACAGGTTCTGAGGCTAATTAAATGCAGATAAGGCACCAAGTGAGTTTAATTACCACCTTAATCAGCCACTGAACCTGTGTAATTAATATGTGTTCGGGTTTAAAGGGATGAGGTGGCAACCATACTACCACCCCCCACTTCCACCGTGTGTGCAGATACACCCACCACATGCCAAGATACTCAAAGTAGCTTCAGAGTTTTGAGTTCCCAGAGTTCCTCATTACATCAGAGCATAGGAATCAGAGGACAGGAATCACCACTGGAGAATCAGAGGACAGGAATCACCGCTGGAGAATCAGAGGACAGGAATCACCGCTGAAGAATCAGAGGACAGGGATCACCGCTTAGGAATCAGAGGACAGGGATCACCGCTGAAGAATCAGAGGACAGGAATCACCGCTGGAGAATCAGAGGACAGGGATCACCGCTGAAGAATCAGAGGACAGGGATCACCGCTGAAGAATCAGAGGACAGGGATCACCGCTGAAGAATCAGAGGACAGGGATCACCGCTGTAGAATCAGAGGACAGGAATCACCCCTGGAGAATCAGAGGACAGGGATCACCGCTGTAGAATCAGAGGACAGGAATCACCCCTGGAGAATCAGAGGACTAGAATCACCGCTGAAGAATCAGAGGACAGAGATCACCGCTGAAGAATCAGAGGACAGGGATCACCGCTGTAGAATCAGAGGACAGGAATCACCCCTGGAGAATCAGAGGACTAGAATCACCGCTGAAGAATCAGAGGACAGAGATCACCGCTGAAGAATCAGAGGACAGGACTCACCGCTGAAGAATCAGAGGACAGGAATCACCGCTGTAGAATCAGAGGACAGGGATCACCGCTGAAGAATCAGGGGACAGGGATCACTGCTGAAGAATCAGAGGACAGGGATCACCGCTGAAGAATCAGAGGACAGGGATCACCGCTGAAGAATCAGAGGACAGGGATCACCGCTGAAGAATCAGAGGACAGGGACCCATGGCAGGTCACGTGGCAGAGCTCCTTTCCCATCCCAGCCCTGTATACAGCTCCCCCCACACTACACAGGGCTGGAATCACATTCCTTTACAAACAGTCTATCAGCCTTCACAGGGCGTATGTGGCTTTTATGTCCCTTCTGACCTGTGAAATTCTCTGGTTGGAATGTCAGTGTAGTTGCAGTAGGCAGATACTCCCTGTGCAGATTATGGCTGACTGGCTGTGTTGTAAAAGAATGTGATTAGAAGGTGTTAAGGGATTTGTTTTAGCAATTTCTGACGGTATCTCTGTCAGTGTTGGGGGAAGGTCACCTCCCAGAGGTGTGTGTCTTTTCCCCAGTTGTCAGGGAAGTGGGGTAAGTAGATATCCCCGGGTGAGGGGTACAGAGAATCCCAGCTGGTGACTAGGAGACACTGAGTGGTGTCATACCTCACCAGTGACATCGGTCCCTTCGTGGCTACAGGACGGCACTCTTCTCTTAACTCGCTGAGCTCGGTTACCATTCCATGTTGTCAGCACAGAGCACAGAAACTTCCCCATCCTGGGCTGTTCTCACCTCGTGCTCCTCTCCATTCAGGAAAAGGCTCACAGCTTCTCCCCATCCAATGGGAACAGAGGGGTGTGGACTGTGGAAGGCACACAGTCACTGGAGCGTGGCTGTGGGGCCCTAGGGCAGATCGGAGCTGGACTTTGTGGAGGATATGATAATATGCAGAGGCGGCTCTCTAATTAGGCAAAGTAGGCGGTGGCCTAAGACCTCGCACTCACAGGGGCCTCGCACAACCCGCCTACTTTGCCAAACGTGTGTGAGAGGGGAATGTCCCTGGTCAGCGGGTAAATCCATGCAGATTCCAGCCGTGTCGGCTGTAACATCCCCCTCACACGGAGAACAGCTCATGATCTCTACTCTGCCTCCTAGCCTTTTCAGAAAGCTGACACCAGAGCTGGAAGGAGGGGGGCTGGATTGCGAGCTGCACTATGCTCATTCAGTGCAGGAAAAATGGCCTGAGCTGAGGTTGTGTACACTGTGCACACTGAGTGCCTCCTCTCTGTAGCTGCAGCAATACCAGCACCCATACAGGAGATGGACGATCCTCCTGGGTTTGCCTGGCTGGGCCGGAGCTTGCACAGTCTGGGCAGCAGGAGAGGTGGGCGGAGCAGGCTAAGAAAGTTCATCACACTGTGTATGTACACTGTACAGCACTGATCACTGTCCAGCCCAGCAGACACCAGAGCTCTCCCCAGACCAGCACACAAAATCTTCATTCAATCCATGGAAGCTGCTAGTAAGGTGAGGTGCTAATGTATTTGCTGCTGGATTACTAGTGTCAGCAATGCCAGATTTGTAAAACGTCTTGGCTGTGTCAGTCTGCAATCAGTGCTTGCAGATTACTGTTAAATTATCAGTATCCTGCAACTCCGACATGAGGTTCACATTAGAAGCGGCACGACTTGCAGGTCGCCTCACCGAGGCGACCTGCACACGACTGCCGCGGCGACTTGCAAGACGACTTCTATATAGAAGTCAATGCAAGTCGCCCTCAAAGTAGTACAGGAACCTTTCTTCTAAGTCGGAGCGACTTGCGTCGCTCCGATTAGAACGGTTCTATTGTACAGAACGGGAGGCGACTTGTCAGGCGGCTAGGTCGCCTGACAAGTCGCCCCCGTGTGAACCGGCTCTGAAGAGATCACAGACCAGGAAAACTTCACTACTTCTCAGGCTCAGAAAACTTTACTGGACATTTACTAAAGGCTATGTGTTTTGCTTGCAAAGGAGGTGAGGGTCTACTAGAATTAAGCCCCAAGCATGTGATCAGTGACATATGCAGTTATAAATGTAAAAAAACCTCTCTGCAGTGACTTATTATCAATCATTTTGGGATATCAGTGTGTAGCTGATAATCTATAACAAGGAATCTGAATTTTAAGCTGACAATAGAACACAAAATTTAGCACCAGAGTCGCCCTCTCACTCTGATTGCATTGCTCCTTCTTCACAATTACACAGAGCCCCTTAAGTTGGGCGCACACAGACCAAAAATCGGTTAGTTCACTTGGCACCAGACAAATTTCAGTCTGTGTGTGGCCTTCCCCCTTTCTGTTCAACAGAAATCAATCAGTAGATCAACTTCTGTTGAACGGCCATGCTTTTCTTCCACACACCAGCTGCACAAAAAAAAAAAAAACTAACCGTGCCTACTTCGCTTTAGACTCACACCACAGAAGCAGGGACATCTATTCCTTCTAGTGACACAACACACACAGGCATTTTTCCTCACACTGATACATTTTTTCTACATTACTGTTGGCCCAAAGCTTTACTGCAGGATAAAATGCAAACTGCATGTCGCTACAAACTGCACCCCAGCCCCTACTCCACCTGGGGGGTGAGGTGCAGTTTAATACCTTTGCCCTGGGCACTGGATGATCTTGTCCCGGCACCACATTACATGGCGGGAGTTGTAGTTCTCCACACCACACACTAGACTTGGCCCACTGGCATCTGCACCCTGCAGAGACTACATCTGCCAGAATGGTGCTCAAAGCGAATGTGTCGGCTTCTCCTGCTTCACTGCTTGTAGTAGGAACCAAAGAGTGTATAGAGGGATCATCTGTCTGCTCTGCACCCTGTCTGTGGCAGTATCATCTGTGGCTATGGCTCCAGTGTTTGGTGCCTGTCTGCACAATCCATACAAGACCATCTCCTGTATCATAACTGTATAGTCTCTGACCACCTTCTGCAGCATGTTTGCAGTCTCTGACCATCTTCTGTAGCATGTCTGCACAGGAACTGCTCGGTCTGGTAAAATTAGCATTCGGAATGGATACAGCACTTTCGTCAGGCTGCAATGTTTAAAATTGTTTAATACAGCGCACTCTCTTCTTCTTTATAATGCGAGAAGAATGAAGTAGTTTTGCTGCTCATATTCACACAGACTTCTCACAAACTTCTTTCTTTATTATTTATCATGATTCCCTCAATATATTTGGATTTGTCACATCTGACAAAAAAGATATATGGTTTTTTTTTTTGGTTTGTATTGTTTTCAAGCCTGATCGTGTTGTTAATTTTTTTAATTTTTTTATTTTACATCCTGAATATTTTCAGGTGTGTTTTGTGTGTCAAGTTACCACCACACCATTATTATCTTGTATTATTTAATCTCAAGGAGATTGTTTGTTGTTGGTGTCCCTTGTTAATTTCACATTGTATTTTTGAAATGTACCTGAATCCTCACAAACAAACTGTCCTTTTTGAAGGAAAACACACATAGGCAAGTATAATTGAAACAAAAATTCCTTTATTAAGGGATCCAAACCAAACAAAGAGGGAGGCAACGCTGGAGAAACAGCAGAAATTGGTGAAGCCTTTGTCTTTGTCTGTGGTGGTGGAGTTGTGGCAGGAGGAGGAGGATGGTCCAACTCACACAGGTGGGTTTTGTGTGTGATTTCACCCTCACCCCCTTAGTTAGTGTTTTGTAAAGAAGGTCCTCACACAGGAGGCGTTGACCCTCCTGCATGCCCTGCAGTTTTGTGGCAGCCATGCAGGAAAAGGCCTCTTCAGGAGTGGGGTTGGCTCTGAGGGACACAGAAGCCTCCTGAATCAGCCTGAGTGCTGAATCCTGCATGTGACTCCCCTTCCTGGGTCTTTTGTTTGGAAGGTGGAGGGGAGGAACCTGCGATTCGGTCAGGCTCCTACTGGGCCCGGCCTCCTCCTGGCTGCCACTTAGCCCCGCCTCCTCCTGAATGCCACTAACCCCCGCCTCCTCCTGGCTGTCACATTCCACAGCCTCCTCCTCCTGGCTGAGGTTTTCCTGTGTATGAAAAACAGAAATAGTTTTAGTTTTTTATTCATCAATCACACACAATTTTCACCTCATGACTGTTGCAAATTGAATGTTAACAAATATAACTGATGATCATTCTGAGCCCAGCATTTTTCATTCTTGTCCCAATTATTTTTGCCCACTACTGTCTATTGATATGTAAAACACTTTTTCTTAAATCAGCAATTAGTGATCAATAATAACATCCAGTAAACATCATTTATTTATTGACCAGAAATCTGTAGAAGAATGCTATACCTGGCTCCAGCTGGGCTCCTCCACTTCTTCCTGTCTGGAAGGCCCAGGTTGGACATCGGAAGCCTCAGCTGGCGTGGAAGGAAGAGTGGAAGGAAGAGTGGAGAGGGATTCCCGGACTTCAGTCTGGTCTGACAGAAATCGCAGTCTCTCGTAGTACCACAGCCTGGGGACATAAACGTCATCTGCTCCAGCTCCTGATCTCTGGGAATCTGTGACCTTCTTGCACTCCCTAAGATAAGTGCTCCTCAGGCCACCAAGTTTGGCTCCAGCGCTGCCTGCCTCTTTTGTTTATTATTGTATTGGGGGTGTTTGACCTGCAACAGACAGGGCAGCTCCCTGTAATTGTCTATGAACAGGGGGAGGAAATTGTGGTCATTGAAGCCATCCATTTTATCTGCAAGACACAACACAAGACAAACCCTAATGTCAGGCTAAAGTCCACTAATCTTGTTACAATAAAGGCCTCAATGTAGAAGCAGTATAGGCCCAAGTTTAGATCTTACCTTTGTTATCACGATCGGCGCCTCCGATACTCCTTCCTCCGCTCACAGATCGCACGTACTACGCATGCGTGTTACGCTTTATATACACTGCGCATGCGTGAAATTCCGCCCGCCCCTGACGTTCTTTCTAGTCTATTCCCCGCCCCTTCTCGTTTGGCACAGTGGGGGAAGAGCACATGGCGGAGACACAGCAGGTGCATGCTAATAGCAGTAACGAGGAGGAGGAAAGCCCGGAGCCAGAAACGTCCCAATCCCGGAGGAGACGATATAAGGCCTCAAATATGTCCTTTAGGGAGATGTTGGAGATGGTCGACATATTGAAGAGGGCCGACTATGACGGGAAGTATGGACCTTACCCCAACCCCAATGTCCGAAAGGCCAAGATAATGGCGAAAGTAGTCAAAAGTCTGCAGAAGAATTTCGGGGTACGGCGATCCAAGGATAAACTCAGGAAACGGTGGTCGGACCTCAAATTAAGGGAACATGAGCAGTACAGAAGGATCGGGAGAGTGCTGCAAAAAAGTAAGTAGTTGTGCTGTGTTCCTATTCTTTATTTTTATTACGTTCATGCTGCTCCATGTGCTTTTCTTTACTGTTGTCCAGTTTAAAATGGCAACTTTCATGTTCATGGGCACATTGTTCATTCGTATGAAACATTGTTCGTTCGGCCTAGAAAACACCATTGTTTTGGCCATATGCATTTGAATAAATTTTTTCTAGCCTACTTCTCTTAAAATAATTTTGGAGTCTAGATGAGTTTGTAACTAGAATGTAATGCAAACTAGATTCTGTGTAAGGAGAGGAAACTCAGCAGCTGTTTACACATCTGGACACTGGAGCACTAGTGTGGGACACCAGAACACCCTTTTTATTAGGGGGCCCACACAGGTGCTCCAGTGTATACTATAGGGGTGTCTCCATCTGTGAAGCTTGTACAAAACAGGTAAGTATTCAAGCTTGACAAAGGAAAAAAAATAGTTCTTCATCTTGGAACTCTGCCATAACAGATAATTGTAGCCCACTTCCAAGCAATGTTTCATATTCCTATTTCTGTCATCAAATATCTGTGTGCTAAGTATACCTATTTTTTTTACATAGGGGAGAAAAGACTTGGAGGACACCACTCAGCAGAAGAGACAACAGACCCCCCACCTCATGAAGAACGTGAAATCCCCCAAAGCCAACAGGAGGACGAGGGAGACGTGGTGGAAATTGTCACCACAACAGGTGAGTGTCTGCGACCACATGCTCAGGTAAGAGATGGATGCCGGCACATTTATAATACATGGTGTGTTTTTGTTTCTCTATTTTTAGGGGATTGTGATGTTGTGGATTCAGGTCATTTCACCAGTGAGAGTGCCCAGATCCTGATCGGGGAAATCATGGGGTGTAATAGGGACTTGGAAAACATCCAGAAAAACATCAATGATGTTAAAAACAAAATGAAGAACATCATTGATGTTTTAGGGAGTGTTTAAAACGCCTCCAAATCCCTTCCTTTTTTGTGGTATTTGTAAAGTAACATTTTTTAACATTTTTTGCCATTTTATAGAAAAGCCAAATTTTGAAGATGCACACAGTGTGTCAACATGTGCTAATTGCCATCATGTGAGATCAATGTAGGCGTTTTGGGGGTGCAACCCCTTCCTCAATAATAAAGTAGCTGAGAGGAAGGGTTTGCACCCACAAAACATGTCCCTTGATCCCCCGTGATGGCAGCTAGCAGATGTTGACATTCAGCAATTTGTGTGCATGTTCAAAATTTGGCTTTTCCAGGGGTGACTTCACCCCATCTGCGGAACACAATATCAAACACAGTTTCTAAATACTCATGTCTGATATTGCCTTCAATTTCTACAAAAGTTGAACTTTGTAAGTTCCATATTTGTGTATTTCTTGTTTGTTTGAAACATGCCTGTTTTACCTTAAATATTTAATAATGTTACTGAAAAAATTGTTATACAACAAACATGGTGGTTTGTTTTAAAAACCTTTTAGAAATGCACATGTGATTGTGCTGGTATTAAAAAGATTGATAATCAAGAATGTGTGGATTATTGTTTCAATGCTCCTCAAATTTTGTTAAGGTAACATTGGTGTTTTCAGTGACAATGGGCATTATTTCCTAAGGGCAAATCCACTTTGCACTACAAGTGCAGTTTCAGTGCAGGCTCAAGTGCACTTGTAGTGCAAAGTGTATTTTCCTTTAGTAAATAACACCCATCAGTGCTTTTTAAGGTTACACAATCACATTTTCAGGACTCCCCACATTTCTGTCAGAGTCAGCTAAAAGAAACACAAGCAGTAAATGTCACCGAAGATTTTAGTAGTTAAAATGATTTTTTTATTTTAAAAATGTGTCAGACATTGTCTGGCATATTGATGGCCCCCCTACCCGCAAAGTAATCAAGGTATCTAAGATGGACCTCGTGGGCACTCAGGGGGGCAAGCCAGGACGGCCACTTTAAAGCGCCGTCAAGGTTGGTTCATTTACTTGAATTTCGGCCTCAGGCCCAACTGAGGCAGCATAGTTGGCAGAATTTCACCTTAAAAAGTTGTGGAGAACACAGCACGCCAGGATGATATGATTCAGTTTGTACTCCGCCATGTGTATGAGTGTAAGAAATAGGTAATAGCCGGTAATTTAAAACCCTCTGGTCCGGGGTGAGGGTCCTCATCGGGAATGGCCGCATAAGTCCCTCAGCGCAAACGCTTCATCAGCAACGAAGACGAATGGGAGTCCTTCCACATTGTCTTCTGGAGGTGGCAAGTCCAAGCTGCCATTCTGGAGACGCCTGTAGAACTTGGTCTGGGCGATGACTCCACCATCGGACA
The DNA here is from genome assembly GCA_037953035.1 of Aquarana catesbeiana. Lineage (NCBI taxonomy): Eukaryota > Metazoa > Chordata > Amphibia > Anura > Ranidae > Aquarana > Aquarana catesbeiana. The sequence goes on from JBBHAA010002058.1 coordinate 1,488,591, forward strand.
TCCGGCCATTTTTCCCCACGTCCACATACAGGAACTCATAAGTAGCCGACACCACTGCCAACATCACAATACTTTTGAACCCCTTATAGATATAATAGTATGACCCCGAGTTGGGTGGTGGGACGATGTGGACGTGTTTCCCATCAATTGCCCCTCCGCAGTTAGCAAAGTCCCACCGCTGGGCAAAGTGGGAGGCCACAGTCTGCCATTCCTGTGGGTTGGAAGGAAACTGTGGAGTCAAACAAAAAAAATAAATTAATCATTTTGCACATAAACAGGGAAAGCAGATTAGACACAAACATTCTTGGCCAACATCAGTATAACATTTACTTTAGGGAGTATTTAAAGACAAAGGTATAAGGTCCACCTATCAGATTCCCCCCCCCCATGGGCCATTTGTAAAATTTTATTGGGGGGAGATGCTTTGGACAGGTAACCCTCTCCACGTCATTGAGAGATGAATGCCTAAATAATGTGTATTACTTTGGCCAGCCCCTCCTTACTTTACACTATTGGCAGCCCACTGGACAGGTAAGAAGTGTCATAATACAAAGAGATAAATACACACTGTAAACATTTTAGCACATTTTTACATTCTGCTATTACCTATCAAGATAATATTAGGAACAAAAACTTTAAACAGTACCATTTGAAAGTATACAGGCAGGCCCTTGCACTACATGCTTTGGGGAATTCCTCCATAAATCTGACCACAAAAGAGATGGTTATAGAGTGTATGGGTTTGGCAAAGTCAGCAGATAGAGGATTGAGGATAGATAGAGGATTGGTATCAGCTGACTTAGCGGTTGGGGGGAGGGAGGGTTCCAAATGATTTTGGGACACCAAAAATAAGCCTCTGCCACTTTGCCTGAATTTAAAGCACAAATCACATTTTTACACATTTTAGGGGGTGTTTGGTAGGGATGAGCTTCGTGTTCGAGTCGAACCCATGTTCAACTCGAACATCGGCTGTTCAGTCATTCGCCGAATTGCAAACGATATGGGCCGTTCGCGCCAAATTCGTGTGGCGTGTCACGGCCCATAATTCACTGCGGTATCGCAGTGCATTGCTGGCTGATGATTGGCCAAGCATGCACTATGACCCGCATGCTTGGGCAATCACAGCACCGCCTGAACAGAGAGCCATAATTGGCCAAAGCCAAGGAGGCTTTGGCCAATTATGGCTCAGGGGATTTAGTACATGCCCCACACTATATTAGGCCGCTTGCACAGCAGCCCTGTGTAGTGTGTGTTCCAGCGTTCATTGAGAGAGAGAGAGACAGACAGTGACATTTGATTTGAGTTAGATAGATTAGGTAGAACAGTCCTGTCCTGCTCACAGTGTTCAGCTAGATTCGTTCCTGTTATCTTCCTACTGACAGGCAGGCTTGTCTTGTTACAGTATATACAGCTACCTGAAGAAAATTGCTTGTGTTCTTTTGATCCTATTAGTACCACAGTCAGGCAGCTAGACTATTTACAATTAGTGCAGTGTGTCCTGCTCACAGTGTTCAGCTAAAACTACAAGTTAGTGGGGTGCATCCTGCTCACAGTGTTCAGCTAAGCCTACAAGTTAGTGGGGTGCGTCCTGCTCACATTGTTCAGCTAAACCTACAAGTTAGTGCGGTGCGTCCTGCTCACAGTGTTCAGCTAAACCTATAAGTTAGTGGGGTGCGTCCTGCTCACAGTGTACAGCTAAACCTACAAGTTAGTGTGGTGCGTCCACCTCACAGTGTTCAGCTAAACCTACAAGTTAGTGGGGTGCGTCCTGCTCACAGTGTTCAGCTAAACCTACAAGTTAGTGGGGTGCGTCCTGCTCACAGTGTTCAGCTAGATCCGTTCCTGTTATCTTCTTACTGACAGGCAGGCTTGACTTGTTACAGTATATACAGCTACCTGAAGAAAATTACTGGTATTTTTTTGATCCTATTAGTACCACAGTCAGGCAGCTAGACTATTTACAGTTAGTGCAGTGCGTCCTGCTCACAGTGTTCAGCTAAACCTACAAGTTAGTGGGGTGCATCCTGCTCACAGTGTTCAGCTAAACCTACAAGTTAGTATGGTGCGTCCACCTCACAGTGTTCAGCTAAACCTACAAGTTAGTGGGGTGCGTCCTGCTCACAGTGTTCAGCTAAACCTACAAGTTAGTGGGGTGCGTCCTGCTCACAGTGTTCAGCTAAACCTACAAGTTAGTGTGGTGCGTCCACCTCACAGTGTTCAGCTAAACCTACAAGTTAGTGGGGTGCGTCCTGCTCACAGTGTTCAGCTAAACCTACAAGTTAGTGGGGTGTGTCCTACTCACAGTGTTCAGCTAAACCTACAAGTTTAGTGCAGTGCGTCCTGCTCACAGTGTTCAGCTAGATCCGTTCCCGTTATCTTCTTACTGACAGGCAGGCTTGTCTTGTTATAGTATATACAGCTACCTGAAGAAAATTACTGGTGTTCTTTTGATCCTATTAGTACCACAGTCAGGCAGCTAGACTATTTACAGTTAGTGCAGTGCATCCTGCTCACAGTGTTCAGCTAAACCTACAAGTTAGTGTGGTGCGTCCACCTCACAGTGTTCAGCTAAACCTACAAGTTAGTGGGGTGCGTCCTGCTCACAGTGTTCAGCTAAACCTACAAGTTAGTGGGGTGCGTCCTGCTCACAGTGTTCAGCTAAACCTACAAGTTTAGTGCAGTGCGTCCTGCTCACAGTGTTCAGCTAGATCCGTTCCTATTATATTCTTACTGACAGGCAGGCTTGTCTTGTTATAGTATATACAGCTACCTGAAGAAAATTACTGGTGTTCTTTTAATCCTATTAGTACCACAGTCAGGCAGCTAGACTATTTACAGTTAGTGCAGTGCGTCCTGCTCACAGTGTTCAGCTAAACCTACAAGTTAGTGGGGTGCGTCCTGCTCACAGTGTTCAGCTAAACCTACAAGTTAGTGTGGTGCGTCCACCTCACAGTGTTCAGCTAAACCTACAAGTTAGTGGGGTGCGTCCTGCTCACAGTGTTCAGCTAAACCTACAAGTTAGTGGGGTGCGTCCTGCTCATGGTGTTCAGCTAAACCTACAAGTTAGTGTGGTGCGTCCACCTCACAGTGTTCAGCTAAACCTACAAGTTAGTGGGGTGCGTCCTGCTCACAGTGTTCAGCTAAACCTACAAGTTTAGTGCAGTGTGTCCTGCTCACAGTGTTCAGCTAGATCCGTTCCTGTTATCTTCTTACTGACAGGCAGGCTTGTCTTGTTATAGTATATTATTAATAATAGTATATATAAACCAGACGAGTAGACATATACTACAAACAGCGCTAATTGTTGAGCAAAGATAAATATAAAATCATGCGGCCAACTACGCACAAAAGCAATCAAACAGAGAGGTAGAGAGTCTGTGAAGTGCTCAGAAAAAAGTCCATCAGTGACAATACAGTCGTGTCTCAGTGTGCGCCTTCCACCGGTCAGCAGAATTTCACCCTGTGTTGACACTCTCCCCCTAGGGGATCAAACTCACCAGATCTACTAATTTAAAAAGCCTCCAAGAACAAAAGGTCTTCTCAGCACCACTCTCTCAGTACCGCTCCTGGGGGTTCAGGGGGGGGGGCACAACTCCAAACAGATGAATGCCAGAAAGAGAAAATTGTGTGCACATAGCGTAATTCTGTTTATTAAATTGTACCCCACAATCTTCATAAAAAACCCCTCATTCTATATACGTACACAATAAAAGCAGTTAAACAAGCAAAAACGTATATGGGTAGCGTGTCACCGTTCAGAAGACCAGCCGATTCGATATCCAGGGGAACAGGTCACTTCCTGGTTATGGATCGGGCCGTGGTGGAACGCATACCTCACTTCCGGCGTCATGTAAGCCACGCGCTGACGCGTTTCGTCATATCCTGACTTCGACAGAGGGCGTGGCTACACGGCGTCATGCAAGGCTTATATCTCCGCCCCAATCACAGCTACCAATCGCAGAACATCCGGCCCGACGTCAGGCGCACGACGTCAGACAAGGAGCTCAGCGGTGGTTCAGCATAGGAAGAAAGGGGGGGCGTGTCAAACCTAGCTGCACATAGTCAGTGACTGTGGCGATGTGTCAGGATCAACGAGCGATCGCTCATCTCATAGGTCCACACAGCGCACAAACCTACACAGTCACTAGCCGGCATAACAAACAAATATCACTGCAATACAAACAGACATGATTACATAAACTTAAAGATTACTCAGATATCAACATAATCTTAATGATAGAGCAAACACTTACAAGCTATGATTTCATAAATATTTTCAAGCATAAGAGAAATTAGTTAAATAAACAGTATATATTAAAAATCATATCCCGATAAAGGACATGCAGGTAAAAAATAGATAAATCAATATAAGTTGAATTAATATAGATTAAAAAGCATCAGTATCAAAAAAAGGAATATAAATCTATATCCCTCGGAGATAACAGCATATCACACACATATATAATAAAGGTCATAATGAGGGTCATGCAAAAAATGACATTATAAATAAATAGTAGACATTGATTAAAAAAACTCTGCTTCAGAGATAATCATTGCTCAGTTAATAGACACTGTAATCATTAAAATTACCAAAAAATATTAATACAAAATTACTTTTAGGAATCACTGATAAAGCAGTTGATGTCTAGGTCAACGTTTAACCCCTTTGGCGACAAGGTATCAGCCAGGAATATCCACTGGGTCTCTCTTTTGGAGAGATCACGAACCAGATTAGAACCCCTCCATTTCTGCTTGAGGTGGTCGATACCCCAAAACTTAAGACCCGATGGGTCCTGATTGTGCTTAAGCTTAAAATGTAAAGAGACGTTGTGGTCTTTAAAGCCCAGTTTGATATTGGCTATGTGTTCAGCAATTCTTACTCTTAGAAGCCTTTTTGTGCGCCCAATATAAATCAAATCTCACGGGCATTGGAGAGCATACACCACATGCGACGTATTGCATGTGATGAATTCACCAATGGCAAATTCTCTGCCATTAGAGGTCGACCTAAAGTTTTCCACAGCCCTGAGAGGCCTATTGACCTCTCTGCAAGCTCGACATCGTCTACAGCTAAAAAAGCCTTTTCTGTCCCAGATAGTGGGCAACCTGGACGGGGGGTCAAGTACTTTCTGCACTATTTTATCGGCAATACTCAGAGACTTTCTGTAAATAAACTTGGGTCTGTGTGGCAAGACCGAGTGTAGAACTCTATCCATCAGCAAAACATGCCAATGGGACGCAATAATGTCCTCCACCTCCCTATACTGGGAATGGAATTCTGATATAAAGCTCCATTCGTGGCTTTCTCTAGCCATTACGAGTGGAGCTTCATCAAGCAAGGTGGCTCTAGGTTGGAGAGTCAGTTCATGTATAATGGAGTCCAACATCGTCTCTTGGTACCCCTTCTCCATGAATTTTTTCTTTAAAACCTGGGCTTGCACTAAAAAATCTGTATCCTCCGAACAATTCCTTTTTATTCTCGTTAATTGGCCCTTGGGAATGTTCTTAAGCCACATCGGATGGTGGCCACTCGTGGTAGGTAAGTAGCTGTTAGAGTCGGTGGGCTTAAAGTAAACTTTGGTTGCCAGACAATTCCCTTTCCTAAAAATAGTGACATCCAAGAAGTGTATGTCACTCTGGCTGGCCTCAATGGTTAATACAATATTATTAGTGTTAGAGTTAAGTTCTCTCAAAAATTCGTGGAGGCTATCACTAGTACCATCCCAAATAAAGAATAAGTCGTCTATATACCTCCTGTATAGCAATAGTTGGTGGCGGGCAACCGAGAAAATAGTTTTGTCCTCCCACTCACCCATAAACAAATTTGCTATACTAGGGGCAAACTTGGCCCCCATAGCTACACCTCTACATTGAGAATAAAACTGGCCGTCAAACCAAAAGAAATTATGGCCTAAACAAAAATCCAAAGCATTCCTAATAAAGACTTTATGACTGTGTGGCAGGTCTTCCCGCTGAGACAGAGCCCAATTGAGCGCTAGAAGGGCGTCGTCATGTTGGATCACTGAGTAAAGTGATGCCACATCAGCGGTTACTAGATAAACTTCTTGTTTCCCAGTTAGGTCAATCTGCTGTAAGATTTGTAGAAGACTTTTGGTATCTCTAAGATACGCCTTGGTACACACAACACTGTCTTGTAGGAAATGGTCTAGGTATTGGCCCATGCGAGATGTAATGGAGCCAATCCCATTCACAATAGGCCTACCGGGAGGGTTAATCAAATCTTTATGTATCTTCGGTAGAGTGTAGATCGTAGCAATCCTACTACTACTCGGCACAAGGTATTTTCTCTCACGATGAGAAAGTACACCTGAAGCATACCCACTTTCAACTAAATTTCTCAGATCTTTCTCATACTGTACGGTAGGATCTTTCGGCAATTTCACGTAAGTATTGCTATCGTTCAGCATTTCAGTGAGTTGATCATGATAGAACTGCTTATCTAAAATCACTACACCTCCTCCCTTGTCGGCAGGCCTAACGACAATTTCCTTCCTTTTCTCAAGCATATTAATCCCATCTAATATGTACTGAGGGTTTACCTTCTTTTTCGGTACTATATGCTCTAGATCACGTGTCACTAGTCCTTTAAACACATCTATGTTCTGATTCGCACTATTCAAGGGATTAAACAATGACTTATTCTTTAGTCCACTGTCAATTGGCACCGAGGCCAGATTTGTAGCGCTGACAGGTTGGGAATTTTTATTCAGAAAGTATTCCCCTCGTCCTTTTTTAGGGAGGGGGAGGGGCTGGCAGAAACGGGGTCGAGGTTACCTACCACGAGTGGCCACCATCCGAAGTGGCTTAAGAACATTCCCAAGGGCCAATTAACGAGAATAAAAAGGAATTGTTCGGAGGATACAGATTTTTTAGTGCAAGCCCAGGTTTTAAAGAAAAAATTCATGGAGAAGGGGTACCAAGAGACGATGTTGGACTCCATTATACATGAACTGACTCTCCAACCTAGAGCCACCTTGCTTGATGAAGCTCCACTCGTAATGGCTAGAGAAAGCCACGAATGGAGCTTTATATCAGAATTCCATTCCCAGTATAGGGAGGTGGAGGACATTATTGCGTCCCATTGGCATGTTTTGCTGATGGATAGAGTTCTACACTCGGTCTTGCCACACAGACCCAAGTTTATTTACAGAAAGTCTCTGAGTATTGCCGATAAAATAGTGCAGAAAGTACTTGACCCCCCGTCCAGGTTGCCCACTATCTGGGACAGAAAAGGCTTTTTTAGCTGTAGACGATGTCAAGCTTGCAGAGAGGTCAATAGGCCTCTCAGGGCTGTGGAAAACTTTAGGTCGACCTCTAATGGCAGAGAATTTGCCATTGGTGAATTCATCACATGCAATACGTCGCATGTGGTGTATGCTCTCCAATGCCCGTGCGATTTGATTTATATTGGGCGCACAAAAAGGCTTCTAAGAGTAAGAATTGCTGAACACATAGCCAATATCAAACTGGGCTTTAAAGACCACAACGTCTCTTTACATTTTAAGCTTAAGCACAATCAGGACCCGTCGGGTCTTAAGTTTTGGGGTATCGACCACCTCAAGCAGAAATGGAGGGGTTCTAATCTGGTTCGTGATCTCTCCAAAAGAGAGACCCAGTGGATATTCCTGGCTGATACCTTGTCGCCAAAGGGGTTAAACGTTGACCTAGACATCAACTGCTTTATCAGTGATTCCTAAAAGTAATTTTGTATTAATATTTTTTGGTAATTTTAATGATTACAGTGTCTATTAACTGAGCAATGATTATCTCTGAAGCAGAGTTTTTTTAATCAATGTCTACTATTTATTTATAATGTCATTTTTTGCATGACCCTCATTATGACCTTTATTATATATGTGTGTGATATGCTGTTATCTCCGAGGGATATAGATTTATATTCCTTTTTTTGATACTGATGCTTTTTAATCTATATTAATTCAACTTATATTGATTTATCTATTTTTTTACCTGCATGTCCTTTATCGGGATATGATTTTTAATATATACTGTTTATTTAACTAATTTCTCTTATGCTTGAAAATATTTATGAAATCATAGCTTGTAAGTGTTTGCTCTATCATTAAGATTATGTTGATATCTGAGTAATCTTTAAGTTTATGTAATCATGTCTGTTTGTATTGCAGTGATATTTGTTTGTTATGCCGGCTAGTGACTGTGTAGGTTTGTGCGCTGTGTGGACCTATGAGATGAGCGATCGCTCGTTGATCCTGACACATCGCCACAGTCACTGACTATGTGCAGCTAGGTTTGACACGCCCCCCCCTTTCTTCCTATGCTGAACCACCGCTGAGCTCCTTGTCTGACGTCGTGCGCCTGACGTCGGGCCGGATGTTCTGCGATTGGTAGCTGTGATTGGGGCGGGTGATATAAGCCTTGCATGATGCCGTGTAGCCACGCCCTCTGTCGAAGTCAGGATATGACGAAACGCGTCAAGGCGTGGCTTACACGACGCCGGAAGTGAGGTATGCGTTCCACCACGGCCCGATCCACAACCAGGAAGTGACCTGTTCCCCTGGATATCGAATCGGCTGGTCTTCTGAACGGTGACACGCTACCCATATACGTTTTTGCTTGTTTAACTGCTTTTATTGTGTACGTATATAGAATGAGGGGTTTTTTATGAAGATTGTGGGGTACTATTTAATAAACAGAATTACGCTATGTGCACACAATTTTCTCTTTCTGGCATTCATCTGTTTGGAGTTGTGGCCCCCCCCCCTGAACCCCCAGGAGCGGTACTGAGAGAGTGGTGCTGAGAAGACCTTTTGTTCTTGGAGGCTTTTTAAATTAGTAGATCTGGTGAGTTCGATCCCCTAGGGGGAGAGTGTCAACACAGGGTGAAATTCTGCTGACCGGTGGAAGGCGCACACTGAGATACAACTGTATTGTCACTGATGGACTTTTTTCTGAGCACTTCACAGACTCTCTACCTCTCTGTTTGATTGCTTTTGTGCGTAGTTGGCCGCATGATTTTATATTTATCTTTGCTCAACAATTAGCGCTGTTTGTAGTATATGTCTACTCGTCTGGTTTATATATACTATTATTAATAATATTTGTTTTCAATCTTATGATTTTCTAAAACGGCTGCTGTCCTTTAGATCACTCTGCATAGATACTGAGTGTTATCATCTCCCCCAGTCTTTAGTTTTGCTCTCTTTTGACATCAATTGATCCATTTGGCGCTGAGTGGTGTGCTGTAGGCCTGAGCAGACCTTACCTTGTTATAGTATATACAGCTACCTGAAGAAAATTACTGGTGTTCTTTTAATCCTATTAGTACCACAGTCAGGCAGCTAGACTATTTACAGTTAGTGCAGTGTGTCCTGCTCACAGTGTTCAGCTAAACCTACAAGTTAGTGGGGTGCGTCCTGCTCACAGTGTTCAGCTAAACCTACAAGTTAGTGGGGTGCGTCCTGTTCACAGTGTTCAGCTAAACCTACAAGTTAGTGGGGTGCATCCACCTCACAGTGTTCAGCTAAAGCTACCTGTAGAAGGTTGGTGGTGTTCTCATACTACAGGCAGGCAGTTGATTTTGCTAGCTGCAGTATCAGTACATATATATATATATATATATATATATATATATATATATATATATATCCCAGCTTAGTACAGCTACAGGCCATTAGTATGTCTGGAAGGCAAAGAAGGAGAGGCAGACAGTCACAAGCCAATAAGAGAAGGGCAAGCAGGCTCTGTGTCTAGTGCTGGTCGTGGAGACGGTGCATCCTCATCAGCACGTGGCCGTGGGACACGCTTGGCCTTTTTTTCGGCAGCTGGCCGTGTTGAGCCGCAACATGCAGAAGACTTGGTCGAATGGATGACCAAGCCATCCTCATCCTCCTCATCCTCTCTCACCCATGCCCAGGGTACTTTGTCTGGCAAAGCAGCGGCCTTTTCCCTCGTCTCAATGTCATCAGTGACTCCTTCCCTAACCCCACCATGTCCTCCTGAGGAGTCCCTCGAACTGTTTGACCACAGTGTTGGGTACATGCTCCAGGAGGATGCCCAGCGTTTGGAAGGCTCTGATGATGATACTGAGCTCGATGAAGGCAGTAACATGAGCACGGACAGAGGGGGTGCCCAAGAAGGACAGCAATCTGGCAGTCATGCTCCCCCTGCTGCAGCATACTGCCAGGTTTGCTCCAGTGATGAGGAGGGAGGGAATGATGAGGTCACTGACTCAACGTGGGTGCCTGATAGGAGAGGGGAGGAGGAGGAGGAGGAGGAAGAGACGGCACATCACCAACGAGGCAGGATGCCCTCCAGGGGCCAGCCTAAGGGCAGCACATTGACTGCATCACACCCCAAAGCTCCACATGTGCAGGGCGCTGCAGTCTCTGCGCGTTATTCAAAAAGTTCTTTGGTGTGGGCCTTTTTTGAGATGAGTGCATCAGATCGCACCGCTGCTATTTGCAATATATGTCTCAAGCGTATCTCGCGTGGCCAAAACATCTCCCGCTTGGGTACCACATGCTTGACCAGACATATGTTGACCTGCCATGCAGTTCGTTGGCAAGCGTATCTAAAAGACCCACACCAAAGAACAAAGAGGACCTCTCCTTGCTCCTCATCAGCTGAGATTTCCAACCCCACTAGACCTTCAATCCTCTCTGAGACCTGCACTGAGAGGAATGAAGGTGTAGAATTAGGTGTGTCACAGCCAAGTACTTGTGGGCAATCTGCTTTTGGTACACCAACGTCACATTGTACCAGGCAAATTTCCCTGCCCCAGCTGCTGCACCGCCGAAAGAAGTTTGCTCCCAGCCATCCACATGCCCAGCAGTTGAATGCTAGCTTGGCAAAATTGCTAGCACTTCAACTGCTGCCTTTTCAGTTGGTAGACTCTGCCCCCTTCCGTGAGTTTGTGGAATGTGCGGTTCCTCAGTGGCAGGTACCCAAATGCCGCTTTTTCTCACGGAAGGCGATTCCGGCTCTCTACCGGCATGTGGAAGGCAAAGTCCATGCCTCGCTGGACAGGGCGGTCAGCGGTAAGGTGCATATTACTGCTGACTCATGGTCCAGCAGGCATGGACAGGGACGTTACCTAAATTTCACGGCGCATTGGATGACTCTGCTGGCAGCTGGGAAGGATGCAGGACAAGGTGCAGTAGTGTTGGAGGTTGTTCCGCCACCAAGCCTCTAAAATGCTAATGATTGTGACACACCTCTCTCCTCCACCCCCTCCTCTTCTTCCTCCATGGCCTCTTCCTGTGCTTTGTCCTCGGAACCAGCGGTGCTCCGTAGCCGTTCAAGGGGCTACGCAAGTACGCAGGCCAAAAGATGTCATGCGGTGCTTGAGCTGGTGTGCTTGGGGGACAGGAGCCACACGGGGGCAGAGGTTCTGTCAACTCTGCAGGGGCAGGTTCAGAGGTGGTTGACGCCACGCCAACTTAAGGCAGGAATGGTGGTTTGCGACAATGGCACCAACCTCCTCTCTGCCCTCCGACAGGGACAAATGACCCATGTGCCCTGTTTGGCTCACGTCCTTAACTTGGTGGTGCAGCGGTTCTTGGGCAGGTACCCGGGCTTACAGGATGTCCTGAGGCAGGCCAGGAAAGTCTGTGTGCATTTCCACCGGTCATATAATGCCAGTGCTGGGCTGACGGACCTCCAAAAGGAGTTTAACCTACCCAAGAATCGCCTAATCTGTGACATGCCCACCAGGTGGAACTCAACATTGGCCATGCTGCAGCGGCTGCACACGCAGCAGAGGGCCATCAATGAGTACCTTGTGACTATGGCACCAGGACAGGGTCAGGGGAGCTTGTTTTTTTTTTCCCCACGCCAGTGGGCCATGATCAGGGATGCATGCACTGTCCTGTCACCATTTGAGGAGGCCATGAGGATGGTGAGCAGTGACAGTGCATGCATCAGTGACACTGTCCCCCTTGTCCACCTGTTGGAGCACACGCTGCGTGGAATTTCTTAGCTCTCAAGGCCCCCTTTATCCAGACAGTGTTCCTGCGTTCCCGCCGATCACACAGGAAGAGGACGAGGAGGAGGAGGAGGAAGATTGTGTCAGTATGGAGGTGGAGCCTGGCACTCAGCATCAGCAGCAGTCTTTAAGGGATCAGTCCCAAGAAACACATGGACTTGTACGTGGCTGGGAGGAGGTGGCTGCGGACCATGTCATCCTTAGTGACCCGGAGGACTCCGGACCGAATGCCTCAGCAAACCTACGCTGCATGGCCTCCCTGATCCTGCAAAGCCTGCGTAAGTATCCTCGTATTCGTGATATCAAGGAGAAGGACCAATACTGGCTGGCAACCCTCCTTGATCCACGTTACAAGGGTAAGGTTGCGGACCTTATCTTGCCATCGCAGAGGGAGCAGAGGATGAAACATCTTCGGGAGGCCTTGCAGAAAGGTCTGTGCAACGCGTTCCCAGAGACTGGGAGGTTACAAACTCCTGTTTCTGGACAACGTGTTGCTGAGGCTTCAGTCAGTCAAAGAAGGAGCGGTGGAGAAGGTGGCCGTCTGACCGATGCGTTCAGACAATTTTTTGGTCCGCAGCCCCAAGGTATGATCGGTTCCAGCAACCATCGCCAGCGTCTGTTTTACATGGTGCAGGAATACCTAGGGGCAAGATCAGACTTGGACACCTTTCCCACCGAAAATCCTCTGGGTTACTGGGTCTTGAGGATGGATCACTGGCCAGAGCTTGCACAGTATGCAATTGAGCTACTGGCCTGTCCTGCATCCAGCGTTCTTTCGGAACGCACATTCAGTGCTGCTGGAGGCGTCGTAACCGATCACAGGGTGCGTCTGTCCACCGACTCGGTCGATCGACTGACCTTCATAAAAATGAATCAGTCTTGGATCACCACCAGCTACCAAGCACCTGATGCTGATGTAACCGAATAATTTTTTTTTTAATCTCAGATCCCTTCAAAGACTGCCTATGCTGATGCTGAGTGACTATCCCTGAGTAATTATCCTCTTCCTCCTCAATCATCACGCTGATAGCTTGTAAGAACATTTTTGGTTCTGGGCGCCACCACCAGTGCCTAAGGCACAATTTTTCAGCCCCTGTTTAACAGGGGCGTGTAATTACAATTTTTGATGCAATACTTTGCAGCAGGGCTCGTTCCTGCGTTCCAACTAGAGTGTCTGTGAGGGGTTGCAGTGTTGTGGCACCAGCACCAGTGCCTAAGGCCCAATTTTTCTGCCCCTGTTTAACAGGGCGTGTAATTACAATTTTTGATGCAATACTTTGCAGCAGGGCTCGTTCCTGCGTTCCAACTAGAGTGTCTGTGAGGGGTTGCAGTGTTGTGGCACCAGCACCAGTGCCTAAGGCCCAATTTTTCTACCCCTGTTTAACAGGGGCATGTAATTACAATTTTTGATGCAATACTTTGCAGCAGGGCTCGTTCCTGCGTTCCAACTAGAGTGTCTGTGAGGGGCTGCAGTGTTGTGGCACCAGCACCACCACCACCACCACCACCAAAGGCCCAATTTTTCTGCCCCTGTTCAACAGGGGCATGTAATTACAATTCTTGATCTAATATTTCACAGCAGGGCCCTGTGAGGTCTTACGCTGTTGTGGCCACAACAACACCTAAGGCCCAAATTTCTGCTGAGTATATAGGGCAGGCCCCTACTTTCAAAAATCCAACTTACAAACGACTCCTACTTGCAAACGGAAGGAGACAACAGGAAGTGAGATGAAATCTACCCCTAGGAAGGGAAATTCTCTCCTGTAAGAGTTAATATGGGAAAAACATTTCTCCTTTCCACTGATGCTTTCCAATCCTTGTTCCACAAAAAAAAACAAATTCTCAAAAAACATTTGTCATTGGGACAAAAAGTGAGGTGAAATCTTCTGAAGAGGAGGAAAGACAGCAAAACAAATGTCACAGGGGTGATAACCCTTCCCTATGTTTTCCAAAAAGCTTAAAAAAGATTTTTTGGCTGAAGCTAAACACGTTAAAAGTGTACCCGTTCAAAATTACAAACAGATTCTACTTAACAATAAACCTACAGTCCCTGTCTTGTTTGCACCGCCTGTATACTGCTGTTCAGAGTATATAGGGCCTGGTGGCCCCACACCTTTCCTTATTTTAATTTGGGTGCGGGGTTCCCGTTAATATCCATACAAGACCCAAAGGGCCTGGTAATGGACTGGGGAGTACCCATGCCGTTTGTCTCACTGATTTTCATCCATATTGCCAGGACCCGACATTACATTAAACCCGCAAGCAGTTTTAAATGAGATTTTTTCCTTTAAAAATGACATTTTGTGCAGGGACTGTTCTAAACACGGGAAACACGCGCCACTTTACAGGCATACTATAGACACCCCCCAGGTACAATATTTAAAGGAACATTTCACTTTTTTTTTTTTTTTTTTACTTTAAGCATCATTAAAATCACTGCTCCCGAAAAAACTGACATTTTTAAAAGTTTTTTTTGCATTGATACATGTCCCCTGGGGTAGGACCCGGGTCCCCAAACCCTTTTTAGGACAATACCATGCAAATTAGCCTTTAAAATGAGCACTTTTGATTTCAAACGTTCGAGTCCCATAGACGTCAATGGGGTTCTAACATTCGTGCAAACTTTCGGTCCGTTCGCAGGTTCTGGTGCGAACCGAACCAGGGGGTGTTCGGCTCATCCCTAGTGTTTGGGGTAAAGCACTACTATGGAGCTGACAAAATACCTTGACTACATGAGGTGAATATAGGCCCAGGAGAGCATGCTGGGGAGGTAAGTGAAGGCAAATATGCATGAAGGACAAAAAAATTACATAAAAATTTAGCATGCATGAGGACAAAGGGGACATTCACAGCATATTACAATCATGGTAATTAGGGAATGAGGAAAGAAATACAATATATTAACGAACATTATATACAATAAAATGTGATGTTAAAGGATAAAAATCTTACCTTTAATATACTCCTTCTGCAGGACCTGGATGATGGCAGAACAGGTCTCTGGGATAATGATCCCCAGAGCCTGGGGGGAGATGCCTGTCGAGAACTTGAGGTCCTGCAGGCTTCTCCCTGTCGCCAAGTACCGCAGGGTGGCAATGAGCCTCTGCTCCGGAGTGGTGGCTTGCCTCATGTAGGTATCCTGCCTGCTGATATAGGGGGTCAGCAAAGCCAACAAACAGTGAAATACGGGGTCCGTCATCCTGAGAAAGTTCCTGAAATCATCAGGATTATTCTCACAGATCTCACGGAGCAAAGGCATATGACAGAACTGGTCACGCTGGAGCAACCAATTCTTGGTCCATGAACTCCTCCCCACCCTGTTCATGGACTGGACTTGTGTCAAGGTAAGGACCCCAACACCAAGCCCCCACACAGCACGAACTCTACGAGGAGTACGCATAGGAAACATGGCTAGAAAACGGTCGGCTGCTCAGAACGAAGTAACAGAACGCACTGAAGAACAGCAAGGCCTGTGAAGAGCGACCTGAAAATCAATAACGAACGAACACGAACACAACGACAAGTCAATTGTAATCACTGCACGCACTGAAGAGCAGATACAAACCCACAAGCACAAACTGAGCAGCAGAAATATGATCTGAAAACCACGAGTCTGAAAAAGCGCGAATTGTCTCTCACCAAACTTTTACTAACGCGAGATTAGCAAAAGGAGCCCAAAGGGTGCCGCGCTTGGTTCTGAACTGGCCTTTTCTAGTCTCGTCGTACGTGGTGTACATCACCGCGTTCTTAACGAGCAGAAATTCCAACAACTTTGTGCGACCGTGTGTATGCAAAACAAGTTTGAGCCAACATCCGTCGGAAAAAATCCATGGATTTTGTTGTTGGAATGTCCGATCAATGTCCGATCAATGTCCGATCATGTGTACAGGGCATAAGACCGTCTCCTGTATCATGTCCGCACAGTCTCTGACCATTTCTTGTATAATGTCCGCAGAGTCTCTGACCATTTCTTGTATCATGTCCGCACAGTCTCTGGCCATTTCTTGTATCATGTCCGCAGAGTCAGACTCCGGGGGAGTGAATACAGTAAGGTAAAGGGGCACTGATTTAAAAGATCCCTCTAATATCCTTACCTTAGTGCATTCACTCTGTGGAATCTGGTCTGTGGTCACCAGAGTCCCTTTCATATCAGAGTTCCTGTTTTAGGTGTAAGTTGGAACTCTGCAGACCCTGATGTAAAGGGGAACTCTCATGTAAAGGGGAATGCTATGCACTCTGATATAAGGTGATCTCTGGTCACCAGAGCCCCCCTTACATCAGAGTTCCCCTTTACACCAGTCTGCAGCATTTCCTCTTACATCATGATCTGCAGCATTTCCCTTTACATAAAATTTTCCCTTGCACTGTAAGGAGGAATCCTGCAGACTCTGATGTAAGGGGGGCTCTGTGTAGGGTTATATTACCCTGATCTTCATATAAATGGAGAAATATGTTTTTTGACTTTCGTTATAACCTAAACACATTGTTAGAAGCTGCACAAACCGTATCTATATTTGTGTGGGTGTAATAAAAAATAAATAAATATATATATATACCCTATGTTTAATGATATTTGATTAAAGAATAATTGGTTAGAGAACATTTAGAAACTGTGAATTCATAGTTCATAGGATTTAAGCCTCTTAATATAGGTGATATATACAGTTAATTTTTTATCGCTTTAATTATTTTTCCCATTATGGGCATGAATGGGGCCTCATGTCTAAGTTTTGCCTAAGGCAGTGGTTCTCAACTCCAGTCCTCGGGACCCACCAACAGGTCAGATTTTAAGTATTACCTTGGGGAGTTGCAGACTAGAATACTGCAATCACTGAGCAGCAAGTGATATCACCTGTGATGTATTTCAGCTATCTTGCAAACCTGGCCTGTTGGTGGGTCCTGAGGACTGGAGTTGAGAACCACTGGCCTAAGGCCTCACAAAGCCTAGAGCCGCCTCTGTCTGTGCTACTTTAAGTCACACCAACTTCAAAGTAGTCCCTGTACTACTTTGTGTGACTTTCATGTAACTTGAGGTATATCGGGTACAATATTACACAGGCATTCCCAGAAATTGGGGCCAAGTTGCAGTGGCAAAGTGGCAGCAAAATAGTGTGACTTTCAGGTCGCAGCAGTGTGAATGAGATTCAAGGATAACACCTTTGAATTTGGCCCTATTGTCACTTGTGCATCCTGAAAGTGGGGCAAATTTGTCCCAGCACTACCTTGGTTTGACTTTGATGCGATTTGAGGTCCATACACCACAAGGTTACACAGACATTGCTTCAAGTCATGACAAAGCTGTGCAATTTTAAGGTCACACAAGTGCAAATGGGGCCTTATTCAAAGGTGTTATCAATTAATCTCATTAGGTTACTTTCACACTTGGGTGACTTTTCATGGAGCTTTGGACCTCAGAGTCACATGAAAAGTTGTCCCCCTTGATTTCCATGCATATTTATTAGAGCTGCACGATTAATCGTCATCGTGATTTTTTCCCCATTTGCGATCTTGAAAAAAGTGTTTCATGATTCTTGCTATGCAAAGAATTCTCTCTGCTCTTCTGAAGCCACAGATGTCAAAATAAAGGAATAGAGAAACCAGGAAGTCTGCCAAGAATTAGAACATTCTTTATCAGTGAACTTAACTAGAAACCTTGTAACAATTTGTCAATGAAATAGACTTCTGTGTAAAGCTGGCCATACACCTATAGATTATCTGCAGATTTTCTATGGTTAGATGGAAAAAGTGGGAGTTTCCTCCATCCACACAGTTTAGCGAACATGGAGAAATCTGTTGCACTTTTTCCATATAACCATAGAAAATCTGCAGATAATCTATAAGTGTATGGCCAGCTTTAGTGAGGAAAGTTTAACCACTTAAACACTAAACCTTTTTCTGACATTTGTTAGTTTTAGGTTAAAATCATTTTTTTTTGCTAGAAAATTCTTAGAACCCCCCAACATTATATATATATTTTTTAGTAGAGACCCTAGAGAATAAAATGGTGGTGGTTACAATATTTTATGTCACACTGTATTTGCACAGCGGTCTTTCAAATTCAATTTCTTTGGGAAAAAATTACTTTAATGATTTTTAAAAAAAATAAAAAAGTTAGCCTAATTTTTTGGGATAAAGTGTAAGATTTTACGTCGCGAGAATCGGGATGTTTTTATTCTAAGCAAAAAAATTGTGATTCTCATTTTGGCCAGAACCGTGCAGCTCTAATATCTATGCAACCTCACCCATGTTCACATAGCTCTGAATTGACATGTCAAATTGCAGGCCAAATCGGCGCCTATTGATGGCAATGGAACTGTCCGAATTGGTGCGATGCCACAACGATTCCCAAAAATAGTTCCTGCACTACTTTGGGCGACTTCATGGGGCGATTTCTTACCTCCCAACTTTTTGAGATGGGTATAAGGGACACTTATTAGCAAAAGTAGGTAGGCATAGGACACCTTCTTAAAGGAGAACAGTTGGGACCTATGTGATTTCACTAGACATCTGTGCAGGAAAGTGCACTGATGTCTCTGAAATCACTCACAAAGTTGGGCTGAGTCACACTTGTGCGACTTTGGACATCAGAGTCGCATGACAAGTCATACCCCATGATTTCCAATGTGTACCATTCAAATCTGTGTGACTTTAAGCAACACTGACTTCAACGTAGTCCCTGTACTACTTTGGTCTGACTTTGATGTGAGTTGAGGTCCATAGACCTCAAGTTTACACAGGCATTCCCTGGAATTGCGGCAAAATTGCTGATGCAAAATCACAGGAAATTTGCGTGCCTTTCCCTGCGACTTCTGCATCCATAGACCTCAAGATTACACAGGCATTGCTTAAAGTCGCATCAAAATCTCACAACTTTCAGGTCGCACAAGTGTGAAAGGTGCCTAAGTCACTGTGCTGAGTACTATTTTATACCTAGAATATAAAGTAGTCCCACCATCAAACACTAGTAAACATATGTTCTCAATATAATTGTGCTCAAATGGCTGAAAATCACACAGATGGTATCACCTACTGAAAGCTTGCATTGTACTCAGCAGCATATGCTGAAAAGAGGCGAATGCCTATTAGCCAATGCCACATCGGCACGAGCATGGTTGTTACTATAATATTAATGCCTGAAATGCAAAACATTATTGTATAGAATCAAACATTAGTAAATGTATTTTCTCTGTAGGTAAGTGCTCAGCTCTGTAGCATAGCGGTATACCCTGCTGCCCCCAAAAGTTCAAGACATGAATTCAAATCCCACTGACAGCATCACCTCCCAGAAGTGTGCATTGTACTCAGAAGCATAATTAGCCAAAGCACATCAGCTTGGTTTATTCCATATTTTAACTCTTCAAATGCATGCAATGGTATGTACTTATTCAATAATATTATGGTATGGAATTCCAAAATTCAAGGAAAAAAATGTCATAGGGTCCCCCCAGTACATACCAGGCCCTTCGGTATGGACTTTAAGGGGAACCCCACACCAAAATGTAAAATTTGATGTGGGGCCCCCCAAAATCCAGACCAGACCCTTATCCGAGCATGCAGCCTGGAGGTCAGGATAGGGGGGGACGAGTGAGCACCCTCCCCTTCTGAATCTTACCAGGCCACATACCCCAAAGCACCTTTTCCCCATGTTGATGGGGACAGGGGGCCTCTTCCCAACAACCCTGGTCGGTGGTTGTTGGTCTGTGGGCAGGGGGTTTATCAGAATCTCGAAGCCCCCTTTAACGAGGGGGCTCCCAGATCCTGCCCACCTATGTGAATAGGTATGGGGTACATTTTACCCCTACCCATTCACCAAAAAAAGCAGTGAAATGTAAAAAAATCAATAGCCGGTTTTTGACAAGTCCTTTATTGTAAAATAGCTCTGAGTTGTCTTCTTCCCTGAGCCATCTTCTCCAGGCGCTGTCTCTCCCTCCTCCATCTTCTCCCCGAGCTGTATTCTCCCAGAGCCGTCTCTCCTTCCGCCGCCATCTTCTCCATCTGCTGTGTTCTTCCGCACCGCTGGTTACCCGCTAATAAAAAAAAGCTGCTCTTCTTCCATGGTGGTCTTCCTCCGTTGTGTTGTCACCCGCTGTGTGGCGTCTCTTACATAGCCATGAAGCGGACTCTCCGGGTGACATTATCGGATGGCCACAGAAGACTGCCACAAGAAGAGCGGCTTTTATTTTATTAGTGGGTAACCGGTTGCGCGGAAGAACACATCAGCGGGAGAAGATGGCGGCAGCAGGAGAGACAGCTCGGGGAGAAGAAACATCAAACACTAGTGAATGTATTTCTTTATCATACATCACGGGACACAGAGCACCATAATAATGACTATGTGGGTTTTACGCTTACCTTCAGGTAATTGGACACTGGCAACCAATAGTAAGACGGTTCCTCCCATATAACCCCCCCTATACAGGAAATGCCTCAGTTTTTTAGCCAGTGTCTTGAAGGTGATGGTCATGGCTGTTGAAGCTCTTCAGTTTCTTCAAAGAAATGTCCCATTGAGGACGTTATAATCGGATCCATTCGGATGGCTTACTATAGCTAAAGTGGATGGTACCCGAACCTCGGTTCAAGAATGAGGTATTGCTTGTAATGTGTCCTTTTTAGGCGCTGGACCCTTGTTAAAATTGGTATTCCTGGTCAACCTTGCCCAAGAAAACCACAAATCGTGCTTTACAGGTCCAGGGGTGTGGACCCCAATGTATTGGGGACCCCCGGTCCCTGAAGGTCCTTAGAGGCGCTACCCGCCATGATGGGGGAATATTGGGCCTGGGAAGACAGGCCCTGCTGCTTGGGATGGTGAGTACTCCCCGTTGGGGCTTCATTATATGTGTATATGTATTCCCCTGTTTTATTAATCTGCCACAGTGGGCCTTGATCCGTTGTCCAGGGAAGCCGATTGGCGCGCTTTTAAAAAAAAAAGATCTACAGGCGAGCACGCACGGTGCCGCTGGTGCGCGTGCGGCGCTGTCCACGTCAGGTCGGCGCATGCGCCGTACAACGGCGGGGGCCACCAAGACGCACGCTCGATTCCATGCTAAGTGTATATAGCATGGAGCTTCTGGCGTGCGCCGATCAAATGTGGGCACGTGAGTCAGACGGTCTTGGACAGCGGTGACGGGTTAAGGTCTGGGGTAGTTGTGGGGAATACTCCTTGGTGTTCTCGTATGTAGGCTATGTCTTCCAGAAAACGAGCAACAGGGACCAAGGCAAGTCCAGGGGTAAAGGTCCCTCCACAAATAGCAGGAGACCAACCCCATACTGATGCAGCCTCAGTCTCTACTGAAGGGCCTGCGGCTTCTGACCTGGCTGAGCCACTGCACTTGTCAGGCATAGTAGCCAATACTGATGCACCTGCCTCGGCTTATGTTATTAAGGATGACTTGGCATCTGCCCTAGCAGGCCTGGAGGGCAAGATAGCGGGCATGATTGCTTCTGTAACACTAGGGGGAAGGAAGCGTAATAGGTCTCCCTCCCCTGAGCCTGGGCCAAGTGGTGAGTCACTAGAGCCCCAGGACTCTTATAGCCAGATGGGTCCAGGTGACTTGGAACCAGAGTGGGCAGAGGATCCGGAAGAATTGACCTTAAAGGACCTGGGGGAGGTTGAGGATTCCTCAGTTGAGGTTTCTGGCTCTGAAGAGCCTATGTCAGCCTCCCATTCCCAAAAGATGTTTATCCAATCTCTAATGGAGATGGTACGAAATGGGTTTAAGTTACCTCCAGTTCAGGAATCTGTGCTCTCTTGTTCTACTCTGGGATCTTTGCGACATAAACAAATTTCCCAAGCATTTCCCTTGCATCCATTATTGGAGCAGGTAATTTATGCGGACTGGGAACATCCTGACAGGATATACTTACCTCCCAAAAGGTTTTCAGTGTTATACCCTATGGAGGAAAAGTTTACCAAGGAATGGAGCACACCCTTGGTAGACGCTGCCATATCTTCTGTGAATAAAAATTTAACTTGTCCAGTGGATAATGCCCAGGTTTTCAAGGATTCGGCTGATAAAAAGCTAGAATCCTTACTAAAGGCTTCCTTTTCAGTTATCAGTGCAGCAGTTCAGCCTGCTATTGCGGCTATTGGGATATGTAAATCCCTAAAAGATCGCTTTAAGAGGGTAGTAAAGAAAATACCTTCCCAGGGTGAATCTGCCGAAGAATTATTAGAGATCCCTCATGCCTTATGTTTTGCGGTTGACGCTTTAAAAGACTCAATTCAACAGATGTCTCGTTTTGCGTTATTATCAGTTCACATGCGCCGAGTATTATGGCTAAAGAACTGGTCTGCTGAGACACCATGTAAAAGGCTACTTGCCGTTTTTCCTTTTCATGGAGAGCGCCTGTTTGGTGATGATCTGGATAATTACATCCAAAAGATCTCAGGAGGTAAGAGCGCTCTGCTTCCTATTAAAAAGAAGGGGAAGCAGCCCTCTTATAAAATTCCTAATCCCCCAGGGCCTGGTACCTCTTCTCCTAAGCGGTATCGATGGCCTCAGCCGTCTGGGTTTAATAGACCACAGGGTCAGAAAAAGCCCTGGGCCCAAAAGCCACCCAAGCCCAGTTCCAAGTCTACCTTGTAAAGGGGCGCCCCTGCCCTCACGGGGGGCAGGCTTTGGCTGTTTGGGGAGGCCTGGGAGGAATTGGTTCAAGACAGATGGGTCATTTCCACTGTAAAGAATGGTTAGAGAATAGAGTTCCGGTGGTTCCCCCGAACCGTTTTCTCTATTCAAGGGTCCCGGTGGACCCAGGGAAAAGAAGATGCCTATTTCTAGCTTTACACCATCTGCTCTTGCAAGGTGTAATCATAAAGGCGAGGGTTTAGGCTGGTCACTCCTTGCACAAAGTGTCACGCCGGCAACAAGTGTTTGGCACTTGGACACGGGCACTTTGACTAAGGCACTGCTACAAAAAAAAAAGTAAGTACAGACATTATTGTTTCACAGCTATTTTGCAGGAAGTTCCACTTCATTCACTAAATTTCCTCAGCCTTCCTTCTATTAGCCTGTCCCCACCCTCTAAAATGCTCACACTAATCTTTGTTATAACGTCCTCTCTCCTCAAACTCTCATTACTTTACCCCCCCTCTCCAGCCCCCAACCTTTACATATCTCCCTCTCTTCTGCCCACTCAATATTACTCCACTTACCACCTCCTGCTCATTCTAAGCCCACACAGTATCACCACGTCCATTCCACCACAGCATCTGCGCTCCTATAAATCCCACTCCCGCCTTACCACCCTCACCCTCCTACTACTCCTAATGTCTGGGGACATCGCACCAAACCCCGGCCCTCCCACACCCAATTTCCAACGCCAAGATCGGCCATCTACCTCCTCCAACAGTAGTCGCAACTTCAACCTTCTCATCCCAATTCCCCTGATTCCACAAGTCGGCCCCCCTCTTTCATGTGCCCTCTGGAATGCCCGCTCAGTCTTCAACTAACTAGTTTGTGTCAATGACCTTTTCCTCTCCAAATCCCTTGATCTATTTGCTATAACTGAAACCTGGCTCCAGGAATTTGATACTACCTCTCCAGCTGCACTGTCCCACAGTGGCCTTCTCTGGACTCACTCCACCAGACCCAGTGGACGAAAAGGAGGTTGTGTCGGACTTCTCCTCTCCCCACAATGCACCTTCCAGGTACTGCCCACACCTCCCTCTCTTTCCACCTGCTCTTTCGAAATGCACTGCATTCGTCTTTTCTCTCCAGCTTGTCTGAGGGTCGCAGTCATTTATCGGCCTCCTGGACCAGTGTCACGCTTTCTGGATGACTTCTCTGCATGGCTACCCTATTTTCTCTCATCTGAAGTGCCTGCCATCATCCTAGGTGACTTTAACATTCCAATCAATGTTAATAATGCTACCACTTCTAAACTACTCAACTTAACCTCCTCTTTTAACCTAACACAATGGACACAAACCACCACTCACTCCAACGGCAACACTCTTGACCTTGTATTCTCCCATCGCTGCACTCCCTGCAATCTCTCCAACGCACCCTTTCCTCTCTCTGATCACAACCTTATCCGTTTCACACTCTCCTTGTCTCCTATATCCCATGCTGCCAACCCACAAACCACTACCCGCAGGAACCTTCGCAACCTCAAACCTTCCCTTCTTCACTCTGCTACTGATGGCCTTTATGACAAAATCGCACCCCTGTCCTGCCCAGACCTAACCACTTCCATATACAACACCACGTTTTCATCCTCCCTAGACGTACTTGCTCCTCTTTCTACACGCAGAACCAGGCCCCATCTGCCACAACCCTGGCAAACAGACGACACCAGAAGTCTCAAGAGACGCAGCCGTGCTCTTGAGCGAGCATGGCGTAAATCTAAATCCCTGCAAGACTTTACCCTCTACAAATCTGTCCTTCTCAAATACAACTCCTGCCTCCACACTGCTAAACAAACCTATTACAACACTCTCATCAAAACCCTCTCATCCAAACCTCGTCAACTCTTTTCTACCCTTAATTCCTTACTTCACCCCCCACTGCCCCCTCCCACCAACTTGCTTACCGCTCAACATATTGCCAACTAGGGATGAGCCGAACACCCCCCTGTTCGGTTCGCACCAGAACATGCGAACAGGAAAAAAATTCGTTCGAACACGCGAACACCGTTAAAGTCTATGGGACACGAACATGAATAATCAAAAGTGCTAATTTTAAAGGCTAATATGCAAGTTATTGTCAATAAAAGTGTTTGGGGACCTGGGTCCTGCCCCAGGGGACATGAATCAATGCAAAAAAAAGTTTTAAAAAACGGCCGTTTTTTCAAGAGCAGTGATTTTAATAATGCTTAAAGTCAAACAATAAAAGTGTAATATCCCTTTAAATTTCATACCTGGGGGGTGTCTATAGTATGCCTGTAAAGGGGCGCATGTTTCCCGTGTTTAGAACAGTCTGACAGCAAACTGACATTTTGAAGGAAAAAACACATTTAAAACTACCGCGGCTATTGCATTGCCGACAATACACATAGAAGTTCATTGATAAAAACGGCATGGGAATTCCCCACAGGGCAACCCCGAACCAAAATTAAAAAAAAAAAATGATGTGGGAGTCCCCCTAAATTCCATACAAGGCCCTTCAGGTCTGGTATGGATATTAAGGGGAACCCCAGCCAAAATTTAAAAAAAAAATTGACGTGGGGTTCCCCCTAAATTCCATACCAGACCCTTCAGGTCTGGTATGGATTTTAAGGGGAACCCCGCACCAAAAAAAAAAAAAAAAAACGGCGTGGGGTCCCCCTAAAAATCCATACCAGACCCTTATCCGAGCACGCAACCTGGCAGGCCGCAGGAAAAGAGGGGGGGACGAGAGTGCGGCCCCCCCCCCCTCCTGAACCGTACCAGGCCACATGCCCTCAACATTGGGAGGGTGCTTTGGGGTAGCCCCCCAAAACACCTTGTCCCCATGTTGATGAGGACAAGGGCCTCATCCTCACAACCGTGGCCGGTGGTTGTGGGGGTCTGCGGGCGGGGGGCTTATCGGAATCTGGAAGCCCCCTTTAACAAGGGGACCCCCGGATCCCGGCCCCCCCCCCTGTGTGAAATGGTAAGGGGGTACTTACCCCTACCATTTCACTAAAAAACTGTCAAAAATGTTAAAAATGACAAGAGACAGTTTTTGACAATTCCTTTATTTAAATACTTCTTCTTTCTCCTTCATCTTCTTCTTCTTCTGGTTCTTCTGGCTTTTCTGGTTCTTCCTCCGGCGTTCTCGTCCAGCATCTTCTCCGCGGCGTCTTCTATCTTCTTCTCCTCGGGCCGCTCCGCACCCATGGCATGGGGGGGGAGGCTCCCGCTCTTCTCTTCATCTTCTTCTCTTCTTCATCTTCTTCTTCTTCTTCATCTTCTTCTTCATCTTCTTCTTCATCTTCTTCTTCTTCTTCTCTTCTTCATGTCTTCTCCGGGCCGCTCCGCAGCCATGCTGTGGCATGGAGGGAGGCTCCCGCTGTGTGACGGCGTCTCTTCGTCTGACGGTTCTTAAATAATGGGGGCGGGGCCATCCGGTGACCCCGCCCCCCTCTGACGCACGGTGACTTGACGGGACTTCCCTGTGACGTCACGGGGAATGCCACAGGGAAGTCCCGTCATGTCACCGTGCGTCAGAGGGGGGCGGGGTCACCGGGTGGCCCCGCCCCCCGTTATTTAAGAACCGTCAGACGAAGAGACGCCGTCACACAGCGGGAGCCTCCCTCCATGCCACAGCATGGCTGCGGAGCGGCCCGGAGAAGACATGAAGAAGAGAAGAAGAAGAAGAAGATGAAGAAGAAGATGAAGAAGAGAAGAAGATGAAGAGAAGAGCGGGAGCCTCCCCTCATGCCATGGGTGCGGAGCGGCCGAGGAGAAGAAGATAGAAGACGCCGCGGAGAAGATGCTGGACGAGAACGCCGGAGGAAGAACCAGAAGAGCCAGAAGAGCCAGAAGAACCAGAAGAAGAAGAAGATGAAGGAAGAAAGAAGAAGCATTTAAATAAAGGAATTGTCAAAAACTGTCTCTTGTCATTTTTAACATTTTTGACAGTTTTTTAGTGAAATGGTAGGGGTAAGTACCCCCTTACCATTTCACACAGGGGGGGGGGCGGGATCTGGGGGTCCCCTTGTTAAAGGGGGCTTCCAGATTCCGATAAGCCCCCCGCCCGCAGACCCCCACAACCACCGGCCACGGTTGTGAGGATGAGGCCCTTGTCCTCATCAACATGGGGACAAGGTGTTTTGGGGGGCTACCCCAAAGCACCCTCCCAATGTTGAGGGCATGTGGCCTGGTACGGTTCAGGAGGGGGGGGGCCGCACTCTCGTCCCCCCCTCTTTTCCTGCGGCCTGCCAGGTTGCGTGCTCGGATAAGGGTCTGGTATGGATTTTTAGGGGGACCCCACGCCGTTTTTTTTTTTTTTTTTGGCGCGGGGTTCCCCTTAAAATCCATACCAGACCTGAAGGGTCTGGTATGGAATTTAGGGGGAACCCCACGTCAATTTTTTTTTTTAATTTTGGCTGGGGTTCCCCTTAATATCCATACCAGACCTGAAGGGCCTTGTATGGAATTTAGGGGGACCCCCACATCATTTTTTTTTTTTTTTTTTGGTTCGGGGTTCCCCTGTGGGGAATTCCCATGCCGTTTTTATCAATGAACTTCTATGTGTATTGTCGGCAATGCAATAGCCGCGGGTAGTTTTAAATGAGTTTTTTCCTTCCAAATGTCATTTTGCTGTCAGACTTTTCTAAACACAGGAAACATGCGCCCCTTTACAGGCATACTATAGACACCCCCAGGTACGAAATTTAAAGGGATATTACACTTTTATTGTTTGACTTTAAGCATTAATAAAATCACTGCTCCTGAAAAAACGTCCGTTTTTAAAACTTTTTTTTGCATTGATCCATGTCCCCTGGGGCAGGACCCGGGTCCCCAAACACTTTTTATGACAATAACTTGCATATAAGCCTTTAAAATTAGCACTTTTGATTTCTCCCATAGACTTTTAAAGGGTGTTCCGCGGCATTCGAATTTGCCGCGAACACCCCAAATTGTTCGCTGTTCGACGAACTTGCGAACAGCCAATGTTCGAGTAGAACATGAGTTCGACTCGAACTCAAAGCTCATCCCTATTGCCAACCACTTCAATAGCAAAATCAACACAATTCGCAAGGAGATATCCAGCATTAAAATTCCTCCCCTACCCAACATATCAGGTCCAACACCACACTCAATACTCTCCTCCTTTTGCCCAGTTACCACAGAAGAAGTTGATAAATTCCTCTCCATGGCACACCTCACTACATGTCCCCTGGACCCTGTCCCCTCTCAATTGCTGCGACCACCTTCCCACTCTATCCTCAACTCCCTAACCCACATCTTCAACCTCTCCCTCTCCTCCGGCACCTTTCCTTCCCCGTTCAAACATGCACTGGTTACCCCCATACTCAAAAAACCCTCACTAGACCCCACCTGTTTGAATAACTTAAGACCTATCTCCCTTCTCCCGTTTGCCTCCAAGCTCATCAAACGCCTTGTTCATGACCAAATGAGTCGCTACCTCACGGACAACAACCTTCTCGACCCCCTACAGTCTGGCTTCCGCCTACAACATTCGACTGAAACTGCCCTACTACAAATCACCAATGACCTAATAACTGCCAAAACCAATGGCCACTACTCCATACTCATACTTTTAGACCTCTCTGCTGCCTTTGACACAGTTGACCACCTGCTGCTCCTCAGCAAATTACACTCCCTTGGCCTCCGTGATTCTGCATTATCCTGGTTCTCCTCCTACCTATCTCAGCGCACTTTCAGCGTCACTTACAACTCCATCTCCTCCGCTCCCCTTCCTCTTTCTGTTGGGGTACCCCAAGGCTCTGTCCTTGGGCCTCTCCTTTTCTCACTCTATACCTCTTCCCTGGGCCAGTTGATCACCTCCCATGGCTTCCAATACCATCTCTATGCCGATGACACACAGATCTATCTCTCCACTCCCCAACTCACCCCCACTATCTCCTCACGGATCTCAAACTTGCTGAATGACATATCGGTATGGATGTCACACCACTTCCTCAAACTTAATCTTTCTAAAACTGAGCTTGTTATATTTCCTCCTTCACGGTCCCCCTCCTGTGACTTCACCATTAATATCAACAACACAACCATTGGTCCCTCCACGCATGCCAGAGTCCTAGGTGTAATCCTTGACTCTGACCTCTCCTTCAGCCCCCATATCCAATCACTGGCTAAATCCTGCCGCCTTAACCTCCGCAACATCTCCAAAATTCGACCCTTCCTGACTAATGACACTACAAAACAACTTATTCACTCCTTGATTATTTCCCGCCTCGACTATTGCAACTCTCTCCTTAATGGCCTACCCTTAAGCAGGCTATCCCCCCTTCAGTCTATTATGAATGCTGCTGCTAGACTAATACACCTTACTAATCGATCCGTGACTGCTGCTCCTCTCTGCCAATCCCTTCACTGGCTTCCCCTACCCCACCGTGTAAAATTCAAAATGCTAACCATAACATACAAGGCCATTCACAACATCGCCCCCATCTACATCACCAACCTCATCTGCAGATATCGCCCAAATCGCCCCCTCCGCTCCTCCCAGGACCTCCTGCTCTCTAGCTCCCTTGTTACCTCCTCCCATGCTCGCCTTCAGGACTTCTCCAGAGCCTCTCCCATCCTCTGGAATTCCCTGCCCCAGTATGTCCGATCAGCCCCTACCCTGTCCACCTTTAGGAGATCCTTGAAAACTCATTTATTCAGGGAAGCCTATCCCACACCCACATAACTGTCCCTGAGCCACCCCCATCAAATCATTCTTTGCAGCTATTACCTTTTGTACCACCACCCCCTCCCTTTAGAATGTAAGCTCTACGAGCAGGGCCCTCCTGTACCTTTTGTATTGAACTGTACTGTAATTGTGTTGTCCCCCTTATACATTGTAAAGCGCTGAGTAAACTGTTGGCGCTATATAAATCTCGTATAATAATAATAAAGGTCCCGCACGAAGAAAGATTCAAGGGGTTTTACTCAAACCTTTTTACCGGGGAAATGGGGAAGTAAGGCCCATTTTGGACCTCAAGGCTCTGAACTTCTTTGTAGACGTCCTCTCCTTCCGCATGGAGTCGGTTCGCTTGGTCATAAGGTCCATGAGAAAGGGAGACCTTTTAGCATCCATAGATATCAAGGATGCGTACCTTCATGTGCCCATCTTCGGGCCACACCAAAGGTTTTTACGCTTCGCGGTAGAGGGCAGTCATTTCCGGTTTGTGGCGTTACCTTTCGGTCTAGCCACGGCCCCCAGGGTCTTCACAAAGGTCCTAGCCCCAGTGTTGGCTTCCCTAAGATCTCAAGGAGTTTCCATAATAGTATATCTGGACGATCTACTGCTAAGGGAATGCTCTCACCCTGCACTAATTCTAAATGTGTCGACTACAGTGAGTGTCTTACAACGCCTAGGTTGGGTACTAAATTTGGACAAATCAGCTCTTTGCCCGACCCAAGCCTTGGTGTATTTGGGTCTGGTCTTCGACACTGCCCAAGAAAAAGTGTTCCTTCAGCCCTTAAAGGTCGCCTCCATAGTGGAACTTGTACAGAAGGTGAAAAAAGAACCAACACCTTCTGTTCGGCTGTGCATGAGGTTATTGGGCAAGATGGTGTCATCTTTCAGCGCAGTGGCATATGCACAGTTCCACTCCAGAATGTTCCAGAACAGTATCCTGAAAGCCTGGGACAAGTCTGCTCGAACCTTGGATCAACCTATGGTTCTATCTCCACAGGTTCTATGGAACCTGTCTTGGTGGTTAAGAACCAGCAACTTGAAAAGGGGGAAGTCTTTCCCTACTGTACCCTGGATGCCAATCTTCTCGGCTGGGGAGCAGTCCTAGAGGAAGCATCTGTTCAGGGAGTATGGTCCCAGTCAGAGAAGACTCTGCCCATCAACCTATTAGAGATTCGGGCAGCACATCTGGCCCTGTGATTCTGGACGTCCAGGTTGCGGGGGCTTCCTGTCAGAGTCCAGTCCGACAACTCCACAGTCGTGGCATATATCAACCATGAGGGAGGTACCAGGAGTCGGGCAGCCCAAAGAGAGGTAGATCATATTCTAACCTGGGCAGAGAAACACATGCCTTTTCTGTCGGCAGTGTTTATCCTGGGGGTGGACAATTGGCAGGCGGACTTCCTGAGTCGCCAGAAGTTGTTACCAGGGGAATGGTCCCTGCATCCCGAGGTGTTTCTACAGATCTGCGAATACTGGGGGACCCCAGATGTGGATCTGTTGGCATCCAGATTCAATGCCAAACTGGACAGGTTTGTATCCAGGACCAAGGATCCACTGGCGGTAGGGATAGACGCATTGGTGGTTCCTTGGGATCAGTATTCTCTGATATATGCCTTTCCTCCAATCCAGATTCTGACGCACTTACTATGCAGAATACGGGAGGAAGAGAAGCCAGTGATCTTAATGGCCCCAGCATGGCCCAGGAGATCATGGTACTCGGGAATTGTAAGGTTGGCAGTAGGGGAACCATTGGTCCTCCCTTGTCGCCCAGACCTGTTGTTTCAAGGGCCCATATTCCATCCTTCTTTACGGTCGCTGAATTTGATGGCCTGGCTATTGAGACCAGAATATTGAAAGACCGTGGTATTATGGGTTCCGTCTTGTCCACTTTGATAAATGCTGAAAATCAGTTTCTAGAACTATCTATTACAGAGTATGGAAGTCATACATTTCTTAGTGTGAGAAAAGGAAATGGAACCCTCGTAAGTATACGATTGGAAGAGTCCTCGCCTTTCTCCAAACAGGAGTAGACTTGCAGCTCACGTTAGGGACAATTAAGGGACAGATTTCGGCCTTATGTTTTTTTCCAAAGACCAATTGCATCTCATTCTTTGGTGCGGACCTTTGTTAAAGGAGTAATGCACCTAAAGGCCACCGCTTAAACCACCTTTATGTCCATGGGACCTAAATTTGGTACTGTCAGCCTTACAAGGTCAGCCCTTTGAACCTATTAGGCATATTCTGTTTGTCCTATTGACCAGGAAATTAGTTTCATAGTGGCTATAACATCGGCTAGAAGGGTGTCAGAATTGGCTGCCCTTTCTTGCAAGGAACCTTTTATGGTTCTCCATCAGGACAGGGTGGTCATGCGCCCTCGTCCGGATTTTTTACCAAAGGTAGTGTCCAAATTTCATTTAAATCAGGATATCATTTTACCTACCTTTTTTTCCGAACCCTAAGACTAGGGAGGAAAAGCCGCTTCATTCACTGGATGTGGTGAGAGTGATAAAGGTTTACTTGGAAATGTCAGCTCCTTTTCGAAAGATTGACTGTTTTTTTTTTGTCTTGCCTGAGGGTCCTAAAAGAGGACAGCCGGCAACTAGTTCATCTATATACAGGTGGATTCGCCAGACCATTGTCCAGGCATATGGATTAAAGCGCAGTGTTCCACCCCGGGATTTAAGAGCACACTCCACTAGAGGGGTTAGTGCATCATGGGCAGTACGCCAGCAGGTGTCAATGGCTCAGGTTTGCAAAGCGGCCGTTTGGTTTTCAGTTCATACGTTCACCAGGTTTTACCAGGTGGATGTGAGATCTCAGAGTGAGACTGTGTTTGACCACAGTGTATTGCAGGCTGCTTTATAATCTCTGGCCCGTCAGGCTTAGGGATAATGTGTTCCCCCCTCAGTTGCATTGCTTTAGGACATCCCACATAGTCATTATTATGGTGCTCTGTGTCCCGTGATGTATGATAAAGAAAAACGGATTTTTAAAACAGCTTACCTGTAAAATCCTTTTCTTTGAGTACATCACGGGACACATAGGTCCCTCCCCTCTTTTTTATGGGATCGTCATTGCTTGCTACAAAACTGAGGCACTTCCTGTATAGGAGGGGTTATATGGGAGGAACCGTCTTACTATTGGTTGCCAGTGTCCAATCACCTGAAGGTAAGCGTATAGCCCACATAGTCATTATTATGGTGCTCTGTGTCCCGTGATGTACTCAAAGAAAAGGATTTTACAGGTAAGCTGTTTTAAAAATCCGTTTTTTCTATGTATGACTGTGCTACGCCCAATAGGCTAGTGGTCAGCACTTCTACCTTGAAGAATGGGTTCAAATCCCACAAAGAAATACTAAAAGATTGAATTGGTGAAAAAAAAGGCAAATGACTATTAGCCAATTAGCCAAAGCAGCATATGCTGAAAATAGGTGAATGCCAATTAGCCAATGTACTTTAAGTTTGGCTGATTCTATTATATTAACTCTTCAAATGCATGCAATGATATGTAAGTATTCAATACTATAAGACCCCATTCACACAGGGACGACTTGTCAGGCGACCTAGTCGCCTGACAAGTCGCCTCCCGTTCTGTACTATGGAGCCGTTCTAAGGGGAGCGACGCAAGTCGCTCCGACTTAGAAAAAGGTTCCTGTACGACTTCGGGGGCGACTTGGGGCGACTTGCATAGACTTCTATGCAGAAGTCGTTTTGCAAGTCGCCCGGCCATTCATTTGCAGGTCGCCTCGCTGAGGCGACCGGCAAGTCGTGTTGCCCCTGTGTGAATGGGGTCTTATGGTGTGAAATTCCAAGCGCCACACACTAACTAATGGGCAGATTACATTTTTTTGTTTTATTTTAATTTGCTTGTGCACTGAAAAAATAAACACAACTGGTGGATGGTATTTGAACTTGTACCGTGAGTGCTGTGGAGACATCTGAGCAGACCACTAAGCCATTGTGCTAAGTACAAGACCTGCATAATAGTGTAGTATGATTAAAGAATGAATATAAATAATTATCGCTTTATAGTCACCTAAATTAAAAACTAAAAACAACATACAACAAATAGGTAACCTAAATGTTTAATACATGTAACTTTACAGAATAGCAGACATTACTATGTAATAATCATTCATAACTGCATTCGTTAGCAAATGAAGGAAAAAAACTAGGAATACTAATTGCAACATACATCAATAAATGAACACGAGGTAGAGCACATCTCACATAAAAATGTTTCTTTCACATACATGGATCACGGTTACAGTGCAGTATTATATAACTTGGTAGGAATTGGCATTTGCATATACGCGGAAGCGCTAATTAGCGCCAATTTAGAATTTTACCAATGTATGTTTTTCAATAATAGCGCAAATTTTCATTCACACATTCGCCTGTTGAAATTTTATTTGGCTAAAATGGGAGCTATTATTTGCCATAGTGCCCAGTACTTCCTGGCGCTATAGTAAATGACCCCCACAGTATATTGAAGTTGGTGATCCTAAGGAATAGGGATGAGCTTCGAGTTCGAGTCGATCTCATGTTCAACTTGAACATCGGCTGTTTGCCAGTTCGCCGAACAGCGAACAATTTGGGGTGTTTGCGGCAAATTTTAAAGCCGCGGAACACCCTTTAAAAGTCTATGGGAGAAATCAAAAGTGCTAATTTTAAAGGCTTATATTCATGGTATTGTCATAAAGTGTTTGGGGACCCAGGTCCTGCCCCAGGGGACATGTATCAATGCAAAAAAAAGTTTTAAAAACCGCCATTTTTTCGGGAGCAGTGATTTTAATAATGCTTAAAGTGAAACAGTAAAAGTGAAATATTCCTTTAAATTTCGTACCTGGGGGGTGTCTATAGTATGCCTGTAAAGGGGCGCATGTTTCCCGTGTTTAGAAGAGTCTGACAGCAAAATGACTTTTCAAAGGAAAAAAAGTCATTTAACCACTTGCCGACCGACTAACGCAGATATACTGTGGCAGAATGGCACGGGCAGGCAAAATCACGTACCTGGTGCCTGAGGCGGTCGGCTACGTTAGGGAAGCTGGGAAACTCATTCGTGGCCACCCCCTCACGATCGCTCCCCACGAATGATATTCTTCCTCTGCTGCTGTATATTAAACAGCGGCAGAGGAAGTGATGTCATCTCTCCTCGGCTCGGTATTTTCCGTTCCGGCGCCAAGGAGAGAAGACATCGATGTGAGTGCACAACACACGCAGTAGAACACACCAGGCATACTGCACACCCCCCGATCACCCCCTAATCACCCCCCCGTCACAGTGACACCAAGCAGTTTTTTTTCTGATTACTGCATTGGTGTCGGTTTGTGACAGTTAGTGTGGTAGGGCAGTTAGTGTTAGCCCCCTTTAGGTCTAGGATACCCCCCTAACCCCCCTAATAAAGTTTTAACCCCTTGATCACCCCCCATCACCAGTGTCACTAAGCGATCGTTTTTCTGATCGCTGTATTAGTGTCACTGGTGATGCTAGTTAGGGAGATAAGTATTTAGGTTCGCCGTCAGTGTTTAATAGTGTCAGGGACCCCCATATATTACCTAATAAAGGTTTTAACCCTTTGATTGCCCCCTAGTTAACCCTTTCACCAGTGATCACCATATAAGTGTTACGGGTGACGCTGGTTAGTTAGTTTATTTTTTTATAGTGTCAGGGCACCCGCCGTTTATCACCTAATAAAGGTTTAGCCCTTTGATCGCCCGGCGGTGATATAACTTAGGTTTTAGGGTCAGATAGGGTCTACGTCGCCCCAGGCAGCATCAGGTTAGTGCCAGTACCACTAACACCCACACACGCAGCATACACCTCCCTTAGTGGTATAGTATCTGAACAGATCAATACCTGATCCGATCAGATCTATACTAGCGTCCCCAGAAGTTTAGGGTTCCCAAAAGTGCAGTGTTATCGGGATCAGCCCAGATACCTGCTAGCACCTACGTTTTGCCCCTCTGCCCAGCCCAGCCCAGCCCACCCAAGTGCAGTATCGATTGATCACTGTCACTTACAAAACACTAAACACATAACTGCAGCGTTCGCAGAGTCAGGCCTGATCCCTGCGATCGCTAACAATTTTTTTGGTAGCGTTCTGGTGAACTGGCAAGCACCAGCCCCAGGCAGCGTCAGGTTAGTGCCAGTACCGCTAACAGCCACGCACGCACTGTACACCTCCCTTAGTGGTATAGTATCTGATCGGATCAATATCTGATCCAATCAGATCTATACTAGCGTCCCCAGAAGTTTAGGGTTCCCAAAAACGGAGTGTTAGCGGGATCAGCCCAGATACCTGCTAGCACCTGCGTTTTGCCCCTCTGCCCGGCCCAGCCCAGCCCAGCCCACCCAAGTGCAGTATCGATCACTGTCACTTACAAAACATTAAACACATAACTGCAGCATTCGCAGAGTCAGGCCTGATCCCAGCGATCGCTAACAGGTTTTTTGGTAGCATTTTAGTGAACTGGTAAGCACCAGCGGCCTAGTACACCCCGGTCAGGGTCAAACCAGCACTGCAGTAACACTTGGTGACGTGGCGAGTCCCATAAGTGCAGTTCAAGCTGGTGAGGTGGCAAGCACAAGTAGTGTCCCGCTGCCACCAAGAAGAAGACAAACACAGGCCAGTCGTGCCCATAGTGCCCTTCCTGCTGCATTCACCAATCCTAATAATTGGGAACCCACCACTTCTGCAGCGCCCGTACTTCCCCCATTCACATCCCCAACCAAATTCAGTCGGCTGCATGAGAGGCATTTTCTTTATGTCCTCCCGAGTACCCCTACCCAACAAACCCCCCCCAAAAAAGATGTTGTGTCTGCAGCAAACGCGGATATAGGCGTGACACCAGCTATTATTGTCCCTCCTGTCCTGACAATCCTGGTCTTTTGTGAATGTTTTGAACGCTACCATTCACTAGTTGAGTTTTAGCGTAGGGTACAGCATTCCACAGACTCGGCACACTTTCACAGGGTCTCCCAAAATGCCATTGCATTTTGAGAGACCTGAACCTGAAACCGGTTACAGTTATAAAAGTTACAGTTACAAAAAAAAAGTGTAAAAAAAAAAAAAAAAAACACAAAAAAATATATAAAATAAAAAAAACAAAAATAGTTGTTTTATTGTTCTCTCTCTCTATTCTCTCTCTATTGTTCTGCTCTTTTTTACTGTATTCTATTCTGCAATGTTTTATTGTTATTATGTTTTATCATGTTTGCTTTTCAGGTATGCAATTTTTTATACTTTACTGTTTACTGTTTTTTATTGTTAACCATTTTTTTGTTTTCAGGTACGCCATTCAGCTGCAGCGCAGATTTATTTATCTTGACAGCAACAGCGTTTGCTCCTACGATATATAAAGCCGTGATTCCAGCGGAGGTGATATATGCCAAAGCATGGGGGCAGCAGTGGGTGGAGGAGCGATTTGCTCCTAACTTTTGGGGCGGATGCCCCCATGCTTCGGCATATATAAATGGTGCATGTATGCCCATCATTAGAAGTGGGTGGATGAAGGGTGGTATTCTAATGGTGGGAATACCCACCAATCAATTTCTTTTTTTCGTTCAGCCCACAGGCTGCATGAAAAAATAAAGATTACAATATATGCCCAACAAGGACCAGCAACGTACTGGTATGTTGCTGGACTTTGAGTGGTTATACCAGAATGATGCCTGCAGGTTTAGGTATCATCTTGGTATCATTCTTTTCAGCCAGCGGTCGGCTTTCATGTAAATGCAATCCTAGTGGCTAATTAGCTTCTAGACTGCTTTTACAAGCAGTGGGAGGGAATGACCCCCTCCCACCGTCTTCCATGTTTTTCTCTGGCTCTCCTGTCCCAACAGGGAACCTGAGAATGCAGCCGGTGATTCCGTAAGCTGACCATAGTGCTGATCAGAGACCAGAATGGCTCCAATTATCTCTATAGCTTAAGAAACCGGAAGCTACAAGCATTTCATGACTTAGATTTCGCCGGATGTAAACAGCGCCATTGGGAAATTGGGAAAGCATTTTATCACACCGATCTTGGTGTGGTCAGATGCTTTGAGGGCAGAGGAGAGATCTAGGGTCTAATAGACCCCATTTTTTTCAAAAAAGAGTACCTGTCACTACCTATTGCTATCATAGGGGATATTTACATTCCCTGACATAACAATAAAAATGATAAAAAAAAAATGAAAGGAACAGTTTAAAAAATAAGATAAAAAAGCCCCCCTGCTCTTGCGCAAAGGCGAACGCAAGCGTCGGTCTGGCGTCAAATGTAAACAGCAATTGCACCATGCATGTGAGGTATCACCGCGAAGGTCAGATCGAGAGCAGTAATTTTAGCAGTAGACCTCCTCTGTAAATCTAAAATGGTAACCTGTAAAGGCATTTAAAGGCTTTTAAAAATGTATTAGTTTGTCACCACCGCACGTTTGTGCGCAATTTTAAAGTATGTCATGTTTCATATCCATGTACTCAGCCTAAGATCATCTATTTTATTTTATCAAACATTTGGGCAATATAGTGTGTTTTAGTGCATTAAAATTAAAAAAAGTGTGTTTTTCCCCCCAAAAAATGTGTTTGAAAAATCGCTGCGCAAATACTGTGTGAAAAAAAAAAAATGAAACACCCACCATTTTAATCTGTAGGGCCTTTGCTTTAAAAAAAATATATAATGTTTGGGGGTTCAAAGTAATTTTCTTGTAATTTTTTTTTTTTTTCATGTAAACAAACTGTCAGAAAGGGCTTTGTCTTCAAGTGGTTAGAAGAGTGGGTGATGTGTGACATAAGCTTCTAAATGTTGTGCATAAAATGCCAGGACAGTTCAAACCCCCCCCAAATGACCCCATTTTGGAAAGTAGACACCCCAAGCTATTTGCTGAGAGGCATGTCGAGTCCATGGAATATTTTATATTGTGACACAAGTTGCAGGAAAAATACTTTTTTTTTTTTTGCACAAAGTCGTCACTAAATGATATATTGCTCAAACATGCCATGCGAATATGTGAAATTACACCCCAAAATACATTCCGTTTCATTTCTAGATACTGCCCTTTTCATATGGGTACCCCTCCAATCCCTTGAGATCTTGTCGATCCCATAAAATGTACATAGTGATGGATCACTGTCATGGTGAAGTTTAAAATGTCTTGAGACACTGTGATTAGGGTAACCATTTTTAATGTTTGCTAAATGTTCATTTTAAACTTCACCATGACAGTGATCCATCACTATGTACATTTAATGGGATCGACAAGATCGCAAGGGATTGGAGGGGTACCCATATGAAAAGGGCAGTATCTCTGGCTTTATAAATTACAGAGTATGCAACCATATGGGATGAATATAGACCTGGACCTTAATTGTTTTTTAACAAATGATTAGATCCAGGACTATTCAGTAATAATACTAGTATTTCCAGGTGACTAATGGGAGTGAGTCGGACACAAGTACTGCCCTCTTTTTTGTCTATAGAGACACATTTTTATGGTGTATTACATCCGTAATTTTTATTTTGTACTATTATATTTATATATTTTTTTAAGGGAAATCCTGTAATTAGGGTGGGCACACCAGAGGCTTACCCCTTTTCTTCTTTTTTATTATACCATTCACTATTGATTGAGCTAGGTTAGCTCTCAGACTCTGCCGTCTAGCAATGCCTTATAGGCTTTTTTAGTATTATCCTTTTGCTATGTAAACCGAGACTGTGGCTGCATAGAATTCAGGGTAAAATTTGTTATTTTTCAATAATTAGATATTCAATTCAACAAAATTATCAACCAACTATAATCTATTTTCTAATATTTAATATACTTTTTTATGGGTTCCAACCACCTACTTGTTATTGACCAGTAGGGGGATTACCACAATTTTCCCTGGAGACGTTGGCAATAAGGAACATTCGTCTTAATAGGAAGTAATTGGATCAGTTTAGTCAACAACCACTAGATGGAGCTACGCTCCAGAGTATTGATGAGTTATCCAACTTTATTGTTACGAGCACAAGTCTCGTGTTAGGCTTGCCAATTACCTACCCCCTTTCCTTCCAATAAAAACCACCACTTTAGTGACCAACGTACGCTTCCCTGAAGACGTTCACAACGAAACGTATGTCGGATCGGTACGTGGTCACATGTCCTTTTGTCTTACAACATCCGGATCTTTTGGCTGTCCCTCCGTGCGGGCTGGAACGCACGCCGGCTAGGAAGAGATGTGAAGGGTTTTACCTGACTGCAAAGTTACCCTGACATGCGAGCAGCCCCAGTGCCGGGTAGGCACCCACCAATGTAAGCGGCCACTTGGCTATTTTTATTGTTTATAGTTTTAATAAATGGTTTTACGCTATGGAGACTGTTTTTGTTTCCTATATATCCATATCTTGAATGAGTGTGACGGCAACGATCCATGCCTATAACACCATCCACAGTCCAGCCATCCATGTGAGCAGGCACAATCCTGCGCAAGTGCTAGTGACTCTCTTTTTAACTAAAGGAGTCATTGGTATCTGGTAAGCAGATATCTACTACTTCGAGGTGTATTCTTTCTCTTCTGGTGACGGAAAACTTTTTCTAACAACAGCAAGACTGTGATAATATTGCAAGATATCACTTCAATCACTTTAATCACTTATTTTTTTGGGGACAATTAATCACTATTATTGTTACCACTTCAATGTGCAATCAATTGTGAACTGTTACTGATAGTGTTTATTTCTCATCACTTTTTATTTAATTTTTTGTAATGTGAAGTTTTTGTTCGCTCCTTTATTTTATGCACTTTACTGATATTTTATAGCCTCTAGCGCCCCCTATCTATTATAACCATTCCAATTTTTTGAACATTCAAAAATTGGGGGAGCAGCTTATATAGGTTTTAACACATTCATTAATTGATATATTTTTGACTGCTGGGATTGTTTTTTACTATTATATGTGACTCACTTATGGTTTTTTGAATATTGACACCACTGGCGCGGAGGTTATTATTTCTTACCCAAAGCTATTTGCTGAGAGGTATAGTGAGTATTTTGCAGACCTCACTTTTTGTCACAAAGTTTTGAAAATTGAAAAAAGAAAAAAAAATACATTTTTCTTTTCTTTCTTCATTTTCAAAAACAAATGAGAGCTACAAAATACTCACCATGCCTCTCAGCAAATAGCTTGGGGTGTCTACTTTCCAAAATGGGGTCATTTGGGGGGGTTATGCCATCTTGGCATTTTATGGCCTTGGAAACTGTGATAGGTAGTGAGGAGTGAAATCAAAAATTTACGCCCTTAGAAATCCTGAAGGCTCACAAAAAGTCCCACACATGTGGTATCCCCGTACTCAGGAGAAGCAGCAGAATGTATTTTGGGGTGTATTTCCACATATGCCCATGTCATGTTTGAGCAATATATCATTTAGTGACAAC
Organism: Aquarana catesbeiana; assembly: GCA_037953035.1. Classification (NCBI taxonomy): domain Eukaryota; kingdom Metazoa; phylum Chordata; class Amphibia; order Anura; family Ranidae; genus Aquarana; species Aquarana catesbeiana. Next base: position 1,529,269 of record JBBHAA010002058.1, read on the forward strand.
TTTGTGCAAAGAAAAAAAAAAAAGTGGCAAAATATAAAACATTCCATGGACTCGACATGCCTCTCAGCAAATAGCATGGGGTGTCTACTTTCCAAAATGGGGTTATTTGGGGGGGGTTGAACTGTCCTGGCATTTTATGGTCTTCAAAACTGTGATAGGTAGTGAGGAGTGAAATCAAAAATTTACGCCCTTAGAAATCCTGAAGGCGGTGCTTGGCTCTCGGGGCCCCGTATGCGGCTAGGCTCCCAAAAAGTCCCACACATGTGGTATCCCCATACTCGGGAGAAGCAGCTAAATGTATTTTGGGGTGCAATTCCATATATGCCCATGGCCTGTGTGAGCAATATATCATTTAGTGATAACTTTTTGTAAATTTTTTTTTCTCATTATTCAATCACTTGGGTCAAAAAAAATAATATTTAATAGGCTCAACATGCTTTTCAGCAATTTCCTTGGGATGTTTACTTTCCAAAAGTCCAGAAAATGTACCCTAGTTTGTAGACGCTATAACTTTTGCGCAAACCAATAAATATACGCTTATTGACATTTTTTTTACCAAAGACATGTGGCTGAATACATTTTGGCCTAAATGTATGACTAAAATTGAGTTTATTGTATTTTTTTAATAACAAAAAGTAGAAAATATAATTTTTTTTTCAAAATTTTCGGTCTTTTTCCGTTTATAGCGCAAAAAATAAAAACCGCAAAGGTGATCAAATAGCATCAAAAGAAAGCTCTATTTGTGGGAACAAAAGGACACAAATTTCATGTGGGTACAGCATTGCATGACCGCGCAATTAGCAGTTAAAGCGACGCAGTGCCAAATTGTAAAAAGTGCTCTGGTCAGGAAGGGGGTAAATCCTTCCGGGGCTGAAGTGGTTAAAACTACTCACGGCTATAATGAATTGTCGGTCCGGCAATACACATAAAAGTTCATTGATAAAAATGGCATGGGATTTCCCCACAGGGGAACCCAAAACCCAAAAAAAAAAAAAAACATGTGGGGGTCCCCCTAAATTCCATACCAGGGCCTTCAGGTCTGGTATGGATTTTAAGGGGAACCCCTTGCCAAAATGTAAAATAAATGGCATGGGGTCCCCCCAAAAATCCATACCAGACCCTTATCTGAGCATGCAACCTGGCAGGCCGCAGGAAAAGAGGGGGGATGACAGAGCGCCCCCCCTCCTGAACCGTACCAGGCCACATGCCCTCAACATTGGGAGGGTGCTTTAAGATAGCCCCCCAAAGCACCTTGTCCCCATGTTGATGGGGACAAGAGCCTCATCCCCACAACCTTTGCCCGGTGGTTGTGGGGGTCTGCGGGCGGGGGGCTTATCGGAATCTGGAAGCCCCCTTTAACAAGGGGACCCCCAGATCCCCCCTGTGTGAAATGGTAATGGGGTACAAATGTACCCCTACCATTTCACAAAAAAAGTGTCAAAAATGTTATTGACAATATCTTTATTTAAGGTCTTCTTCTTTCCATCTTCTTCGGGTCTTCTTCCTTCCTTCTTCCTTCGGTTTCTTCCTCCAACTTGTTCTTCCTCCGATCTTCTGCTTCTTGCTCTGGTGTTCTCGTCCGGCATCTTCCTCCGTGGCGTCTTCTTCTCCGCTTTGTTCTTGGGCCGCTCCGCATCCATGGGAGGCTCCCTCTGTGTGGTGCTTCTCTTCTTCTGACACTTGTTATATAATGCAGGGCGGGGCCACCCGGTGACCCCGCCCCCTCTGAAGCACAGGGACTTGATGGGGACTCCCCTATGGCTTTCCCTGTGATGTCAGAGGGGGTCACCCGGTTATGTAATATGCACTCTATTAATAATCAAGATATAGTATAATCTTTAAATCTTTAATGAGAAAAATAATTTAAATATAGGGAAATGACGGGTAGGACACACACAATTATATAAGATACTTGTTTTGCACTAACATGGGGCGATTTCCCCCTTTTTTCTTTTCTTTTTTTTTTATATAATTTGCACGGTGGGGTTTAATGGTAAATATGTGAAGAAACACTAGAAAAACCCTTTTTTTTATAGGGATATGATGGGAATTATACACTAAATAACACTTGATACTTGCTTTGCATTTACACGAGGGTTTTCACTCAGGTGGGATGATAAAGATATATGCTCGGTCATATTTTATAAAGGGATAATGAAAGGAAGGAAGAAGAGAAAGGGAAAATATTTTTTTTTTGCTTTTTCTCTTTTCCTGTAGGAGTTGGAGGTACTTTAATAAAAATAATTAAATAGTTTGAAGTTATAATAGGTTGGATGGTTGGTGGGGCTATGAGGAAGGAGAGAGAGAGAAAGGGGGGAAAGAGGGTTTTTTTTTTCTTCCTCTCCCTCTCCTTCTTCTCCCACCAATATTAAATGACTCATAGTTTTGAAAGATTTTGAGATATTTTGAATAAGAAATGATTTATAGGTAGGAGAACTATGTGAAATATATATAGTAATGATGGATAATTTTTTTTATTTTTATTTTTTTTGCACAATCCAGGTGGAAAAGATATTCACAATTTAAAAATGGGATGATTTTGAGTTAAGGTACCATTTGAAAAGAAGGCTATAGTATAAAATATATGTATTAAGGTTGGACATCTGTATTTTTATATAAAAAGCTAGCATGAAAGTGGGTTCCCACTTGATGGGGGGGGGGATATAGGGGAAGGAAAGAAGCAGGAGAAGGGGCTTTTTCTTTTTTTTTTTTTTTCTCCTCCCCATCTGGGAAGTTAAATGTTTTATTGATATAAATAAATAAGCCAGGGTCAGGCAAGTCCACTCTAGGGGAGGTCTCTTTGCACCCCCTATTTTAGGGAACTTACTTGTAAAGTTAGACTCTGAGGAGTCGAGTAGGTAGAGAGTGTAAGGTTAAGTGGGTTTTGTTTGCAAGGGGTTGACTGTAAGAGGTATAGTAGCGGTGAACAAGTTATTACCTGGTAGACGGCACTGGTTTTGTTAATGAGTTGAGTTTGTGAACAGATGAGTAGTTGGGAGTGCATGAGGTGAGTGGGGATTTTTGGGAGTTAAGTGGATAGGGATAAAAGTTGTATAAGAGCTGGTGTGGGAGAAGTTTGTGTAGTTGGGTGTTGCTATAGTGTAACAGGGGTTTTTGTTTTCTCTTCTCTCCATCTCTCTCCCCTCTGTTTCTCTCTCTTGTATTGTTCTATGAGTACCATAAAAATATGTTCCTTTAACGTTAGGGGGTTAAATGCAGCAACTGAAAGATCACAAATTCTGTATTCCCTCCATAAACAAAATGTGGGTATTGCTTTCTTACAGGAGACACACTTTCGTTCAGATCATATACCGAATATACAAAATAGATATTACTCTACCTGGTATCATGATACGTACATGTATTCTAAATCAAGGGGTGTTTCGATAACAATTCATAAGTCAATACCCCATCAGATAATGGAAACTTGGTTGAATCATGATGGTAGGGCATTACTATTGAAAGTAATCGCATATGGAAAAAAATACACATTGATTAATATATATTTACCAACTGTGGATCAGACTCAAATGTTAATAGACCTAATGGAAAGAGTAGAAGGGGGTGATAATAATAGGGGGTGATTTTAATTTTGTTTTTAATCAGGAGATGGATACCACCGCATCTTCAATCCCCCACTCGAGTACTGACAAAAAGAAATTTAATAATATGCTAGAGAAACATCACCTGGTTGATATTTGGAGGGTTTTTCACCCAATGGAGAGACTATACATTTTACTCAAAAGTGCACGGTACATACCATAGACTAGATTACTTTCTGATAAATCAATTAGGAATGGCCACCGTCTCCTCTAGAGAAATAGGTAGCTTTATATGGTCAGACCAATGATTCCAGGATCAGTAAAGAATATAAAAAAGGGTATTTTAAAACATTTTCTGGCAGCAGCACAAACTATTATTGCTAGAAAGTGGAAGAGTAGGATAGCCCCCACCATAGATGAGTGGATGAGTGAGATGAGCGAGATGCGTTCTATGGAGGAAAGGCTGGTGATTGAAAAAGGTTTAAAAAAACAACTAATAACAACATGGGAAGTGTGGGAACAGTTTAAAACATCATCATCCCTGCTGAGGGAAACATAGGATATATGAATTGAGTGTTGATGGGGGAGAGGGGGGAGAGAGAGACGGGGAGATGGGGTATTTTTACCTTTTTTCCAAAAAAACCCCCAAAAAAACATGGTGTTTGTATGGTGTATATATGGTGTTATGAACGGATTGGAGAATGTAGATTACTGGGCCATGAATTTAACACATTGATAAAGTTGGCCAATAAAGTGGCCAGGACTGTAGGAATGAATTTATGAATATATGTGTAAGTGAACTATATTTTAATATACTGTTAGATTTGAACAGTTGTGTAAATGTTGGATTATAATAATGTAAAAAATGTTTTTGATAAATAAAGATATTTAAAAAAAAAAACCTGAGGTTGGAGGTAGATCAAGGATCGTTGAGTCTATCCAGGTGTTTCCCTCAATATAATCAACTAGTTGTGAATCATCTACAGTAGGTGACCGCGATATTGTGTCAATCTCGCCACATTTCTCTGCGAGATTTGACACCTGCGAGCCCCATCACAGGAGCCAGCACCGAGATGGCTCACTTATCGGGAGAGGAAAACTTTGTTTTCCTTCCGCGATGAGTGACAGGCAGCGCTGACAGCTGTCTGGTATATATCCTGAGGCGGGAACACTGCGCCAATTTTTAAATGAAAAAACCGGCGTGGGTTCCCCCCCAGGATCATACCAGGCCCTTAGGTCTGGCATGGATTGTAAGGGGAACCCCCTACGCCGAAAGATCAGGGTGCCCCCAAATCCATACCAGACCCTTATCCGAGCATGCAGCCCGGCCGGCCAGGAAAGGGGGTGGGGACGAGCGAGGGCCCCCCCCCTCCTGAGCCGTACCAGGCCGCATGCCCTCAACATGGGGGGTGGGTGCCTTGGGGGAGGGGGGGCACGCTGCGGGGCCCCCCCACCCCAAAGCACCTTGTCCCCATGTTGATGAGGACAAGGGCCTCTTCCCGACAACCCTGGCCGTTGGTTGTCAGGGTCTGCGGGTGGGGGGCTTATCAGAATCTGGGAGCCCCCTTTAATAAGGGGGCCCCCAGATCCCGGCCCCCCGCCCTGTGTGAATGAGTATGGGGTACATGGTACCCCTACCCATTCACCTAGGGAAAAGTGTCAATATAAAAAAAACACACTACACAGGTTTTAAGAGTAATTTATTAGTCAGCTCCGGGATCTTCTTCCGACTTCGGGGGTCTCCTTTCGACTTCTCCCGGTGTTCGGCCTCTTCTCCCGGGCCACGCCACTATCTTCTTCCAGCTCTATTGCCAGCGAGGGGCCCAGTCTGCTGCCGCTGTCTCGCCCCCGCTGTCATGTCGCCGCTGTCTCGCCGCTTCTTCTCTTCTTCCCCGATGTTGACACGACGCTCTCTCCGGCTCGCATGCTGTGTGCGAGCTGCGGAGCCATTTATATAGGCGGTGACCCCGCCCCCTTATGACGTCATGGTCCCAGCATGCGCAGGGACTCTGGGGTCATGCCCCCTTATAATAAATTACACAATCTCAAGGTCAGGTACTGTATCTCCATCATTGCACTGGGCTGAGCTCCAATTTTTGCATCATTATTTTTTCCAAAGAACATAAGTTTGAAATTAACTCTTCTTAAAAAGAGACATATATCCTTATAGATTTCATGGAGAGAACCCCAGTCCCCTGCTCAATACAGATAGATGATCCCAACTGAGTGTGTTTTCAGTAAGATTAATGACATTCATGTCTGGCTCTTCTGGAGTCTCATTGTTACCCTGCTCCCTTGCAAAGTAGAGTTCCCCATCCTGGATGAGTTCTGATCCTGTATTTGTCTTATTTCTCTTTCTGTTCCTATTTCTTCTTCTTTTCCTTTTTCTACTATTATCCCTCTGGGGTATCTATATTCACCTTTGGATTCTTGGCTATTATTCCTACCATCTTGTTTGTGGGATCTGTTATGGGATCTACTTCTCCCTCTCTTCCTCTCTAAATCTAGGATGTTACCTGTTTCAAAATCCATCATAGTTACATAGTTACATAGTTAGTCAGGTTGAAAAAGACACAAGTCCATCCAGTTCAACCATAAAAAAAAAATATATATATATTGTGCAATCCAATATACCCAATTCTATACCCACAGTTGATCCAGAGGAAGGCAAAAAACCCCAGCAGAGCATGCTCCAATTTGCTACAGAAGGGGAAAAAATTCCTTCCTGATTCCCCAAGAGGCAATCAGACTTTACCTGGATCAACTTTACCTATATATGCTAGTACCCAGTTATATTATGTACATTTAGGAAAGTATCCAGGCTTTTATTAAAGCAATCTACTGAGCTGGCAAGAACCACCTCTGGCGGGAGTCTATTCCACATTTTCACAGCTCTAATGCCCTGTACACACAATCAGACATTGATCGGATATTCCGACAACAAAATCCATGGATTTTTTTCCGACGGATGTTGGCTCAAACTTGTCTTGCATACACACGGTCGCACAAAGTTGACGGAATTTCCGATCGCCAAGAACGCGGTGACGTACACCTTGTATGACGAGACTAGAAAAGGGCAGTTCTGAACCAAGCGCGGCACCCTTTGGGCTCCTTTTTTTCTAATCTTGTGTTAGTAAAAGTTTGGCGAGAGACGATTCGTGCTTTTTCAGACTCGTGGTTTTCAGATCGTTTTCTGCTGTTCAGTTTGTGCTTGTGGATTTGTATCTGCTCTTCAGTGCGTGCCGTCAGTTCATATTGGATTATTCAGTGCATTCTTGTCCGCTCGTTGCTGTTTTTCAGGTCGCTCTTCACAGGCCTTGCTGTTCTTCAGTGCGTTCTGTTTCTTCATTCTGAGCAGCTGACCGTTTTCTAGCCATGTTGCGTATACTTACTCCTCGTAGAGTTCGTGCTGTGCGGGGGCTTGGTGTTGGGGTCCTTACCTTGACACAAGTCCAGTCCATGAACAGGGTGGGGAGGAGTTCATGGACCAAGAATTGGTTGCTCCAGCATGACCAGTTCTGTCATATGCCTTTGCTCCGTGAGATCCGTCAGAATAATCCTGATGATTTCAGGAACTTTCTCAGTATGACGGACCCCCTTTTTTCACCATTTGTTGGCTTTGCTGACCCCCTATATCAGCAGGCAGGATACCTGCATGAGGCAAGCCATCACTCTGGAAGAGAGGCTAGTCGCCACCCTGCGGTACTTGGCGACGGGGAGAAGCCTGCAGGACTTGAAGTTCTCGACAGGCATCTCCCCCCAGGCTCTGGGGATCATTATCCCAGAGACCTGTTCTGCCATCATCCAGGTCCTGCAGAAGGATTATATTAAGGTAAGATTTTTATCCTTTAACATCACATTTTATTGTATTTAATGTTTGATAATATATTGTATTTCTTTCCTCATTCCCTAATTACCATGATTGGAATATGCTGTGAATGTCCCCTTTGTCCTCATGCATGCTGGATTTTTATGTACTTATTTTTTTTGTCCTTCTTGCATATTTGCCTTCACTTACCTCCCCAGCATGGTCTCCTGGCCCTATAATCACCTCATGTAGTCACTTAACAGTGTATTTTGTCAGCTCCATAGTAGTGCTTTACCCTAAAAACCCCCTAAAATGTTTAAAAATGTGCTTTGTGCTTTAAATTCAGGAGTGCCAGAGGTTTTTTTTTGGGTCCCCAAATCATTTGGAACCCTCCCTCCCCCAACTGCTAAGTCAGCTGATACCAATTCTCTATCTATCCTCAATCATCTATCTGCTGACTTTGCCAAACTCATACACACTATACCCATCTCTTTTGTGCTCAGATTTATGGATGAATTCCCCAAAGCATGTAGTGCAAGGGCCTGCCTGTATACTTTCAAATGGTACTGTTTCAAGTTTTTGTATTCTATTATTATCTTGATAGGTAATAGCAGAATGTCCAAATGTGCTCAAATGTGTACAATGTGTATTTATATCTTTGTATTATGACACTTCTTACCTGTCCAGTGGGCTGTCAATAGAGTAAGTAAGGAGGGGCTGGCCAAAGTAATACACATTATTATTATTTACACATTCATCTCTCAATGAAGTGGAGAGGGTTACCTGTCCAAAAGATCTCCCCCTAAAATGTTAGAAATGGCCCATGAGGGGGGGGGAGATCTGATAGGTGGACCTCATACCTTAGTCTTTCAAAACTCCCTAAAATAAATGTTATACTGATGTTGGCCAAGAATGTTTGTGTCTAATCTGCTTTCCCTGTTTAGGTGATTATTTTTTTTTCTTGTTTGACTCCACAGTTTCCTTCCAACCCAAAGGAATGGCAGACTGTGGCCTCCCACTTTGCCCAGCGGTGGTACTTTCCTAACTGCGAAGGGGCAATTAATGGGAAACACGTCCACCTAGTCCCACCACCCAACTCGGGGTCATACTATTACAACTATAAGGGGTTCAATAGTATTGTGATGTTGGCGGTGGTGTCGGCTACTTATGAGTTCCTGTATGTGGACGTGGGGAAGAATGGCCGGATGTCCGATGGTGGAGTCATCACCCAGACCGAGTTCTACAGGCGTCTCCAGAATGGCAGCTTGGACTTGCCACCTCCAGAAGACAATGTGGAAGGACTCCCATTCGTCTTCGTTGCTGATGAAGCGTTTGCGCTGGGGGACCATCTTATGCGGCCATTCCCTATGAGGACCCTCACCCCGGACCAGAGGGTTTTTAATTACCGGCTGTCCAGAGCCAGAAGAGTGGTGGAGAACACAATTGGAATCATGGCCAGCCGGTTCCGCCTATTTCTTACACCCATACATATGGCGGAGTATAAACTGAATCATATCATCCTGGCGTGCTGTGTTCTACACAACTTTTTAAGGCGAAATTCTGCCAACTATGCTGCCTCAGTTGGGCCTGAGGCTGGAATTCATAATGAACCAACCCTTGAAAGTGGCCGTCCTGGCTTTCCCCCCCTGAGTGCCCGGGAGGTCCGTCTTAGATACCTTGATTACTTTGTGGGTAGGGGGCCATCAATATGCCAGACAATGTCTGAAACATTTTTAAAATAAAAAAATAATTTTAACTATTAAAATCTTTGGTGACATTTACTGCTTGTGTTTCTTTTAACTGACCCTGACAGAAATGTGGTGAGTCCTGAAAATGGCGTGATTGTGTAACATTACAAAGCACTGTTGGGTGTTAGTTACTAAAGGCAAAGACACTGCACTACAAGTGCACTTGAAACTGCACTGAAACGGCACTTGTAGTGCAAAGTGGATTTTCCCTTAGGAAATAACCCCCATTGTCACTGAAAACACCAGTTTGAGCACAACAAACGTTTTGGAGCGTTGAAACAATAATCCACACATTCTTGATTATCAATCTTTTTAATACCAGCACAATCACGTGTGCATTTAGAAAATGTTTTTAAACAAACCAACATGTTTGTTGTATAACAATTTTTTGGGTCACATTACTAAAAGTAGAAATGTCCATTTAAGATAAAACAGGCATGTTTAAAACCAACAAGAAAGACACAAATCTGGAACTTACAAATTGAAGGCAATATCAGACATGAGTATTTATAAACTTTGTTTGATATTGCGTTCAGACGGGGTGAAGTCACCCCTGGAAAAGCCAAATTTTGAGGATGCACACAAATTGCTGAATGTCAACATGTGCTAGCTGCCATCACGGGGGATCAAGGAACGTGTTTTGGGGGTGCAACCCCTTCCTCCCAGCTACTTTATTATTGAGGAAGGGGTTGCACCCCCAAAACGCATACATTGATCTCCCGTGATGGCAGATAGCACATGTTGACACACTGTGTGCATCTACAAAATTTGACTTTTCTCAAATCTGTCAAAAAAGAAGAGAAATTTTGAGATTACAAAAAGCACCAAAGAGGGAAGGGATTTGGAGGTGTTTAAAACTCGCCCTAAAACATCAATGATGTTCTTCATTTTTTTTGAACATCATTGATGTTTTTTTGGATGTTTTCCAAGTCCCTATTACACCCCATGATCTCCCCGATCAGGATCTGTGCACTTTCACTGGTGAAATGCCCTGGATCCACAACATCACGATCACCTAAAAAGATAGAAACAAAAACACACCATGTATTATAAATATGCCGGCATCCATCTCTTACCTGAGCCTGTGGTCGCAGACACTCACCTGTTGTGGTGACAATTTCCACCACATCTCCTTCCTCCTCCACTTCTTCCTGAGGTGGGGGGTCTGTGGTTTCCTCGGATGAGGGGTGTCCTCCGAGTCTTTTCTCCCCTATGTAAAAAAAAAATAGGTATACTTAGCACACAGAAATTTGATGACATAAATAGGAATATGAAACATTGCTTGCAAGTGGGGTACAATTGTTTATTTTGGCAGCGTTCCAAGATGAAGAAAATTTTTTGTCCTTTGTCAAGCTTGAATACTTACCTGTTTTGTACAAGCTTCACAGATGGAGTCGCCCCTATAGTATACATTGGAGCACCTGTGTGGGACCCCCTAATAAAAAAGGTGTTCTTGTGTCCCACACTAGTGCTCCAGTGTCCAGATGTGAAAACTGCTGTTGAGTGTCCTCTCCTTACACAGAATCTAGTTTGCATTTCATTCTAGTTACAAACCCATCTACACAACAAAATTTTTTTAAGTGAAGTAGGCCATAAAAAATGTATTCAGATGCATATGGCCAAAACAATGGTGTTTTCTAGGCCGAACTAACAATGTTTCATACGAATGAACAATGTGCCCATGAACATGAAAGTTGCCATTTTAAACTGGACAACAGTAAAGAAAAGCACATGGAGCAGCAAGAATATAATAAAAATAAAGAATAAGAACACAGCACAACTACTTACTTTTTTGCAGCACTCTCCTGATCCTTCTGTACTGCTCGTGTTCTCTTAATTTGAGGTCCGACCACTGCTTCCTGAGCTGATCCTTGATCCCCAAAATTCCGGTGCAGACTCTTGACCACTTTCGCCATGATCTTGGCCTTTCTGACATTGGGGTTAGGTCCATACTTCCCGTCATAGTCGGCCTTCTTCAGGATGTCGACCATCTCCACCATCTCCACAAAGGACATATTTGATGCCTTAAATTGTCTCCTTCTGGATCGGGACGTTTCAGGCTTCGGGCTTCCCCCCCCCTCCTCGTTGGTGTAATTATCAGACACCTGCTCTGTCTCCGCCATGTGTTCTTCCCCACTGCGACGAACGAGAAGGGGGGGCATAGACTAGAAAGAATGTCAGGGGCGGGTGGAGTTTCACGCATGCACAGTGTCTATAAAGCGTAACACGCGTGCGTAGAGCGTACGATCTCTGAGCAGAGGAAGGACTATCGGAGGTGCCGATCGTGATAACGAAGATAAGATTTAAAATTGGGCCTATACTGCTTCTAGATTGAGGCCTGTATTTGGACAAGTTTAGAAGACTTTAGGCTGACATTAGGGTTTGTCTTGTGTTGTGTCTTGCAGTTAAAATGGATATCATGAAGGATCATGACTTGGCAATCTTCATAGATATTTTCAAGGAGCTGCCCTGTCTGTGGCAGATAAACCACCCTGATTATAAGAACCAAACAAAGAGGAAGGCAGTTCTGGATCATTTGCTGCAATTTGTGAAGCCGGTGATCCCCACGGCAGACATCACCTATTTGAAGATCCTAATTGGTGGCCTGAGGAGCACTTATCTAAGGGAGCACAAGAAGGTCCAGGATTCCCAGAGATCAGGAGCTGCAGATGACATTTATGTCCCCAGGCTGTGGTACTATGACAGACTGCATTTTCTGTCAGACCAGAGTGAACCCAGGCCAGCACTCTCCACTCTTACTTTCACGCTTCCTTCCCCCCCAGCTGAGGCTTCTGACGCCCAACCTGGGCCTTCCAGGCAGCAACATGTAGAGGAGCCCAGCTTGAGCCAGGTATAGCATTCTTCTAAATATTGCTGGTTGTCCAATCAATGATGTTAAGTATATGTTAGTTTGGAGTACTAATTTATATTTGTGATTGATGAAGCAAAAACTAAAACCATGTCCCTTTTTCATACACAGGGAAGTCTCAGCCAGGAGCTGGCCGGGCCAAGTAGGCTGCCCAATACCCAGGTCCCTCCCCTCCGCCTTCAAAGACAAAGTGGCAGGAAGAGGAGTAACCTGGAGGAGGCTGCCATAGGCCTATTTTGGAAGGCTACTGAGGCCCTCAGAACACCCCACAGTGTGGAGGAGGACTTTGCTGCCATAACTGCATGCAAAATGATGCAGATGGAGGAGGGCCAACGACTCCTTTGTGAGTTTTCAATTTTGGAAGCTCTAAATGAGGGGTTGAGGGGCCAAATCACATGTGCAAGCCACATTTGTCAGCTCACCATAGTCCTCCTGCTCCTCCTCCTCCAGGTCCTCCTCCTCCTCCAGGTCCTCCTCCTCCTCCTCCTTCTCCAGGTCATACTCCTCCTTCTGCCACACCTCCAACACCAGAGCCACAGCGTGGAAGCAAGCATCTAAGGAAGACCAGAGAGTGATGGCCCTGGGTTCAGTCTGGTCTGGCCAAATATGCAGCCTCTTGTAGTACCACAGCCTGGGGACATACATGTCATCTGCTGCTTTCAGGATCTCTTGGACTTCTGGACCAGACTGCACTCCCTTACACATGGACTCTTCAGGCCACCAATTTTGCTGTAAAATAATTGATGTCTGCCCTGGGGGTCAAAGGCTTTGCCAACTTATGATGTTTATCCAGCGTTGCCTCCCTTTTTGTTTGGTTCTGAGCCCTTAATAAAGGAATTTTTGTTTCAATTATACTCGCCTATGTGTGTTTTACTTCAAAAAGGACAGTTTGTTTGTGAGGATTCAGATACATTTCAAATATACAATGTGAAATTAACAAGAGACACCATCACCAAACAATTTCCTTGAGATTAATAAATAATACAAGATAATAATGGTGTTGTGGTAACTTGACACACAAAACACACACAAAAATATTATGGAGTAAAAAAAAAATAAAAACAAAAAAAGATCAGCCTTACAAAAAAATACAAACCAAAAAAATAATAATAAATAATAAATAAATAATAATAAATAAAGAAATAAAGAAATAATAAATAATAATAATAATAAAGAAAGAAGTTTGTGAGAAGTCTTGTGTATATTGAGCAGCAAAACTACTTCATTCTTCTAGCATTATAAAGAAGAGAGTGCGCTGTATTAAACTATTTTAAACATTGCAGCCTGACGAAAGTGCTCTATCCATTCCGAATGCTAATTTTACCAGACCGAGCTGTTCCGTCTCGGAATTTCTTCTGAGCATGCGTGGCACTTTGTGCGTCGGAATTGGCCACACACGGTCGAAAATGACACGATCAGATTTTGTTGTCGGAAAATTTTATAGCCTGCTCTCAAACTTTGTGTGTCGGAATGTCCGACAACAAGCTCCGATCGCACATTTTCTGTCGGAAAGTCTGACCGTGTGTACAGGGCATTACTGTGAAGAAACCTTTCTGTATTTGGAGATGAAATCTCTTTTCCTCCAGGCATAAAGAGTGCCCCCTTGTCCTCTGTGTTGACCGTAAAGTGAATAACTCAACACCAAGTTCCCTATATGGACCCCATATGTACAGTATTTATACATGGTGATCATATCCACCCTTAATCTCCTCTTCTCAAAAGAGAATACATTCAGTTCCTCTAATCTTTCCTTATAGCTGAGCTGCTCCTCCATGCCTCTTATCAGTTTGGTTGCCCTACTCTGCACTTTCTCCAGTTCCCCAATATCCTTTTTGAGAACTGGTGCCCAAAACTGAACAGCATATTCCAGATGAGGTCGTATCTCTTTGAATTTTTTTTATGTTTTCCTACTTTCTGTTCTTTTTGGAATTCCTCTACTTCCTTTTTCAGTCTTTCATTAAATTTACTAAACTCATCTAGATCCTGATATTCATCAAGTGACCCTATGCTATCCTTTAGCTGCACCTCCAGATCCTGTAGCTGTATTCCTTCCTCATCAACAATCAGCTCAATCATATGCAGTCCATGTTTGACAGACTCCTCAGTCCAAACTTTCAGGAATCTGTCATTATGGAGATGGTCATACCTGCTTCTAGGTATGCCTCCAAGGCATATTGCATTAGGGTGCGCAGCCTATTGCATTAGGGTGTGCACCCCAAAGCTCAAACAGACAAAAGTATTGGGACGCCTGCCTTTACACACACAGGAACTTTAATGGCATTCCAGTCTTGGTCTGCAGCGGTCAATATTGAGTTGGTCCACCCTTTGCAGCTATAACAGCTTCTACTCTTCTGGGAAGGCTGTCCACAAGGTTTAGGAGGGTGTCTATGGGAAGGTTTGACCATTCTTCCAGAAGAGCATTTGTGAGGTCAGGCACTGATGTTGGATGAGAAGGCCTGGCTCGCCGTCTCTGTTCTAATTCATCCCAAAGGTGTTCTATCAGGTTGAGGTCAGGACTCTGGGCAGGACAGTCAAGTTCCTCCACCCCAAACTCACTCATCCATGTCTTTATAGACCTTGCTTTGTACACTGGTCCAAATCATTTGGTGGAGGGGGGATTATGGTGTGGGGTTGATTTTCAGGGGTTGGTCTTGGCCCCTTAGTTCCAGTGAAGGGAACTCTTAAGGTGTCAGTATACCAAAACATTTTGGACAATTTCATGCTCCCAACTTTGTGGGAGGAGTTTGGGTACGGCCCCTTCCTGTTCCAACATGACTGCTCACCAGTGCACAAAGCAAAGTCCATAAAGACATGGGTGGTGGAAAATTACCTTCAAGTGCAAAAATTCACATTATAATAGTAACTAAAACATCTAAAATTAAGTGTAACAATCTAAAAAATAAAAATTCCAAGATGCTATAATGGTGGGAACCTCCCAACAAAAAGGTTGTTTCACTTGCGATTAATCTGTATAGTAAATACTATAGGAGGGGTTTCCACCATCCCTGCTAAGCTTATTTTTATACAATATGTTTTATTTTCAGCTTGATGTGTATTATGTGAAGTTACATATCACAGAGATCGGTATTGTGATAATATTAAAGTTTATTGAGATTTCCATACATTAGAGGATTCCATCATTGTTGTTAAGTTATTGATCAGTAAGTTAGTGCTGCACTTTTTTTTTTGTAGTGTGGGAACACATAACAGTGCTTACTGGCAAGCCTTTCAATTACACTTTTTTATTTTACCTCCAGTAGTTTATTGTAAATAGTAGTGTGGTGATTACCTGTTATACTAAAATCGGCATGTGGCATTAATAAACAACAGATTTCAGTTGTGCCCCACCAGGCTGGCACCCCCTTGGACAATGTGCCTGATGGCTGAGTTCATCACCCCGATCCCTGCACTCAGTGCACTGATGGGCACTGATTAACAGCACTGATAAGTGGCACTGATTGGCACTGACAGGTGGCACTCATTTGCACTGGTGTGGAACTGACTGGCACTGACAGGTGGCACTGATTGGAAGCACTGATTGGCACTGACAGGCGGCACTGGCACTGATTGGCACTGACAGGTAACACTGATTGGAAGTACTGATTGGCACTGCCAGATGGCACTGATTGGAAGCACTGGCACTGACAGGTATCACTGATTGGCACTTGGTGGCACTGATTGGAAGCACTGATTGGCACTGATAATTATTGGCAATAACAGGTGGCACTGATTTGAAGCACCAATTGCCGCTGACAGGTGGCACTGGCATTGATTGGCACTGACAGGTGGCACTGATTTTAAGCACTGATAGGTGGCACTCATTGGCACTGACAGGTGACACTGATTGGAAGCACTTGGCACTCATAAGCACTAACAGGTGGCACTGACTGGAAGCACTAATTGGCACTGACAGGTGGCACTGGCACTGATTGGCACTGACAGGTGGCACTGACTGGAAGCACTAATTGTCACCAATTGGGACTCATTGGCAGTGACAGGTGGCACTGATTGGAAGCACTAATTGGCACTGACAAGTGGTGCTGGCACTGATTGGCACTGACAGGTGGCACTGATTGGAAGCACTGATAGGTGGCACTGATTGGCACTCATTGGCACTGACAGGTGGCACTGATTGGAAGCACTAATTGGCACTGACAAACTGACAGGCAACACTGGCACTGATTGGCACTGACAGGTAACACTGATTGGAAGTACTGATTGGCACTGCCAGATGGCACTGGTTGGAAGCACTGGCACTGACAGGTGGCACTGATTGGCACTCGGTGGCACTGATTGGAAGCACTGTTTGGCACTGATAATGATTGGCAATAACAGGTGGCAGTGATTGAAAGCACCAATTGCCACTGACAGGTGGCACTGGCATTGATTGGCACTGACAGGTGGCACTGATTTTAAGCACTGATAGGTGGCACTCATTGGCACTGACAGGTGGCACTGATTGGAAGCACTTGGCACTCATTAGCACTAACAGGTGGCACTGACTGGAAGCACTTATTGGCACTGACAGGTGGCACTGGCACTGATTGGCTCTGATAGGTGCCACTGATTGGAAGCACTGATAGGTGGCACTGATTGGCACTCATTGGCACTGACAGGTGGCACTGATTGGAAGCACTAATTTGCACTGACAAACTGACAGGCGGCACTGGCCACTGACAGGTGGCACTGATTGGCACAGACAGGTGGCATTAGTTGGAAGCACTGACAGAGGAGAGGGGGGGTTTCCAGGGGTGCACCTAGAGCATTTGGCACCCGGGACAGATCCTATATCTAGCATCCCCCACCCCACATTAAAATGTAAAAACACCCCATTGTGCCTCCTATACCTCTGCATCCTTCAATATCTCTTTGTCACTACTGTGTACCCCCTCTCCACAACTGCACCTCTGGACCCCCTTACATCACACATCACCCTGCACCTCTGGACCCCTTTACATTACACAGCACTGTGCACCACTGGACCCCTTTACATTACACAGGACCCTGTATCACTGCACCCCTTTACATTACACAGGACCCTGTATCACTGCACCCCTTTACATTACACAGGACCCTGTACCACTGGACCCCTTTACATTACACAGCACCCTGCACCACTGGACCCCTTTACATTATACAGGACACTGCACCACTGGACCCCTTTACATTACACAGCACCCTGCACCTCTGGACCCCTTTACATTACACAGCCCCCCCTTCAGCACAGACCCCTCATTCAGCACATACTGTGCATGCAGTTACCATACAGGACAGTGTCACACTGAGCAGATCTTTCAAGCCCCAATATCGGCACAATGTTATACTGACTCACAGGCAGTGCTGGGTACACATTGCACATCAAATACAGATGGCATGGGGATAAACACTGCTCGTGGGATTAGGGTGTGCCCAGGCACACCCGGCACACCCCGTGGGCACGCCTATGCTCCATGGAGATTATATTCCACTTCCTTTTCAGGTGTTTAATAGTTAAATTAGTTAAATGTTTCCTGAATAGCTGCCTGAATTCATTTTGACGTTTAGGGGCATTTTGTTTGTCCCTACTGAACACCGATCTAATATCTTGTTCCATTCCACTATCAATACGAAATGCCATGTCTTTTATTAGTCTCTATACCTGAACAAAAATATATACAATGCAACAACACAC
Organism: Aquarana catesbeiana; assembly: GCA_037953035.1. NCBI lineage: Eukaryota > Metazoa > Chordata > Amphibia > Anura > Ranidae > Aquarana > Aquarana catesbeiana. Next base: position 1,546,907 of record JBBHAA010002058.1, read on the forward strand.
CTTGTACAAACTTAAAATCAAATTGAAGAGGGGAAAGAAGATGAAAAACAACAAAGAGGGCTTGCCAAACTGTGTGTACTAAATTCCTATAGAAACAACAGTAAGGTACGGGAAAATGGGGGGTGGTTCTCTCACTCTCTCACTCTCTCTCTCTCGATAATCTCAAAGGGAAGATATATAATTTACACCATACAAAGTGCTAAATATCCACGAACAATCTTGGTAAAAATGGTAGGACATGACCACATAACGGAAGGAACAATAGGTAACTATACAGTATATGCAAGAAATCGGGAATAAATGGGAATCCCTCCTTATATAAATATGCAGAGCTCACCAAATAAATATGGGGGGGTGTAATCAGTAATATACTATACCAACAAACAAAAAATAAAAAACACAAAGACTTCTACACACCCTAAAGAGTTAAACGACAAAAAAGATTTCTTGCTTAAGAAAGCGATGTACAACAATTTATTAGCAAAATGACCCAACCCCCCCTAATATACTTCAACCGTGCCCAAAAATATTCCTCTTAAAACCAGAAACACTATGAAGGGCAACAATACCCCTCATGAGACCGAGGGTCAAAAAAATTGCAAAAAACCCCACAATAGGCACGCCCACCCTCCCCAATGCAAAGCACCCCCCTTAATTCCTATTTGATGGCTCAAAGCCAGCCAAAACTGGATCCCTGCAGCTTGACATATGTCAGACTATCCCATTACAGGGTCTACACAGACATACACGGCTCCGCTTTAGGAACGAGCTGCATGGATCCTGTTTTAGCTAGCTTCGAGCCATCATATAGGAATTAAATTGTTTTGACCCTCGGTTTCACGAGGGGTATTTTTGCCCTTCATAGTGTGTCTGGTTTTAAGAGGAATATTTTTGGGGAGGGGGTTGGGTCATTGTGCTAATAAATTGTTGTACATCACTTTTTTAAGCAATAAATCTTTTTTTGTAGTTTAACTATTTAGGGTGTGTAGAAGTCTTTGTGTTTTTTATTTTTTGTTTGTTGGAATTTTACATGGAAGTCTATGGGAGTTGTGCAGCACAAACATCACCCTAAAGTAGTGCAGGAAGAGTTTTCTTTTGTTGCAGTGACTTAAAATGCAGCAATTAAGACAACACCCAATAAAATCTTTGTGTTTTGCTTGACCTGCGACTTTACATGTCATCAGAATGTCGCAGGAAAATTGCTGTAGTGTGAACCAGGGCTTAGGGCTGAGGAAAGTGTGAGTTTCCCAGGACTTCTAACAAGTGTGGTAGATGGAGAACATGTCTGATAATCACCGTTATACTGTATGCAGGTTCCTGCCCATTCTCTGAATTCAGTTAGGATATCCTCACACTCACTTACCTGACCTTCTGACTCCTGTGTAGGAATGGAGATAGAAGTTTCTGGATCTCTGGACCCACAGTGAGATATTCAAAATGTAAAGACTGAAAACTTTCTCTCTTCAAAGTCTTCAAACAATAGTTCAGCTGCTTGGAATAACTCCTCTTCATCCACAAGTGATCAGTACGTGAGCCCAATAGGTTCAAACTTGTACAACCAGACATGACTCTCCTAATGAAGTCCTCATCCTGAGTCTCATACAGACAGAAGATGGTCTGAGTAGGGAAAGTCTGCTTGATGTCCTTCATGGCCCATTTTATGATTGCAGGTTTGGCTCGGAGTGAGATGGTGATTCCTGTGATCTCTGAGAATTTCTTCACCTGATTTTCATTTAAGAGACCAAACAGGAATTGTACAGATAATGCTAAATGTGAGTGATAGAAACTGAGTTCATGGAGTGATTTCCCTTTACAGATCCCTGGGAGGAAAGTACGTTTCATAAATCCAAACCAACCATCATTCATCCCATAATAGAGAGCAGCAAGGAACTCCTGTACACTCAGGTGGATGAAGCTGTAGCAGGACTGGGTACGGACGTCCCAATGAAAGATGTTCTCATTCAGAAATACAGACTCCACCTCATCCAGAGAAAGTCCATGTCTTTCTAGATCTTTCTTCTCAAATAAGATTTGTTGGTTCAGAACTCCCTGATTGGCCAGAGCACACAGCTTCTTCAGACAGGTTTTTTTCCTGCGTACAGACTTCTCCTTCTTGCTGTGATGGGTTAGTAAAACCTCCAGGTAGAGAAGGTAAATTGAAGTCATTGTATTACACTGAATTAAAGCCAAATCTTTTCTTATTTCTTGTTTCATTACAGTGCAGACAATCCAGCATGTGATGGGGACGGCACACATGGTGTACACAACGTCATTGTCTTTTATTATACTGAGAACCTTGCCTGCATCTTCTTTATTTCCAAAGAATTTATGGACATATTCCTCTCGATCGTCCCTTGTAAAACCCTGGATTTCCACATTGCGAGAATCATCGATGAATGTGTTAAGTTTCTTCATGGCCAGTGACCTTGTGGTGATGATCAGAGAAGATTGTGGGAGAACCTCTCTCATGAACAAGCTTTGGAAAATTATTTCTTTGTGGGTTTCCATAGAAATGTCAAGCCAACCCTCAGATTTCTCCTGCGGAGTCCACCTCAGTTCATCAAACCCATCAACTATGGTGAGAAGTTTTCTCTGACTTCCAGGATCCTTCAGAATAGACACCAGGTCTTCTGAACTCAGTCTGCAGGTTCTGGATAAAAGTCCCACAAGACTTATGTTTCCAGGGATGGTGTTGATTTCTCTACACCTCAGATAAAACACAAAATCAAACTTGTCTTGGTAGAGATCCCCAGAGGCCCAGTCCAGCATGATCTTCTTGGAGGTCATTGTTTTTCCTATCCCAGCAGGTCCTTGTAAAACCACAATCTTAGGGATAATCGCATATTCATCAGGGTCAAAGAGGGCCTGAATTGTGATTGGGGATCTTTTCCCCATGATCTGTAGATATCTTCTACCTGAACTCTTTATTTCTTCTTCTTTTCCAAACTTATTCTGGTGTCTGTTTATCATCAATAAATTGGTGAATCTTTCATTTAGATGAACACGGGAATTATATTCTAGAATCCTCTGGAACCTCTCTTTCATAGACTCTCTGTGTTCCTTACCGATATCTTTATGAGAGAAAAGAGAATATTTTATTCCTCATACACACATGAAATAGTATTTATAAGACAGAGTTGGAAATATTGTATTCTAACCATAAACTCGAATAATGGGACCTTAAAAGAAGATATCCAATGAAATACAGGAGTACTGTGGAAGCATCCAAACTATGGACACACCATCCATATGAGAGGAGTAACTAGAACCTTTAGGGCCCCGGTGCAAAAAACCATGAAGAGCCAATATGACTGCTGCTGCCCTTTCCATCAGTCCCAGGCCCTTTCCTCCAAGAGTGGGGCTCTTCCCTCTGAGACAGGGGCTCTTTCTCTAGCCTTTTCCACTTGTTCCTGTTGTGGGCCCATTATAAGCTCTGGTTCACACTGCTGCGACTCATCATGTGACTTGCAACACAAAGTCGCATGACAAGTCAAAACACATTCATTTCAATGGGTGCTGTCATAATCAAGGCAACTCAAGTCACAGCATTAAAGAAAAAGGATCCTGCAATACCTTTCTGTGACTTTGGTGTGATTTGAGTGCCATAGACCACAATGTTCAATCACAGAATTGCAAGCAAGTCACAAGGAAATTGCAAGCAAGTTGCAAAATGTTGGGATCACAGAAGTGTGAACTGAACCCATGTTCTGAAGTGGGCCCCCTTTCTGCCATCTTGGCCCCCCTACAAGGGTGGAATGCCAGGGCCTGGTCTCAAGTGCAACCTTTGTGACCCTGGTAGTACCACCACTGATCCAGACTACAACAGAACAAAATCGTAAAAAATGAAACAGAAAGGACCAAACATAGATAACACCACATCCCAGGTAAATATTGATAAAGAGAAATGGACTTTAAGGCTTGTTAAGCTTCTGGACTTTTTTGGTGTGTTGAGTTTGCAATGTTTAGAACATATCAATTCAAAGGTGATGTTTTATTAAAATCAAAGATTTTATTTAAACAACTTTTTAAGAGAAAGGGAATATAATATCAAATAGAAATACAGAAATTTAATAAAATATAATGACACATCATGATAAGAATAAACACTTTTCTCAACATGTTTTGCTCATTAGAGCTTCTTCAGGAGATTTAGCATGTGGCATCATTGTTGTACTAAAGATTACATAAAGAAACAAAAGAGAAAGAGAGATCAATTGATTGTTAATTGCATCATTTGTTTAGGTATACATTTTTGCATTTAAACAGAAGGGGAACTTGTATATATAAATAAATATGAACAATATTTGGTATTATCGAAACATGCTATAAGAACAAAGGGTCTACAGTTCATATACACACAAAGTATTGGATTGCTATGTTGAAAAAGGAAATCTTACCTAAAAAATGTATTACACTCAATGCTAGTAATCCTAGATGCTTAGAGTTCTACTCCATGGATAGTCTACCCCAGTGACTCAAACGCCTCGTGGAAGTTTGCAGAGATAATACAAAGGCGATCAAAGTTGGAGAAAGTCCTTACTGGTGAGAGAAGGACCAATGAGGAAAAAATTGATGACAAAAATATATGCACATATATACATGCATGTAGTATATTATATTATATTTTTGCTAAATCAAAATAATGGGGTAATAATATCTCAAATAAATAAGAAAAAAATATTATTTTGAAAGTTACCTCAACGGCGTTAATTAGTAGAATCAAGCTAATTCGATAGTCCCATCCACAGTGTTAATTGGACAAAAGACACTTTGAAAGGCGGATGTATAGGAGTGGAAATAGCGTAATGGGTCACAAGTATTGAGGGAGACCTGGAGAGGGAGGGGGCCAGCACCCACCCAGTTTCAACCAGACCCTAAAACGTAATGGTGAAAGAAAGAAATAAAGGGTTGAATGTATTGATTGTTAAAAAGGAAAAGAGGGTATCATATAAGGGGTCAGGCGGCTGCTTTTTCATAACGCAACGTAGACCTACCTCAATGAAGCAATGAGTAAGGGTTGGGGGAAGTGCACCAGAGAATGAGAGCTCCTTCCGTCTTGTCCTGGATGTGTCCATCAGAGGCGTGATGGGGAAATAGGGAGGGATTCCCCGTATTTGTACTAAACTCCGGCGCTGCGGTGTCTGTCATCACCGCCGCACTGCAGACATAAGGAGAGTGTTACTGTGCATGCGCCCGCACACACAAGCATGGCGTCAGGGCTGTGCCTATGACGCGTAGTCACTGATTGCCATGTTGAAAAGTCTGTTGCCCTAAGATGGAAGGAGGAAGGCAAAAAGGCACAGGAGAGAGTGAGACCGGGTCGAAAACAAATTGATCACAGGATCAGACCTCTTGGCGGCATGGAAAAAATAAAAAAAGAGGGGAGGGTGTGATGGCGAGAGGTGGAAAAGGGCGCATATTAACACATAGAGGGCACTGACGATGGAGGTCATTGATTAGGGACCATACATCAGGAGCTCCCCGGGCATCCGTGCAAACTAAAAAAAGGGAAAGAGGCTTGAAATTGGGAGAAGACATGGCATGGAGAGAAAATTTAATAATTGTAAAAATGAAAATTATGCATGAGATTGGATAATCAAGAATGAATTACATACATATATACATTTATTGAATATCTATTTTTTGTAGGCCACACAATTTGGCACAACATGAATTTGGAAAAACTCAAAAGATATCAAATAAGATTTGAAAAAAAAAACACACATAGTCTAAAGCAGGGGTCTCAAACTGGCGGCCCTCCAGCTGTTGCAAAACTACAAGTCCCAGCATTCCTCTGCCTGTGGGAGTCATGCTTGTAACTGTGAGTCTTGCAATGCCTCATGGGACTTGTAGTTTCACAACAGCTGGAGGGCCGCCAGTTTGAGACCCCTGGTCTAAAGAAATGGCTTAAAACTGAAGGCGTCATTAAGACCGGGATATTGAAGAGCACATAAATTTGAGATCCACTTTGCCTCCCGTTGTAATAAGATCTGGTCATAATACCCTCCTCTTACATTGGGGGAACATGTTCGAGGGCTGTAAAGTGCATCATAGTGTCATCAAATTGATGGAAGAGGCCCATATGCCGACTGATGGGTGTCCATCTTCTTTTTAGAGACTAAGGAGACATGGTCTCTGATACAGTGAAAGAATGGACGTTTTGTTTTTCCCACATAGAAGGCATTACAGCCACAGGTCATCAGGTAGACAATCCCAACTGATTGACAGGTGACTGAAAATTTGGGAAAATAGGTGCAACCATTTGGGAGAGCCACACTCCGTGGTGCATGGATATATCTGCAGAAGCCACATTTATGACAGGTTCTGGTACCTTTTGCTTTAATTGGTGATGATGGGGGGTGAAGCATAGTGGCTATGTACAATTTTGTCTTTAATGGATCATGATCGTCTGTAGGTTATTTCAGGATAGTTCTTTAAATGTTTGGAAACACGTGGGTCCCCCATAAGTAGGTACCAATATCTTTGCACTTTGCATCAGATCACATATTTGTTTGTGTTGTCCAGAGTATCTGGTGATTAGTCTTAGTCCTGAAGTTGATTTTGGAGTTGGGAGGCCATGGATGAGGTCAGATCTGTTCTGTTTTTTGGCCCTAGCATAGGCCTTTTTAGGCACTTATTGCTATAGCCACAAAGTTTTAAACGGTTTTGTAGAACCCTGGCTTCCTGCTCAAAATGATTGTTTTCACTACAATTCCTCCTGAGAAGGAGATATTGTCCATAAGGTATGTTAGTGATCAGGGATGGAGGATGTGAGCTGGTAGCATGGAGGAGTGAGTTACCCTCTGAGGGTTTGCGATAAAGTGTGGTACCTATGGTTCTATCTTCATTGATGAAGATTTGTATGTCTAGGAAAGTCAGCCTGCCTTGGCTGGCTTCCATGGTGAAAGTGAGATTGTATTGATTTGATTTCAAACTCTCAAAAAAGAGAGATAAATCATCACAGGAAACTGTCCATACAAAGAAAATATCGTCAATGTATCGTCTCCAAATTGGTATCAATTCAAAAAACTGCTGCAAATCATCGTCAAAAGATAAGTCACACTCCCACCCCCCCAGAAACAGGTTTGCAAAGGAAGGAGCACAATTAGTTCCCATGGCTACTCCCTGTATCTGGAGGTAGTGGGAGCGTTCAAAAATGAAGACATTGTTGTAGAGGATAAATCGCAAAAGGTCCAAAATAAATTGATTATAAGCTGGAGGTGCCTCACTATTGAGTGAGATGAAACCCTCTACAACCCCAATAACCCTATCATGGGGGATGGAGTTGTAGAGGGCCTCTACATCTAGACAGACCAGCCACGCACCAGTGGGAAGAGCCAGACCATCAAGGGCTTTGAGAAGTTCTCTAGTATCTTGTAGATAAGAAGCTAGGTCTTCCACGTGAGGTCTGAGATAGTCATCAACCATTTGACTTGCCTTTTCGGTCAAACTGACACGATAGGGTGGCCTGGGTTTTTTTTTTAAATCCTTGTGGATTTTAGGAAGTGCATACAGTGTGGGTGTGCATGGAAAGGGAACATTGAGAAATTCCCAGGTATGTTTATTAATTAGGCCCTGATGGTAAGCTGACTCAATTATTTGTCGATAGCGGATAGCCATAAGTTGTATATGACTGTCCCATATTTTTTTATACCAATGTCGGTTGTTTAGCAATCACATCACTATAGATTCATATTGATAACATTCCATGATGACAAGGTTGCCCCCCTTATCAGAGGGTTTGATAACTAAGTTTTGATTCTTTTGTAGAGAGGATAAGGCTTCTATTTGGGAAGGTGTTAAATTTGAGTCATGGAGCCCCTTCCATTTTGTTTTTTTTATTTCCTCAGTGACTTGTTGAGTAAATGCCCAGACATTTGGATTCCCATGTAGAGAACCGGGAAGGTTTTGATTTTGGTTTATAATCTTTGGGTTGAGAAATAGCTGGAGATGGAAATTTGATTTGCGAAGGGGTAAAGGAAATAGCGGAAGCAGGTGAATCCAAGAAAAGAGATTCAGCCTCCACGATATCTGTTTGGTCAATGTGTCCCTCGTCTCATAACTCCATTAGATCTTCTAAGGCCTTGATGTCATTTAGGCTGGGAGTTTGAGGGGGGGTTGAGGTTTGGGGATTGGTAATGCGTCAGGTGGTGGCTTGGATTTGTCAAATGAAATGCAAGTTTTCTTGCGAATAAATTGAGATCCTTAATTAACTCAAATTGATCAATTATCTGTGTTGGACAAAAGGTTAACCCTAGTTCCAAGACAGAAACTTGATCAGGTGTAAGGGAAATAGATGAGAGATTAACTAAACGGAACTGACGGAAATGTGAATGCACTTCTGGATCCATCTAAACGAACCATGAGTACAGGCCGGGATCCGATGAGCAGCAGAGCCACCACGGCCAAAAATAACGCTGTCACTAACGCACCGAATCACCGGGAATCTGTCAGCAATATACGTTTAGCTAACTCACTTCCCACACAATCTGCACTTCTGCAAGTAAGTAATATTAATGATATCACACAGTTGGATTTTCGCCCAGCCCCTATTTTCACGCAACCAGTGCACGACCAAAAGAAAACCATGGGCACAAAAGGTTTGAGATAGTTAATCTCTCATCTATTTCTCTTACACCCGATCAAGTTTCTGTCTTGGAACTAGGGTTATCTTTTTGTCCAACACAGAAAATTGATCAATTTGAGTTAAGGATCTCAATTTATTTGCAAGAAAACTTATGCTTCGCATTTCATTTGACAAATCCAAGCCACCACCTGACGCATTACCAATCCCCAAACCTCAACCCCCCTCAAACTCCCAGCCTAAATGACATCAAGGCCTTAGAAGATCTAATGGAGTTATGGGATGAGGGACACATTGACCAAACAGATATCACGGAAGCTGAATGTCTTTTCTTGGATTCACCTGCTTCTGCTATTTCCTTTACCCCTTTCGCAAATCCAATTCCCATCTCCGGCTATTTCTCAACCCAAAGATTATAAATCAAAATCAAAACCTTCCCGGCTCTACATGGGAATCCAAATGTCTGGGCATTTACCCAACAAGTCACTGAGGAAATCAAAAAAACAAAATGGAAGGGGCTCCATGACTCAAATTTAACACCTTCCCAAATAGAAGCCTTATCCTCTCTACAAAAGAATCAAAACTTAGTTATCAAACCCTCTGATAAGGGGGGCAACCTTGTCATCATGGAATGTTATCAATACGAATCTATGATAATGCGATTGCTAAACAACCGACATTGGTATAAAAAAATATGGGACAGTCATATACAACTTATGGCTATCCGCTATTGACAATTAATTGGGTCAGCTTACCATCAGGGCCTAATTAAAAAACAAACCTGGGAATTTCTCAATGTTCCCTTTCCACGCACACCCACACTGTATGCACTTCCCAAAATCCACAAGGATTTAAAAAAAACCCAGGCCGCCCTATCATGTCAGGGAACGATTGTTTGACTGAAAAGGCAAGTCAAATGGTTGACGACTATCTCAGACCTCACATGGAAGACCTAGCTTCTTATCTACAAGATACTAGAGAACTTCTCAAAGCCCTTGATGGTCTGGCTCTGCCCACTGGGGCATGGTTGGTCTGTCTAGATGTACAGCCCCTCTTCAATGCCATCCCCCATGATAGGGGTATTGGGGTTGTAGAGGGTTTCATCTAACTCAATAGTGAGGCAGCTGCAGCTTATAATCAATTTATTTTGGACCTTTTGCGATTTATCCTACACAACAATGTCTTAATTTTTTAACACTCCCACTCCCTCCAGATACAGGGAGTAGCCATGGGAACTAAATGTGCTCCATCCTATGCAAACCTGTATCTGGGGGGGTGGGAGTGTGACTTATCTTTTGACGATGATTTGCAGCAGTTTTTTGAATTGATACCAATTTGGAGACGATACATTGACGATATTTTCTTTGTATGGACAGAATCCCGTGATGATTTATCTCTCTTTTTTGAGAGTTTGAAATCAAATCAATACAATCTCACTTTCACCATGGAAGCCAGCCAAGACAGGCTGACTTTCCTAGACATACAAATCTTCATCAATGAAGATAGAACCATAGGTACCACACTTTATCGCAAACCCTCAGCGGGTAACTCACTCCTCCATGCTACCAGCTCACATCCTCCATCCCTGATCACTAACATACCTTATGGACAATATCTCCGTCCCAGGAGGAATTGTAGTAAAAACAATAATTTTGAGCAGGAAGCCAGGGTTCTACAAAACCGTTTAAAACTTTGTGGCTATAGCAATAAGTGCCTAAAAAAGGCCTATGCTAGGGCCAAAAAACAGAACAGATCTGACCTCATCCATGGCCTCCCAACTCCAAAATCAACTTCAAGACTAATGCTGGCCATACACTATACGAAAAATCGGCCGAAAAATCGTTCGTATGGACACTTCGTTCGTTTTTCGGCAAGTTAGTGGGTACAAATCGATAATCGTTTGTGATGTTTTTGTGGAAAAAAAACGAACGGCATGTTTGGAAAATTTCTGCCGAACGTACGATAAATTGCAAGGTTAATGTGTTTCCCGTCCGAACTGCCTGCACTAGGTATATGTAAAAAAACGAACACAAAATTATTTATTCATGTCCACTGAACAGATTATCGGTCATTATATGATGGCACGATCGTTTGCGGTCACGGTCGAACGTTCGTTTTTCGAAAAGGGGTTCGGCCGATTTTCTGTATAGTGTATGGCCAGCATAAGACTAATCACCAGATACTCTGGACAACACAAACAAATACGTGATGCAAAGTGCAAAGGCACTGGTACCTCCTTATGGGGGACCCACGTGTTTCCAAACATTTAAAAAACTATCCCGAAATAACCTACAGACGATCACGAACCATTAAAGACAAAATTGTACATAGCCACTATGTACTATGTCCACTATGTACCCCCCATCATCACCAATGAAAGCAAAAGGTACCAGACCCTAAAGACTATGTGTTTTTTTTTTTTTAATCTTATTTGATATCTTTTGAGTTTTTCCAAATTCATGTTGTGCCAAATTGTGTGGCCTAGCTACAAAAAATAGATATTCAATAAATGTATATATGTATGTAATTCTTTCTTGATTATCCAATCTCATGCATAATTTTCATTTTTACAATTATTAAATTTTCTCTCCATGCCATGTCTTCTCCCAATTTCAAGCCTCTTTCCCTTTTTTTAGTTTGCACGGATACCCGGGGAGCTCCTGATGTATGGTCCCTAATCAATGACCTCCATCGTCAGTGCCCTCTATGTGTTAATATGCGCCCTTTTCCACCTCTCGCCATCACGCCCTCCCCTCCTATTTTATTTTTTCCATCCCCTTTCCTTAGCCTCGAGGTCTGATCCCATGATCGATTTGTTTTCGACCCGGTCTCACTTTCTCCTGTGCCTTTTTGCCTTCCTCCTTCCATCTTAGGGCAAAGGACTTTTCAACATGGCGATCAGTGACTACGCGTCATAGGCGCAGCCCTGACGCCATGCTTGTGTGTGCGGGCGCATGCACAGTAACACTCTCCTTACGTCCGCGGCGGTGATGACAGACACCGCAGCGCCGGAGTTTAGTACAAATACAGGGAATCCCTCCCTATTTCCCCATCACTCCTCTGCTGGACACATCCAGGACAAGACGGAAGGAGCTCTCATTCTCTGGTGCACTTCCCCCAACCCTTACTCATTGCTTCATTGAGGTAGGTCTACGTTGCGTTATGAAAAAGCAGCCGCCTGACCCCTTATATGATACCCTCTTTTCCTTTTTAAACAATCAATACATTCAACACTTTTTTCTTTCTTTCACCATTACGTTTTAGGGTCTGGTTGAAACTGGGTGGGTGCTGGCCCCCTCCCTCTCCAGGTCTCCCTCAATACTTGTGACCCATTACGCTATTTCCACTCCTATACATCCGCCTTTTAAAGTGTCTTTTGTCCAATTAACACTGTGGATGGGACTATCGAATTAGCTTGATTCTACTAATTAACGCCGTTGAGGTAACTTTCAAAATAATAATATTTTTTTATTTATTTGCAATATTATTACCCCATTATTTTGATTTAACAAAAATATAACATAATATACTACATGCATGTATATATGTGCATATATTTTTGTCATTAATTTTATCCTCATTGGTCCTTCTCTCACCAGTAAGGACTTTCTCCAACTTTGATTGCCTTTGTATTATCTCTGCAAACTTCCACATGAGGCGTTGAGTCACTGGGGTAGACTATCCATGGAGTAGAACCCTAAGCATCTAGGATTACTAGCATTGAGTGTAATACATTTTTTAGGTAAGATTCCCTTTTTCAACATAGCAGTCCAATACTTTTTGTGTATATGAAATGTAGACCCTTTGCTCTTATACTATGTTTCCATAATACCAAATATAGTTCATTTTTTTATATATACAAGTTCCCCTTCTGTTTAAATGCAAAAATGTATACCTAAACGAATGATGCAATTAACAATCAATTGATCTCTCTTTCTCTTTTGTTTTTCTTTCTTTTTTATGTAATCTTTAGTAAAACAATGATGCCACATGCTAAATCTCCTGAAGATCTCTATAGAGCTAAACATGTTGAGAAAAGTGGTATTCTTATTATGATGTGTTATTATATTTTATTATATTTCTGTATTTCTATTTGATATTATATTCCCCTTCTCTTAAAAAGTTGTTTAAATAACATCTTTGGTTTTAATAAAACATCACCTTTGAATTGATATGTTCTAAACATTGCAAATTCAACACACCAAAAAATTCCCGAGGCTTAACAAGCCTTAAAGCGGTTGTCTACCCGCTGTCTTTTTTTTTTTCTACACCTGTAAGGGAAAAGGCATTATGAGCTAGTATGCACCGCATACTAGCTCATTATGAGATACTTACCCTAGAACGAGGCGCCGGCATCTCAGCTGTTTCACGCCGAGGGAGCTGACATCTCCCCTCGGCGTGTCTTCCGGGTACCGCGGCTCCGGCGCTGTGAGTGGCCGGAGCCGCAATGTCATCACTCCCGCGCATGCGCGTGGGAGACTTCTGCCCGGCAAGCTCCGGAGTTTGCCGGGCTGTCAGCCGAGAATCCCCTGTGCGCATGCGCTGCTGCAGTCAGCGGCTCATTGTGAGGGGAATATCTCCTAAACCTTACAGGTTTAGGAGATATTTTTTTTACCTACAGGTAAGCCTTATTATAGGCTTACCTGTAGGTAAACGTTAAAAATAATGGTATACAACCGCTTTAAAGTCCATTTCTCTTTACAACAGAACAAAATGTTCATCCAGAAGAGATTTCATATGACATGTGGATGTCCTACTAACCTGAGTGTCCGTTGTCATGTGTCATCATCTTCAGTTTGGCTGGAAATAAGATTAGGGAAGTGATTAGTCCTGACAAACCTCTGAAATGTATAAAATAATAACTAAGAGAGTTATTAGTGTAGCAGATCCTCCCAGACACCATCATCCCACCAACCCTCTGTAGATTGGAGTCTCTCCTCCTCCAGGTGGGAGTCTTTGTCTGCCTGGTAACATCTCAGCACATTGCAGTGACATGTGACCATGGTGGGGGGACCAGAAAAGCCCCCAATTCTCTATGCAGGTTTACAGGCACACACCAAGAATCTGGAGCCTTGACTCCTCTTTCTGATGGAGATTCAGGTGGATGCATGGGGCACAAGGCTCAGAACCCCGAGCAACAATCATGAGGGTCTCCTAGGAATACAACTATAAATATGGAGGTTCTGTATAATAGACAAGTGGCTGTGATTGTATTGCTCTGCTCGGCATGCTGAGTGATGTCATTGTGTTATGGTGACTGACTGCCGGCATCCTGGAGAAGTGTTACTCTGCTTCCCTTTTACATATTTTTTTTATTCTGTAAACTCCCTCAGTAGAGATAGTTTGGACCTCACAGCCAACCAAAACTATTATACAAAATAAATACCAAAGGATAATATATCATCCTAAAAATACACATGAAAACGCAACAACTATTAGCAAGTGACCTCAACACTCTTAACAGAAATAATGATGAAAAAAAATGATGCGCTAATGCAAGAAGATATGCAGCAAAAGTAGACAAATATGCATGGATGACTATCCCTAATTAAAAAAATTAATAAAAAATACAGTATTATGCGATAAGATGTGATAATGTGTGAAACAATGATAAAGAGCTTGGAACAAAAGCAGATATTTTATTATTATTTTTATGTAAAATCAGATGAATAAGTCCTAAAGGGCCTGTGCATCAAAACGTGATGAGATGTGAAGATCAAGTGCTCAAAAAGCAGTTCTTGAAAGTTGTGAACACAATTGCTCCCGCCATCCAGGCATCCACCTGGGGTGTGCTCTAGCAGCTCACCTTAACCTCATGCCGACCAGTTGCTGGAGTTGTACTGCGGTAACATGACTCGGCTGCGCAAATCGCCGTCATGGTATGTCGGTACCATAGACGGCCACTAGGGGGGCACGTGCGTGTCCCCTGCTTGCCCACGGAGCCGATGTGAATGCCCGGCGGTCACGATCACTGCTGGGCTCCTGCGATCGCTCGGGGCACACAGTTTCCGGTTCTCTAAGGGGAGAACAGACACATTATCTGTTCATACAGAGTATGAACAGACGACCTGTCATCTCCCCTACACAGTCCCATCCCCCTTCAGTTAGAACATGTACTAGGACACACTTAACACCTTCACTGCCAGTGACATTTTTACAGTAGTCAATGTAATTTTATAGCACTGATCGCTGTAAAAATGCCAATGGTCCCAAAAATGTGTAAAAATTGTCCGTGTCTGCCATAATGTCGCAGCCCTGATAAAAATCGCAGATCGCCGTAATTACTAGTAAAAAAAAAATTAATAATAAAAAAGCCTTAAAACTATCCCCTATTTTGTAGACACTATAACTTTTGCGCAAACCAATCAATATACGCTGATTGCTTATTTTTTTTTACTAAAAATATGTAGAATACGTATCAAATTTTTTTATATATTTTTTGGGGATATTTATTATAGCAAAAAATAAAAAATATTGCGTTTTTTTCAAAATGGTAGCTCTTTTTTTGTTCATAGCACAAAAAATAAAAACTGCAGAGGCGATCAAATACCACCAAAAGAAAGCTCTATTTGTGGGAAAAAAAGGACGTCAATTTTGTTTGGGTGCAATGTCTCACAACCGCGCAATTGTCAGTTAAAGCGACGCAGTGCCGAATCACAAAAAGTGCTCTGGTCTTTGGCCAGTCAAATGGTCCGGAGCTTAAGTGGTTAAACAAAGACCCCAACAGGTCTAATGGAACTTTGGTATACAGATCCTTTATGGCAGTTCACATTCCACTCTCCTCTCCTTATAGCATGAACCCAGGGATGTGGTATATGGCTCAGTAATCAGGGATATTTATCCCCTATACTGGATTAGATCTCCTCCTCTTCTCCATTCACAGGCCATACAAGACAAATAAGAACTCCATAGTGTAGTCATTTCACAGAATAAATGGTTTTAATAAAACCTAATAACTTATATCTAGGTTAAAAGCAAGCAGTATCGTTACAATCCCTACTTCCTGTCTCAGCCGTGAGGTCACTGACTCCTACGCGTTACACTGGTCACGTGACTTTTTCAAGGATAGGGAGACAGGTGACAGACGCTTATAAAGCCCATAGGTTACTATGGAAACTTACAAATAGTATCCCTGCAATCTCTTGTCCTCACAGCCACTGGTGGAATTTCAAAAAACAGCCCCCAGTGGTCAAAGACGAACATTACATCTCACAGATTTGTTTAAAAAAAATGGTGCTAAATATTAAGGTGAACCGCAATTCATTATAAGACATTTATAATCACAAAATGTCACTAAAATAAAAAACAACAAACAATGAAAGGCCAAAAAAGGAAACCAGACAAAAAAATAAACAATGCAATGAAATTAAAAATAAAAAACATAAATAAATGTTGTTGTGTAAAAGCTAATGAAATCTAGTGGGGAAATTGTCTATCTACACCCAATTTAGCCTAACCATTGATCGAGGTAAAAACAGCGCCATCTAGCATTAAAAATACCTGAAATATATATAAAATGACAGAAAATAAATTTTGTAGGGACTACTGACATCTAGTGGGGAAATTAAATAACAACACCCAATTTAACCATTAATAGAGGCAAAAACAGTGCCATCTAGCTTAAAAAATACCTGAAATAAATATAAAAATGCCAGAAAAAAAAAAACGTGTAGGGACTTATAACATCTAGTGGGACAATTAAGTATAAACACCCAATTTAACCATTAATAGAGGTAAAAAAACAGTGTCAGCTAGCTATAAACAATAGTTGGAAATGAAACAATTGAGGTCAAAGTCGATATTCATTCCTTGGGGATGGAACAAATTTAACTCATAGATACATTTAGACTCACTTTTACTTAATTGGTTGACAATATTGCTCTCTCTTAAATGGGGCTTACATTTTTCAATAGCCCAACATTTTAATACTGTAGAGTCTTTTGATATTGTGCAAAATGTTATGAGGCACTGTGTTTGCTGAAGCCTTTATGAATATTCTGAATGTGCTCACGTATTCTCTTCCACGCGGAACTTTTGGTTTTCCCTTGAAGTGAAGTCTTTGATAGTATATTCTTTTCTGGTAACACTAGAACAAAATCTTTCACCTTTTTTACCATAATAGTTGGTGTTCCTACAGGCATAACACTTTTTACAAAAAAAACTTTTCCCTGAAAGAAAGTAACATTTCTGGACAACTTGGGGGGTCTGTGACATTTTTGGAAATAATATCCCGTAACGTTGGCGTTCTCCTGTATGTGAATTTTGGCTGTTCAGGTAAAATTGTACGTAATTGTATATCCGCTCTCAAGATAGGCCAGTATTTTCTAAAAAAAATGTCAACCTGTTTGTATTGTACATTATAATTTAGTATGATGGGTAGATCATGTGAGGTCTTATCATTTCTTGGTTTATCTTCAATGAGGTAATTTCTTTCCATTCTAGAGACTTCTTCAATTCTCTCATTAATGAAGGTTTCATCATATCCTCTTTTGTGCAAATCAAATCTTTTCCCAATAAATTTGGCCTGTTCATTAAAATCTTCCTCTTTACTACAATTTCTCTGAAGTCAAATGAGTTGCCCTTTTGGTTTGTTTATAAGCCAAGGATCATGATGACAACTAGGGATGAGCTTCGAGTTTGAGTCGAACTCATGTTCTACTCGAACATTGGCTGTTCGCAAGTTCGCCGAACAGCGAACAATTTGGGGTGTTCGCGGCAAATTCGAATGCCGCGGAACACCCTTTAAAAGTCTATGGGAGAAATCAAAAGTGCAAATTTTAAAGGCTTATATGCAAGTTATTGTCATAAAAAGTGTTTGGGGACCTGGGTCCTGCCCCAGGGGACATGGATCAATGCAAAAAAAGTTTTAAAAACGGACGTTTTTTCAGGAACAGTGATTTTATCAATGCTTAAAGTCAAACAATAAAAGTGTAATATCCCTTTAAATTTTGTACCTGGGGGGTGTCTATAGTATGCCTGTAAAGGGGCGCATGTTTCCTGTGTTTAGAACAGTCTGACAGCAAAATGACATTTTGAAGAAAAAAACACATTTAAAACTACCCGCGGCTATTGCATTGCCGACAATACACATAGAAGTTCATTGATAAAAACGGCATGGGAATTCCCCACAGGGCAACCCCGAACCAAAAAAAAAAATGATGTAGGAGTCCCCCTAAATTCCATACAAGGCCCTTCAGGTCTGGTATGGATATTAAGGGGAACCCCAGCCAAAATTTAAAAAAAAAATGACGTGGGGTTCCCCCTAAATTCCATACCAGACCCTTCAGGTCTGGTATGGATTTTAAGGGGAACCCCACACCAAAAAAAAAAATGGCGTGGGGTCCCCCCAAAAATCCATACCAGACCCTTATCCGAGCACGCAACCTGGCAGGCCGCAGGAAAAGAGGGGGGGACGAGAGTGCGCCCCCCCCTCCTGAACCGTACCAGGCCACATGCCCTCAACATTGGGAGGGTGCTTTGGGGTAGCCCCCCAAAACACCTTGTCCCCATGTTGATGAAGACAAGGGCCTCATCCCCACAACCCTGGCCGGTGGTTGTGGGGGTCTGCGGGCGGGGGGCTTATCGGAATCTGGAAGCCCCCTTTAACAGGGGGACCCCCAGATCCCGGCCCCCCCCTGTGTGAAATGGTAAGGGGGTACTTACCCCTACCATTTCACTAAAAAACTGTCAAAAATGTTAAAAATGACAAGAGACAGTTTTTGACAATTCCTTTATTTAAATGCTTCTTCTTTCTTCCTTCATCTTCTTCTGGTTCTTCTGGCTCTTCTGGTTCTTCCTCCGGCGTTCTCGTCCAGCATCTCCTCCGCGGCATCTTCTATCTTCTTCTCCTTGGGCCGCTCCGCACCCATGGCATTGGGGGGGAGGCTCCCGCTCTTCTCTTCATCTTCTTCATCTTCTTCTTCTTCTTCATCTCTTCTTCCTTCTTCATTTCTTCTCCGGGCCGCTCCGCAGCCATGCTGGCATGGAGGGAGGCTCCCGCTGTGTGACGGCGTCTCTTCATCTGACGGTTCTTAAATAACGGGGGGCGGGGCCACCCGGTGACCCCGCCCCCCTCTGACGCACGGTGACTTGACGGGACTTCCCTGTGACGTCACGGGGAATGCCACAGGGAAGACCCATCATGTCCCGTGCGTCAGAGGGGGGCGGGGTCACCGGGTGGCCCCGCCCCCCGTTATTTAAGAACCGTCAGATGAAGAGACGCCGTCACACAGCGGGAGCCTCCCTCCATGCCAGCATGGCTGCGGAGCGGCCCGGAGAAGAAATGAAGAAGGAAGAAGAGATGAAGAAGAAGAAGAAGATGAAGAAGATGAAGAGAAGAGCGGGAGCCTCCCCCCCAATGCCATGGGTGCGGAGCGGCCCGAGGAGAAGAAGATAGAAGATGCCGCGGAGGAGATGCTGGACGAGAACGCCGGAGGAAGAACCAAAAGAGCCAGAAGAACCAGAAGAAGATGAAGGAAGAAAGAAGAAGCATTTAAATAAAGGAATTGTCAAAAACTGTCTCTTGTCATTTTTAACATTTTTGACAGTTTTTTAGTGAAATGGTAGGGGTAAGTACCCCCTTACCATTTCACACAGGGGGGGGGCCGGGATCTGGGGGTCCCCTTGTTAAAGGGGGCTTCCAGATTCCGATAAGCCCCCCGCCCGCAGACCCCCACAACCACCGGCCAGGGTTGTGGGGATGAGGCCCTTGTCTTCATCAACATGGGGACAAGGTGTTTTGGGGGGCTACCCCAAAGCACCCTCCCAATGTTGAGGGCATGTGGCCTGGTACGGTTCAGGAGGGTGGGGCCGCACTCTCATCTCCCCCTCTTTTCGTGCGGCCTGCCAGGTTGCGTGCTCGGATAAGGGTCTGGTATGGATTTTTGGGGGGACCCCACGCCGTTTTTTTTTTTTTTTTTGGCGCGGGGTTCCCCTTAAAATCCATACCAGACCTGAAGGGTCTGGTATGGAATTTAGGGGGAACCCCACGTCAATTTTTTTTTAAATTTTGGCTGGGGTTCCCCTTAATATCCATACCAGACCTGAAGGGCCTTGTATGGAATTTAGGGGGACTCCCACATCATTTTTTTTTTTTAATTTTGGTTCGGGGTTGCCCTGTGGGGAATTCCCATGCCGTTTTTATCAATGAACTTCTATGTGTATTGTCGGCAATGCAATAGCAGCGGGTAGTTTTAAATGTGTTTTTTCCTTCAAAATGTCATTTTGCTGTCAGACTGTTCTAAACACGGGAAACATGCGCCCCTTTACAGGCATACTATAGACACCCCCCAGGTACGAAATTTAAAGGGATATTACACTTTTATTGTTTGACTTTAAGCATTATTAAAATCACTGCTCCTGAAAAAACGGCCGTTTTTAAAACTTTTTTTTGCATTGATCCATGTCCCCTGGGGCAGGACCCGGGTCCCCAAACACTTTTAATGACAATAACTTGCATATAAGCCTTTAAAATTAGCACTTTTGATTATTTATGTTCGTGTCCCATAGACTTTAACGGTGTTCGCGTGTTCGAACAAACTTTTTTCCTGTTCGCATGTTCTGGTGCGAACCAAACAGGGGGGTGTTCGGCTCATCCCTAATGACAACTATCCACTGGGATATAGCTGTTACCATCAACAGGTTTAAAGAATGTTTTAGTTAATATTTTATGGTTCTCTAACTCTAACCTCAAATCAGGAAAATGAATGGTTTTAGTATGATACTCAAATGACAGTTGGATATTTCTGTTCTTGTTCAGTCGTTGAAAAAAAATGGGTTAAAGTTTCCACATCCCCAGTCCGTATCACTATCAGATCATCAATATACCTTTTATATAATACAAGTTCAGGTGGAGGATCCCTGAAAACTAATTCCTCTTCCCACTTTGCCATAAAAAGATTGGCCATGCTGGGAGCGAACTTCACACCCATCGCAATGTCCTGAATTTGTTTATAATAAGCAGAATTTTGCCAAAAATAGCTGCAATGTAGACCATATTCAAAACCAGTGGACTCAAACTGGCAGCCCTTCAGCTGTTGCAAAACTACAAGACCCATGAGGCATTGCAAGGCTGACAGTTACAAGCATGGCTCCCACAGGCAGAGGCATGATGGGACTTGTAGTTTTGCAACAGCTGGAGGGCCGTCAGTTTAAGACCCCTGTTCTAAACACTTAAGGATATAGGATTTTTGTTTGGACACCAATTCACTAAAGATATTCAGGGCCCATTTAGTTGCATGTAAAGCTTCATCGTGGTTAATTATCGTATATAATGATGATACATCAGCTGTTGCCAAAATTAATTGTTCATTTCCCATTTCAATTTCATTAAAGAACTCAAGTTCTTTAATGAAAAAGGTCTTAAACTGGTTCTATGCCCTTATTTCTCATAAAAGACCTTTCACCAAAACATCTAATATGACGGATTGGGAAAGGGAGCTAGGCTCTACCTTCACTTCTAAAGAAAGACAATGTGCTATCTAGTCAGGTTATCACTATTCCCATCGTGCCAACCACTGGGAAATAATGCTAAAAATAATTCACAGAAGCTATTTAACCCCTGTGAGACTGTCCCAAATCTTCCCTCCAGAACCCAATACCTGCTGGAGACAATGTGGTACAAGAGGCAGTATAACACACATTCTATGGGACTGTGAGAGTGTGCGCAGTTTCTGGAATGAGGTTTTTAAATAAATTTGCTCAGTAACTGGATTTTTCATTAGACCCACCCCTCACCTTGCCCGACTCAACCTCTCTATTAATAATATACTAACCCAATATAGAAGTATGATAATACATATTCTTATAGCTGCATGTCTGACTATAACTGCAAAATGGAAATCTACTATAACACCTAATATCAATGAAGTAGTACAAAGGGTTAATGTCCAATACTCTTATGAAAAACACTTTGCTTTTTATTCTAATAATTTAGGTTCTTTCTTATCACAGTGGACGCCATGGACTTCACATTATACAGATGAAAACTAATTTTACTGACAATCTTTACAAGCATGTATGTAACAAAGCAATCCTCAGGTTGTCGTACGGGTTTTGTTCATTTTTGTTCTTACTTTATTACTTTTCTTCTAATTTTTCTGTATTAGCACATATGCATAAATCATTATGGAAATATTCAAATTATATATATATATAAATAAAAGTCCAGAGGGTCGCTGCACTTAAAATGTCTTTATTGAATGAAAGTTCAAACAAACATTACATAATGTGTAAGTTCATTACGTTTCGGGCTCAGAAGCTTACGCCCTTCTTCAGATCAAACACAAATCTAAAGTCAGAGATACACACATGGCTTAAATACCATCTTTTTACACATTTGGAATCAATTATATGATTAGTAATCGATTGAAAGCAAACAAAATCCTTTTCTTGTACATCCTATATCACAGGTGGAGAAATGGTTAGCAAAACGTAGAACCCTCCCATATTTCAACAGAAACCTTCAACTTGTTTAACCACTTGAGGTCTGGCCATAGCCGAATGACGGCTACAGCGTGGACCTCAATTCCCGGGAGGCCGTCATGGGACGTCCTCCCCTGTGCACGCGCACCGTGCGCACCCTGCACGGTGCACGGTGTGCGTGCTGTGATCACCGAGTCACAGAGACTCGGATGATCACAGATCCGAGTAAGGGGCCGGTCCCGGCCCCCTACCATGTGATCAGCTGCCAGCCAATGACAGCTGATCACATGATGTAAACAAAACCTCGGTGATCGGTTTCGCTTTCTCCTCACGCTCACAGGAAAAAAAGCCGATCACCAGCTTATGTCAAAGGGACATCAGTCCCGAATGGAAGGAGGCACATATGCCTCATCTGTGCCAACAAGTGCCATCTGTCATTGCTACCTGCCAGTGCCCACAGTGCCCACAAGTGCCACCTATCAATGCCCACAAGTGCCACCTATCAATGCCCACCAGTGGTGCCAATCAGTGCCACCTAGCAGTGCTGCCATCAATCAGTGCCCATCACTGCCACTCATCAGTGCCCATCACCGCCACCCATCAGTGCCCATCAATGCCACCTGTCGGTGCCCATCAGTGCCGCCTCATCAGCGTACATCAACGAAGGAGAAAAATTACCTGTTTGCAAAATTTTATAACAAAATATCAAAAAAATATAATTTTTTTTTTTAATTCTGTATTTTTCAATTTTTTTAACAAAAACTAAAAACCGCAGAGGTGATCAAATACCATCAAAATAAAGCTCTATTTGTGGGAAAAAAATGATAAAAATGTCATTTGGGTACAGCGTTGTATGTCTGCGCAATTGTCATTCAAAGTGTGACAGCGCTAAAAGCTGAAAATTAGTCTGGACAGGAGGGGGGTTTAGGTGCCCAGTAAGCAAGTGGTTAATCTGTCAAAAAGAAACATGTACACAATGTATCTCCATCTAGACATCACATCAAAGGAATTATCACCTAAATAAACAGATATAAATCCAGATCCCTATTCAACCCCTTAGGGGCAATAGTATCAAGAAAATGAATACAATGTACTTCTTACTTTTTTAAAATGGATTCTCGGTTACCACCCCTCCTATTCTTATTGATCCCCTCCAGCACCATGAATTTTTTTGGAAAAAGTACATATAATTTCTCAATTAAATGTCTCGCTAAAGGCAACTGTACCAATTTATCTCTGATTGAATATTTATGCCTTGCTATCCTATCTTTAACTTTCTGAATGGTCTCTCCAATGTAAAGTAACCCACATGGACATTTTATTGCATATATGACGATTGGCAAGTGTAATAACCTTTGATTTTACTATCATACCCTTCATGTGGATGGGATATACTCTTGCCTTTTATCATGGAGTTACACTGTATACACAATAAACATGGGTATGACCCTGTGTTATGGGATCCCAAAAAAGTTACTAATGGCCTAGGAGGGGTATATTAGTCAGATCTGACCAATCGATCCCTTAACGTTCGACCTTTTCTATATGAGGTGAGGGGGAGCTTGGAATTCACTAATATTCGGATAATTCTCTCTTAACCACTTCGGGACCGCTGCACACTGATGTATGTCCCTACTTTGAGGACGGATATTGTTGTTATGGCAGCAGCTAGCTGCCATAACCCCGGTATCCCCGTGTTCGGCCGGCGGTCCGGTACAACATAAAAGTGGTCTCTGCAGCGGATTTGCCGCAAGATCACTTTTATCGGCGGTGGGAGAGGGCCCCCCGCCGCGATACGGTGCTCTCCGCCACTTACCGGAGCCGTCGGCAGTGGCGGAGGCGATTGGGTCTGTTCCCTGGGTTAACGTGGAGATGTGTGAGGGGATGATGGCCCCCACCCATCTCCATGATACTGCAGGGCGGAAGCAACGTCAAAACATCACTTCCGCCCATAGCTCTTAAAGGGCCATTTTATTTATTTTATTTTTTTAAATGACATTTTTTTTTGCATTTTAGTGTAAATATGAGATCTGAGGTCTTTTTGACCCCCCCATCACATATTTAAGAGGACCTGTCACACTTTTCTTCTATTACAAGGGATGTTTACATTTCTTGTAATAGGAATAAAAGTAACACATTTTTTTTTAAAACAGTGTAAAAATAAAAAATTAAAAAGGTAAAATAATAAGAAAATTTTTTTTTAAAATGCGCCCCATCCTGCCGAACTTGCGCGCAGAAGCGAACGCATACGTAAATAGCGCCCGTATATTAAAACAGTGTTAAAACCACACATGTGAGGTATTACTGCGATCAGTAGAGCGAGAGCAAGAATTCTAGACCTAGACCTCCTCTGTAATGAAAAACATGCAACTGGTAGAATTTTTTAAATTTTACCTATGGAGATTTTTAAGGGTAAATGTTTTTCGCCATTCCACGAGCGGGTGCAATTTTAAGCGTGATATGTTGGGTATCAATTTACTCGGTGTAACATTATCTTTCACAATATATAAAAAAATTGGGCTAACTTTACTACTGTCTTATTTTTTAATTAAAAAAAGTGTATTTTTTGAAAAATACTTTCTGTGATAGAAAGTATTGCAACGACCGCCATTTTATTCTCTAGGATGTTAGAAAAAAAATGTATAATGTTTGGGGGTTCCAAGTAATTTTCTAGCAAAAAAAACCTGTTTTTAACTTGTAAGCACCACATCTAAAAAAGAGGCCCGGTCCTAAAGTGGTTAATAAACCCCAATGTTTCTTATGCCACGTACACACGAGTGGACTTTTCGACCGGACTGGTCCGACGGACAATCCGATCGTGTGTGGGCTTCATCAGACCTTCAGCGGACTTTTCCAGTCGAAAATCTGACGGACTTTAAATTTAAAACATGCTTCAAATCTTTCCAATGGACTCAAGTCCGGTCGAAAAATCCGCTCATCTGTATGCTAGTCTGACGGACAAAAACTGGCGCTAGGGCAGCTATTGGCTACCGGCTATCAACTGCCTTATTTTAGTCCAGTGTACGTCATCACGTACAAATCCGTCAGACTTTGGTGTGATCGTGTGTAGGCAAGTCCGTTCGTTCAAAAGTCCATTAGAAGTCCGTCAAAAGTCCGTCGAAAGTCTGTCGAAAGTCCGTCGGAAAGTCCGTCGAACCAGTCCGTTCGAAAAGTCCACCCATGTGTATGTGGCATTAAGGATATTATGGATATGAAGTGAATTTGGATGTATATATCCAATTATCAATCAGTCTATTGCTTAGACCATACAGGTGTACGTAGGAGCCATATAGTGAAGTAGGATGCACATGATCTCTCAACTTGTGGGTCTCATAGAGGAACCATTTGCTAAAAAAATACTTGTAAGCTACTGTTTATCATTCAATGCTTTGCTTCTGTTGTAAGATTGTATTGTTTAAACAATAAAAAAACATTTGAAAGAAAAAGGTCTTGAAATTTTACAATTTCTGATAAAAAGAAAACAAAGAAAAATGAGTAAAGTAAAACAACAAATAGTGGAATGTAAAGAAAAATTGGAACCACATAGCAATACAATCCAATTTACAACATTTACTAATCAACTTAATAGAATTCTGGAACAAAAGGACTTAGAAGTCAAACAAAGAAAAAATAAAAAATATCTTAGAGGCACCATTGATTATAAACAGGATCAGGTATTTAAATGACAACTCCAATTGCGAGGAGGGAACCATGCAACAGCCAACACTACACCAGAAAGAGAGGTGAGGCTAACCTCTCCACATAGGGATCAGAGGTATAGGTCACCTGCACCTCCTAGACAAGAAATAAGGGGTAACAGCAGGCACCTAGGACCCCCAGACTTTGTTGGGGTAACAAGGGCAACCAAAAACCGTGGTTCAAGTCTCCAAGAAGACCACACTGGCATCATTAATGTAACAACTATGGGAACAACAATGAAAACAACTATGGGAATAATTATGGGAATCACAATGGAAACAATAATTGGCATAACAATAGGAATTGGAATAAACCAAGGAATCCACAGTACCACAATCATGGAAATAGTATGTAGTGTGATACGTGGAAGAGATTGAGAGAACTTGAGCTTGAACCCCCCTCTGGTGTCAGAGGGGGGCGGGGTCACCCGTTTACTTAAACGGGTGACCCCGCCCCCCTCTGACACCATGGGGGAATCCATAGGAAAGGCCCCGTGCATCGGAGGGGGCGTGGTCACTGGATGGCCCCACCCTCAGTTATATATATATATATATATATATATATATATATATATATATATATAAGAGCTGTCACAAGAACAGAAGCGTCACACAGCGGGAACTTCCCATTGAGGCGGATCGTCCGGAGGATGAAGAGGGGAAGAAGAAGCCGGAGGAAGATGCTGGAGGAAGATCGAAAAGATCGGAGGAAGAAGCAGAGGACCAGAGGAAGAAGCAGAGGAAGATAGAGGAAGAAGCGGGGGAAGAACAAGATGTAGAAAGAAGAACACCGAAGGAAGACCAGAGGAAGATGGAAGAAGAAGCGGGGTGTCACGGAACGTCCCACACTCTGCTTGAGTGCTTTCATTATATACCACTTCCTCCCAGTCTGTATACAGATATCAGATATTCCAACCGCTCTGAGCACAAAACAAGGCGACACTTGCTTAGATGCTAACATGGACTAACTTTATTTAGAATCAAAATTACAAGAAATAATAAAGGTGGACATTGAGGCCATGAATAGGCCCCGGGACTTTTAATGGTGCTGGGGTAAATAAAGTAGAAAAAAATATAATAAAAAGATCTTTATTTAACAATCTTTAAAAAAGAAACAGACATAAATCAAAAACAGTAATGTATGTTTACAAAGCAAGTAAAATAATTGATTGATACAAAGGTTGATACCACTTTCTCAACATGTTTTGCTTTCTTAAGCTTCTTCAGGAAGTTATAATGTGGCAATTGATCAACTATAAGGTAGAAAAAATACAGTAAGAATTTTATGTCTGCTAATATATTACAATCATAATGCATATCAGTTAAATCAAAAAGGGAAAATGTATACACATAAAAGGTCAAAAAAACAACAACACACTATATAGATAAATATTGAAGCTTAGTATGCAAAAAAAATATATATATTTCTTCAAAACACACCACGTCACAAATTAATATTGGTCTTACCCGTAAGGAAAGGGAGTGAATTCAGGGATGTATATTGAAAATTAGATTTGTGCATAGCAGATGTTTCGCCCTCCAGCCCGCACCTCACTGAAAAGAGCATGCAGAGAGGAATAAAAAATTCAAAGAGTAGATGGAATTCTCTGAAAGGAGATAAAGTCAAATACAAGGATGTCACAAAAAAACAGGTGCATACTTCAAGATGTAATTGGTCAAGTAGGCTGACATTTGCAGTGTAACAGAAAATGAGTACATCTGGAGTAAAGATATATTAAATACCTTATATGGTAAGTAGAATCAATCACATGGGTAACAGAGATCACATCTGAAGGATGGTAGGAAGCCTGATTGCTGTATACAAGGGTAAATGGTTCTTTAAATGCAGCAGGATACAAGCCAAAATAATGGGCAGCATACAGGATTAGAACACCCACACACAGGTAGTGGGCAATCAAGCCTGGAAAATCGCCTATCGCAAAGAGCCTATGAATGTAAAGAAAAGGAAAAATGGACTAAGGTTTGAATACACAATTCCAAACGATTTAGATGGTAAAACCTTCATGAGGAGGTCAAAAAACACAAAAGAACTCACTTATAAGGATCCAAGCCAGTGATGACAGCACCAGCATAGAAGTGTCTTTCAACGTCTGCCTGCCCAGCGTGTCGGAGGGGAATGACAGAGGATAGCGGGGATAACCCCACTTTTTAAACCTCTCCAGCCGTCACGCTGCGGACTGACAGTGACAACCGCGCATGCACGCGCATCCCGGCTTCCGTGCGGAAGCAACGTCAGCGGCGTCAGATGTATGTGACTGACCCGCTGCCATCTTTGAAACTCCGATGCCCTGAATACGGCACTATGGAGGCCCTGAGGCTAAAGTTAGTATCTAGGCATAATGTTCCACACATACAGATAGCTGGGAGCAACGAAAACAGCACTTGTTATCAATTGAGGGGCAACGGAGCAATCAAAACATTGATTAAGAGCTGAATTGCTGAGTGCCCCGGGTGTCCGTACATGCCAAAAGAAATGAGGTAGCGGGCTGGAAAAGAAAAACAAGCAGCACAAAAATACTGATCTTGAAAAAAATAATAATAAAAAAATCAAAGAAAAAAATGTATATATAATATAAATCTTTATCAAGCATCCGCATTCATTAAATAATAAATAATAATAAAGCATTTAAATAAAGGAATTGTCAAAAACTGTCTCTTGTCATTTTTAACATTTTTGACAGTTTTTTAGTGAAATGGTAGGGGTAAGTACCCCCTTACCATTTCACACAGGGGGGGGCGGGATCTGGGGGTCCCCTTGTTAAAGGGGGCTTCCAGATTCCGATAAGCCCCCCGCCCGCAGACCCCCACAACCACCGGCCAGGGTTGTGGGGATGAGGCCCTTGTCCTCATCAACATGGGGACAAGGTGTTTTGGGGGGCTACCCCAAAGCACCCTCCCAGTGTTGAGGGCATGTGGCCTGGTACGGTTCAGGAGGGGGGGCACACTCTCGTCCACCCCTCTTTTCCTGTGGCCTGCCAGGTTGCGTGCTCGGATAAGGGTCTGGTATGGAATTTTGGGGGGACCCCACAACGTTTTTTTTTTTTTTGGCGCGGGGTTCCCCTTAAAATCCATACCAGACCTGAAGGGTCTGGTATGGAATTTAGGGGGACCCCCACGTCATTTTTTTTTTTTTTTTAAATGATTTTTATTAGATTTTGAAAAAATGACAAGCTACAGTTACATGTCATAACTTAAAAAAAAATAAAAGGAGAACTATATATCAATGATACAGTGGTATGTTTTTGCACGGTAACAACTTATACACTAGAGTTACATCATATAATAGCTGTAATTGGTAATACCTAGAGTCAGATCTTATAGTATCCGTGTCATTTCGGCCTTGATGATTGGGCCTAGAATTTCTATCCAATTCATCCACCAGCACCCCTACATGGGAACACACTGTGCTGGAGAGAGGAATGGGCTCCATCTACTAATGGCCTAATGACGGAGAGATGCATTAACGAAGTAAAAAAATTAAAAAAAGGACCAAATAACTCTTGGTAGCAAAAAATAGCTTGCTAAATGGATAACATTTCAAACTTATAATAAAAGTCCCTCTGGCAGAGACGCTGCTTAGTCATGAAGCATAAAGATGCTATTATTTATATTTTAAACACAGGGACAAACTACTAAGTAAAACTTTCTACTACAGATCACTCCAGTGTAGTCCAACTGAAGGTGTGAGTCCCATTTTTACCTGCCAGATGTGAATAAAAAAGGAAAAAAAATGGGTTGGGGAAGGAGAGAAGAAGGAGGAGTAAGGAGGAGAGAGGTAAAGTATAGATAAGAGAAGAGTTTAGCTGTCTGCTCGGTGCCCCCACTTCTATTGAGGGTCTATTTCTAATAATTTGGATATTCCCTTATTCCTATGTATTTGGACCATGGTTCCCAAATCTTCACAAACTTTGCTGAGGTGTTTAGTAAAGAGCTTACTAATTTCTCCTGAGCCATTATCCATGACACTTTCCGTTTTGCTACTATGAGAGAGACTGAGTTCTTCTTCCATGCTTTAGCAAGGGTAATTTTGGCTCCCAGGAGAATGAAAAATACAAATTTTTGTGATGATTTTGAGATCCCTGAAATGGGTTGGTTAAGAAGAGCTGTTAGAGGAGACTTGGGAATGGTCTTGCCTGTTATTTTGGATATGGTGTAAAATATTTTTTGCCAAAAGGTCCTGATTTTAGGGCATTCCCACCATATATGTATCATGGAACCTTTCATGTGACATCGGCGAAAGCAGAGAGGGGAAACTGAGGGATGCATCATAGCAAGCCGGGAGGGGGTTAAGTACCATCTGGTGATTACCTTTAGGCTAGCTTCAATCAGGGAAATATTATAAATGCCCTTGAAGGATCGGAAGAAGGTCATGTGCCAGTGATCTAGATCCCATGTGTCCTGTAATTCCCTCTCCCATGCCAGCATGAACGTTAATTTCTTATCTGTAGCAGCAAGCGAAGAGTAGATTAAGGAGATTCCCCCCTCTGCTCCAGGAGTCCCCCACACCATATTTCCTATTGGGTGAACTGTGGTGGTTCTGGTTTCTCAACCCAGGTTGATTGGAGAAAATGTGATATTTGAAAAAACCTGAACTGCTCCGAATTGGGGAGATTCAGATGTTTAACGCAGTGGTTGAGGGAAATCGGCCCAGCTGCGGTAAAATAGTTATAAGCTTTTATGTCCATACCCGGGGGAAACGCGGGATTATGGAAAATGTGGGATAGAGGTTTGCTTTGCGACACCAAAGAAGGGCTCTTTTTGAGAGTGTCCCATATCGTCAAAGATTGTGATAAGGCGGGAGATAAGACTGAGGGACTAGCCTTTAGTGGGCACCAGAGGAGGAAGTCAATTGTAAATGTTGGCACTGCCTGCCTTTCCATTTCTACCCAATCAGGTCTGGCTGTTTTGGCGTAAACCATTGATATCTGTGCTAGTCTAGCCGCCTGGTAGTACCAAAAAAGATTTGGAAGTCCCAATCCTCCCTTATTTCTTAGATCGAATAGGGCGCGTCTCGGGAGACGATGCCCCTTCGATCCCCAAATGAATTTTACTACCTTGTTTTGGAATGCTGAGAGGTGATCCTTCCGTATATCGATCCGAAACGCTCTGAAAATATATAGTAGACGCGGTAGCAGAGTCATTTTTACAGAGTTTATTTTACCTAGCCAGGAAATGTGGTGTGGGGACCATTGTTTGAGATCTGATTCTAATTTTTTGTATATGGGAGGATAATTTGCTTGGTATAGCTGTTCGAATTTGGGGGTAAGATTGACTCCAAGGTATCTTATGCTGGACTCGCTCCACGAAAAGCGGAACGCATCCTGCAGCCGAGACACCAGAGCTGACGGGAGGGACACATTAAGTGCCTGGGACTTGGAGTAGTTAACACATAATCCAGAGATCTGTGCAAAGTCTTCTAGGATCTTACATAGCACTGGGAGGGAGGTTACTGGTGACGTGAGGTAAAGAATGAGGTCATCAGCAAACAGACCGCATTTATGTGTTGTTGGCCCGCAGCGCACCCCCGCTATGTCCGGATTAGTGCGTATAGCAATTGCCAATGATTCAATCGCTATCGCAAAAATCAGTGGCGAGAGCGGGCAGCCCTGGCGGGTCCCTCTTGCTATTTTAATAGGATCAGAGAGTTGTCCTTGTAGTTTAATTCTAGCTTCAGGGCAAGAGTATAGGGAGTGCAGTAACCCTGTGAACCGTGGGCCAAAACCCCATTGTTGTATAATTGAGAATAGGTAAGACCAAGAGACAGAGTCGAATGCTTTTTGTAGATCTAGAGACAGCAACATTCCCTTTTGGGCCCCACTGCCATCCCAGCCCGATTACAGGAGGGAGACTACATCCACCGTTCTTCTGATTTGGTCAGGACCTTGCCTTCCAGGGATGAACCCCACTTGGTCCTTATGAATGTAGGATCCAATAAAGGAGGCCAAACGGTCTGCCATAATTTTAGTCATAATTTTCAGATCGTTATTGATCAGGGATATGGGTCTATAGTTGGATACTTCTCCCTGGTCTTTGACTGGCTTTGGTATCACGGTTATGAAAGCAGCGTTCATTTGCGGATCCAGAGGCTCTCCCTTGGTTTTGAAGTTAATGAATTTAGCAAGATAAGGCGCTATGGTGTTTGCAAAAGTTTTATAGTATGGTACGGAGAAGCCGTCTGGACCCGGAGCCGAGCGCCTCTTAAGGTTTTTGATAACCGCTAGAACTTCTGCAGTGGAAACTGGAGCTTCGAGTCTGTCTCTGTGCTCTGCCGAAAGGGTAGGAATCTGGAGATTATCTAGAAATTTAGTCAGAGTTTGGGGATTACTTGCCTTATGTTCGCTATACAGATCTGCGTAAAAGCCATGGAAAGCTTCCATAACTTTCAGTGGGTTTGTTGTGTGGGGTTGGCCCGCTAATTTAATTTTAGGGAAGGTATAGGAACGAGGGCGCGGTGTGAGACGGGACGCCAAGAGAGATCCAGCCCTATCCTTCTGATAGTAATATTTTGCTCCTTGCCATGATAAACTTTTTTCCGCCTTAGCTGTAAGAGCCAAGTTTAATTCTAGGCGCGCCGCATCCAATCGGGATACGGGTACTAAAGCAGGGTCTCTCTTGTGCTCCGCACATAATTTTTGGAAATTCTTTTCTAGGTTGACTATGTCTATCCCGTGTTCTTTTTTAATTTTTGCTGCTATTTGTATTAATTTCCCTCTTATTGTGGCCTTATGAGCTGCCCATAAGGTTTCCGCGGAGACATCTGCAGTGTTATTTTGATTAAAATATTCAGTGATGGCCTTTTCAATTTCTACTTTCCAGGTGGGTCAGAAAGAATGCTTTCTTTTAGTCTCCAGAGGTTGTATTTGTGGTGTGGGGTTTGGTTATTTATCAGAACACTTAACAGGGAGTGATCTGACCATACCGTGTCAATAATTTGTGATCTTTGGGCTGCCGGGATCAAGTCATTCGAGACTAGCAGATGGTCTAGACGGGCATAGGATTGGTGGGCATGGGAGAAATGAGTGTAATCTCTTTTGGTGGGGTTTAACTCCCTCCAAATGTCAGTAAGTCCTTGTGAATATAACAACTTAGCTATTTTTTAACTGGTTTTATTTGGACGGATGTTTTGGGCGGTGGGGGGTTTAGATCTAGGCCCTGGTCAAAGGCTACATTGGAGTCTCCCCCAAAAATTATGGAGCCTTCTAGCATTGGTCCAAGTGTCTTAAACATTGAGCTAAAAAATGTTTGCTGTCCTTAGTTAGGGGCGTAGTAAGATACCAGGGAATATAGTCTGCCCTCTACGGAGCCCTTAACTAGGATGTACCTACCCTCTGGGTCTTGTTGTACCTTATGTAATGTGAATCTGCAATTTTTAGATATAAGGATAGCAACCCCTCTGGTCTTATCTTCTGCATTAGCTAAATAAAACAATGGGAACTGAGCGTGGATAAAGTTAGGTTTGTACCGGATCGGGAAGTGGGTTTCTTGGAGAAATAGAAGATCAATCTTGCGGGATTTCATAAAATCGAGTACTTTCCTTCGTTTAGAAGGTGAGTTCAGCCCTTGGGTGTTATGTGTGGCCACCCTTAGTAAGGAGGTCAAATTGTCAATGCCAGCCATGGAGCAGAAGTAGGGGTCCTACCCCCATCTCTCAGGGCTTACCTGTTCCAGTTGGTGAGTGGGAACCGGAGTTGGGACCGCTAAGACATCCTTTCGCGTCTTACTGGAAGAGTGGGTATTGCCCAGCAGGCAGCCAACTACAAGAGAATAAATTGTTAGGGAGGAGAGTAGAGGAGAGATAAGAGGAGGAGGGGAAGAAGGAGAAATCAAGTCCTCTCGGAACTTGAGTGAGCAGTGATGACAACAGAGCACATCACCCCTCACAGTAGAGGAAGTGTCCGAACCCTGCGAACAGGGTGGATTCCTAACCCAGGAGACCAGTTTCATCTGGCCCTTGGGATTAATGGAGGTGCAGCCTAACTGCCACGACCTCGGCGCACCTTAATGAACTAATGAACAATAAAACTACTGATCGGAGCAAGTCCGACCTGGGGATCCGAAGGGCCCCGCCAACCCTTTGACGCACCTTACTCCCCCTCCCACCCAGGCCACGGTTCTGGGTGAGTGGGGAGGGCTCCCTGGGCCATAGCCCATGCAAAATAAAACACTTTTTTATGACTAAAGCACTGCATGAGGAAGAGTCATGGGATCGTACTTTGTTACCCTTTGCCTTGGAGATCTGGATCTTAACCACTTGCCAATCGCCCTATAGCCAAATGACGGCTGCAGGGCGGCTGGATAACTCTGGGATCACGTCATATGACGGGATTCCAGAAAACTGCTCCCGCGTGCCCCCTGGGGCGCGCACACGGGAACATCCGTGACCGCCGGGTCCAGAGGACCCGGCGCATCACGGATCACGGTAAACGGCCGCTGATCGCGGCCGTTTACCATGTGATCGCTCCGTCAAATGACGGAGCGATCACATGTAAACAAACCGGCGTCATGTCATGACGCCGGTTCCTCCCTCCCCTCTCTGTACCGATCGGTACAGAGGGGGAGAGATCGGATGTGAGCCGCGCTGTGGGCTGGATGTGTAGTGCCCACAGCGCAGCTCAGTGACATGTCCAGTCACATCCACCCCCCCCCCTATGCTGTGCAAAGACCCTGTGCAATACTCTGCAAAGACCCTGTGCAATACTCTGCAAAGACCCTGTGCAATACTCTGCAAAGACCCTGTGCAATACTCTGCAACCCTGTGCAATACTCTGAAAAGACCCTGTGCAATACTCTGCAACCCTGTGCAATACTCTGCAAAGACCCTGTGCAATACTCTGCAAAGACCCTGTGCAATACTCTGCAAAGACCCTGTGCAATACTCTGCAACCCTGTGAAATACTCTGCAACCCTGTGCAATACTCTGCAACCCTGTGAAATACTCTGCAACCCAACCCTGTGAAATACTCTGCAACCCTGTGAAATACTCTGCAACCCTGTGCAATACTCTGCAACCCTGTGCAATACTCTGCAACCCTGTGAAATACTCTGCAACCCTGTGCAGTACTCTGCAATGATCCTGTGCAACCCTGTGCAATACTCTGCAATGATCCTGTGCAACCCTGTGCCATACTCCGCCATACCCCGCCATAATCCGCCATACCCCGCCATGCCCCGCCATACTCCGCCATGCCCCGCCATACCCCGCCATACTCCGCCATGCCCCGCCATGCCCCACCATACCCTGCCATACTCCGCCATACTCCGCCATGCCCTGCCATGCCCCACCATACCCTGCCATGCCCCGCCATGCCCCGCCATACTCCGCCATGCCCCGCCATACTCCGCCATGCCCCGCCATACCCAGCCATACTTTGCCATGCTCGGCTGTACTCGGCCTCTGTATGTGGCCAGGCTGTGGAAGTCTCACACATGTGGTATCGCCGTACTCAGGAGGAGGAGAATCTATTTTGGGGTGTCATTTTTGGTATGTCGTCATACGACGTCCTTGACTTTGTGCGGGGATATCTGAATGATTGGTGCAGCTACAGGCATCATTCAGATATCTTTTTCAGCCGGCGATTCCCTACACCATAAGAATGATCATAGCGGCTTTTCCACTGCTTGATCATTCTTACGGGAGGCGAGAGGGGACGCCCCCCCCCCTCTCGCCGCCCTCAGGTGCTTCTACCGACTCACCGCTACGATCGAAGCCAGGATCTTTTTTTTTTTTTTTTTTTTTTTCAGGCTTCCCAGCCTAGAGGTGAGATGTGGGGTCTTATTGACCCCATATCTCACTGTAAAGAGGACCTGTCATGCCATATTCCTATTACAGGGGATGTTTACATTCCTTGT
Organism: Aquarana catesbeiana; assembly: GCA_037953035.1. Lineage (NCBI taxonomy): Eukaryota > Metazoa > Chordata > Amphibia > Anura > Ranidae > Aquarana > Aquarana catesbeiana. The sequence goes on from JBBHAA010002058.1 coordinate 1,582,481, forward strand.
AATAGAAATAAAAGTGATCAAAAAATTTTTTTTTTGGAAAAAAGCCCCAAACTAAAATAAATAAAGTAAAATGAACAATAAAAAAATAAAAATAAAAAAAAAATTTCCCCGTGTCCCCGTGTGCTCGCAGTCAGAAGCGAACGCATACGTAAGTTGCGCCCACATATGAAAATGGTGTTCAAACCACACATGTGAGGTATCGCTGCGATCGGTAGAGCGAGAGCAATAATTTTGGCCCTGGACCTCCTCTGTAACTCACAACATGTAACCAGTAAAATTTTTTAAAGCGTCTCCTATGGGGATTTTTAAGTAGCGAAGTTTGGTGCCATTCCACGAGCGTGTGCAATTTTGAAGGGTGACATGTTAGGTATCTATTTACTCGGCATAACTTCATTATTCACATTATGTAAAAACATTGGGCTAACTACTGTTTTGTTTTTTTTGAAAGCACAAAACTGTTTTTTTTTTCAAACAAAACGTGTTTGAAAAATTGCTGCGCAAATATAGTGTGAGATAAAAAGTTGCAACGACCGCCATTGTATTCTCTAGGGTCTTTGCTAAAAAAATATATATAATGTTTTTGGGTTCTATGTAATTTTCTAGCAAACAAATTATGATTTTTACATGTAGGAGAGAAATGTCAGAATTGGCCTGGGCACTCCAGAACGCCTGATGGTGCTCCCCTGCATGTTGGGCCTCTGTATGTGGCCACACTGTGTAAAAGTCTCACACATGTGGTATCGCCATACTCGGGAGTAATAGCAGAATGTGTTTTGGGGTGTAATTTGTGGTATGCATATGCGGTGTGTGAGAAATAACCTGCTAATATGACAATTTTATGAAAAAAAAAAAAAAGAAAAAAAAAATCTTGATTTTGCAAAGAATTGTGGGAAAAAATGACAACTTCAAAAAACTTGCCATGCATATTTCTAAATACCTTGGAATGTCTTCTTTCCAAAAAGGGGTCATTTGGGGGGTATTTGTACTTTTCTGGCATGTTAGGGTCTCAAGAAATGAGATAGGCCGTCAGTAAATCAGGTGTGATCAATTTTCAGATATTGGTACCATAGCTTGTGGACGCTATAACTTTCACAAAGACCAAATAATATACACCGATTTGGGTTATTTTTACCAAAGATATGTAGCGGTATACATTTTGGCCAAAATATATGAAGAAAAAATTACTTATTTGCAAAATTTTATAACAGAAACGAAGAAAAATGCATTTTTTTACAGAATTTTCAGTCTTTTTTCTTTTATAGCGCAAAAAATAAAGAACCCAGCGGTGATTAAATTCATTTGGGTACAGTGTTGCATGACTGAGTAATTGTCATTCAAAGTGTGAGAGCACCGAAAGCTGAAAATTGGTCTGGTTAGGAAGGGGGTTTAAGTGCCCAGTGGTCAAGTGGTTAAATTAGTGTAGAGGATCGTGTTGGTTCAAATTAAAATACAAAGACCTGAGCAAGTCCCAATAGGGTTACCCCCAAGGGACTGCACTGGATTAGAGAGCTTTGCGTATGGCGTTCTTAAGGGCCTGGTATGGAATTCAGGGGGACCCCAACGTCATTTTTTTTTTTAAATTTTGGTTCAGGGTTCCCCTGTGGGGAATTCCTATGCCGTTTTTATCAATGAACTTCTATGTGTATTGTCGGCAATGCATTAGCCGCGGGTAGTTTTAAATGGGTTTTTTCCTTCAAAATGTCATTTTGCTGTCAGACTGTTCTAAACACAGGAAACATGCGCCCCTTTACAGGCATACTATAGACACCCCCCAGCTACGAAATTTAAAGGGATATTACACTTTTATTGTTTGACTTTAAGCATTATTAAAATCACTGCTCCTGAAAAAACGGCCATTTTTAAAACTTTTTTTTGCATTGATCCATGTCCCCTGGGGCAGGACCCAGGTCCCCAAACACTTTTTATGACAATAACTTGCATATAAGCCTTTAAAATTAGCACTTTTGATTTCTCCCATAGACTTTTAAGGGGGGTTTCGCAGCATTCGAATTTGCCGCAAACACCCCAAATTGTTCGCTGTTCGGCGAACTTACTAACAGCCAATGATGTTCGACTCGAACTTGAAGCTCATCCCTAATCACAAATAGTGGTGTGCTGGTGAAAGAAAAAATGAAAAATAATAATAAATTAAAAATAGGCTATGTGTAACCTCTAGTCGTGAATTTCACATGAGTACATCAGTCAAAGTGAATTTAGCCACAAAATTAACTGAAAATAACAAATAAATGACCTGAAATCACCACATTAAGTGAAAGTGAATCACACCATACAGATCAAACCAATATGGAGGTGGCTGGGATAAATTCAACTATATTGTGTATCTGTCAGACCCATCTATTAGAGTATAAAATACATGACATATAAATGTAACATGATGAATATAATGTCCATGTATGAAATGCAGGCTCATTCAGATGCCACTATAACGCTGTAGGTGCTCCCTGTCTTCGTAGGTATTTCTACTGGACTATTGGGGACATATCAGCATACAGGAAGATATCTTCTCCAGACATAAACTCAGGCAGATAAAAATATAGTGCCCTTACCAGAACAGGTGGACTCATAGGTCATCGGTGGTGAGTCAAAAAGGCTTATACCGTCAAACGGTGAGGTAAATCTGGTTCCGGTCCCACAGGTAAACTTGACTGTTATATCCTCGGAGGAGCTATGTTGGACCCAGACATCCTGTTGGACCAACTTCGATCATCAACTGGGTTCCACACGATCACCGATAGTCCTCATGGTATCAAGAAACAAGAAAAAAACTTCCACATAGTGTGAATCCGTTGAAAAAATGGGAATTTATTGGTATAAAAATGGTAAAAAGTTATATCCAACAAATGATAAAACATAGGGCGGTAAAAATTAGGTTCACTAGAACTTGACAGCACAGTAAGTGGTGGATACGGTAATACAAACGGACCCGACGCGTTTCATCCTCTAAGACTTCTGCTGGGGTGTGAATATACCAGCCACCTACTGCGCTTTATATAGAAATGAATACAAATTATGAAAAACACATGATCAAACCGGTGTGTAGCGTGACTTCCGGGTTCGTCTGCGTCAAAAAAAATCTGCGGACATGTCATTCACTTTGACTGATGTACTCATGTGAAATTCACTACTAGAGGTTACGCATAGCCTATTTTTAATTTATTATTATTTTTCATTTTTTTCTTTCACCAGCACACCACTATTTGTGATCTATTTATTTTGACTCTTTGGTGACTCACCACTAGAGGTTATACGCAGCCTAGTTTTATGATTCTTTTACCAGCATAATATTTTTTGTGATTCACCTATCTTCCTTTGGGGATTACACCCTCTTCCCCCCTACCCTTTGGTCTATTCTATATGTTATTGTCACTTACAGTGACTCTACAATCACTAGTATAGTTTTTCAGTACACTCTATCTATCATTCTTTGGGGGTTACACCCTCTTTCCCCCACCGTTGGGTTTATGCCATGTGTTATTGTCACTCACAGTGACTCTATAATCACCGGGTACAACCTCACGGTACACCCTATGAGCGCCACACTTTGCTATCTCACATACTTTTACAATTTGTCTAATTGTTGTGTTGGCTGCCTTTTTCTTTTTTGCGTTGGCGCAGCATTTTTTTAATATTTATTCGTATAAAACAGTATATGCTCAGCTTTATAATGTCATTATATGCTAAACGCATGGCTCGGATTAGAGAAAACATCACCCTGTCGAGTGCCTTCTGCATCCACAATGGAACAAGGCAGGGATGTCCCTTGTCCCCTATCCTCTTTGTCCTTACCCTAGAGCCTTTACTCTGCTCCATCAGGCAGAACCTCAACATCCAAGGGATTAGAACAAACCAGAGAAAACACAAATTGGCTGCTTACGCAGACAATATATTATTGTTTCTCACAAACCCTCACACCACATTACCGGTATTGCTAGACAAATTCAGATGCTTTAACCTAATTTCTAACCTTAAGATAAACTTCTCTAAGTCTTATGCCCTCAACATATCCCTACCACAATATATTGTCCTGCAATGCAAAGAGAATTTCCCCTTCCAATGGCAGACAGATGCAATTACCTATCTTGGAATACAACTACCCACCCAATTGACAGACTGAAGAATGCGAAGAGCTACCTATCAATACTGACCAAACTGACCACTGGTCTAAAAAACTGGAATAGACCAGTGTTCTTATGGTTCAGGAGGGCAGCATAATTGAAAATGAACGCGCTCCCAAGAATGTTATACATCCTACAAACAGTATCAATATACTTACCGCAGGCCTTCTTTAAATCCTACAGAAGTCTTAGCTCCAACATTATATGGGGAGGTCATAAGCCCAGAATAAAATACACACTTAACCATGCCCAAACATTTAGTAGGCATTGGTCTCCCGGACCTCCAGAACTATTATAAAGCAGTTCATCTGACCAGAATACTGGACTGGAACCTACACACATCTTTAAAAGACTGGGTGGGTCTGGAAGATTCATTTTCCAAATTACACCTGGCATCAGTTCCTTGGATGCTCGATCGCCATATACCCCCAGAGCTCAAATTTCATCCTCTCATCAGACCAACCATACAATGCTTCAGCAAAATTTGCAAACAATCCTCCATATTGACGATACCAGGTCCATTATCTCCAATAGGATTGAACCCTGACTTCCCCCCAGGCATGTCTGCGGACTTTTTAGCACAACATTGGTTGGAAGCAAAGGTCCTCAAAGGTCCTCACTCATCATTTCTTTGACCAAGGTAAACTCTATACAGCACCCTGATCCCACCATGGACATACCTTCTAATTGCACAGTACCTGGGAACACCAGACAAGAAATCCTCAAGCTCTAGACAATTTACGTCTTTTGAACACCTCTGTTCCCTGTCGTCCCCACAAACACACTTGATTTCTGCCACACATTCCCTTCTATTCTTGGACTGTCATCCCAACATCCCAGCTATATGCAAAGTTTGGGAAAAAGAACTATCACTTCCTCTAACAAGTAGATTGGGGTAACATCTACCTCAACATTCACAAAGGATCCATTGTTTCCACTCAGGAAAATGGATACAAAATCCAATCCCAGATCTCTGCTGGAGATGCAACACACAACCGGGCACCTTACTACACATCTGGTGGAAATGCCCATAGATGCAACCATTTTTGAAAGAAGTACATTGCATAATCTCACTTGTCACTGCATATGACTTGGAATGGTCACCGGCTCAATTTCTCCTACACCACCCCAATCTATCTCATCGTACCTATCACAAATTCCTGGCAATGCACATGGTAAATTCAGCAAAACAGTGCATACCGATACATTGGAAGTCCCAAACCGTTCCGTCACTGAAGGAATGGTTCTGTAGAATCAAAAGAATTGCAGAATTGGAAGAACTAATTCACATAGCAAAAGACTCCCCCAGCAAATTTGGCATAAAATGGGCATGCTGGAAACATTTCCAAACCACACCAGAATACTCCCTCTTATACTCCCCAACCAACCAGAAATTAATCTAAAATATACTGAACTTAGAAATCTGGACTTTCTAGGAATTACTAGCACCATCCTCTCCTCACCACTCCATAGAAATATACTTCTATCAGGTGGATAACCCCACGAGGAGGGAAGCAAGAGACGGTCAACCTTACTCCCAGAGGCAGGATCCCTGTCCACCATATCACTCACTCTCTCCTATTGTCCCCTCCCCCTCACCACATACATGGCATATCCCTCTGCCCGAACCCCCCCCAGTTATTTTTCCTGGATTGACATTCTTGATATCATGAAATAAATGATGACGAACACGCCTTGCATGCCCCACATAGGAACCTCTCACGACGCATCACTTAGATCCCCAAAAGGTTACAAACTCCTATCCTGCTGAGAGAGGCACCAAACAATTCAGAACACTTACACACAAGTACTCCTAGCTGAGTACTAGCACCCAATTACTCTCCCCGAGCTCTTACGCTTTGTCGTATCCTACAAAATAAAGACTCTCTAATCTACATATTACTTAAAATCCCACATAATGCACAGTCAACTATAAAACGAGAGACCTATCTCGATACATTAAAGCTAATGCTAGGTTCCTTGCATTGGATAATGATGGTCCTTTTTTTAATGCTTTCAGCCAATGTTAATATGCCATTTATGTTGAGGCAACTAGTACAATGTGAAATTTAACATGTTACTTTGTTTGATTTTATCAATTAAAAAAAAAAATTGTGGGGAAAAAAAAGGATGGCACTGATGGGTCCTGATGGGTGGCACTGGTTGGTGGCACAAATGGGCACTGATAGGTAGCACTGATAGGTGGCACTGATAGGTGGCACTGATGGGCAGCACTGATGGGCACTAGTAGGTGACACTGATGGGCACTGATATGTGGCACTGATGTGCAGCACTGTTGTTGAGGCACTGATTGTGGGCACTGATGGGTGGCACTGTGGGCACTGATGGGTGGCACTGGTGGGCACTAGTAGGCAGCACTGTTGTCTATTGCTAGGTGGCACTGGCAGGGGGCACAGGTGGGCACTGATGATCTGGTGGCAGATTGCTGTGATGTCCGGACTGACGTCCCTCTCACAGCCACCAGTGATCGACTTTTTTTTTTCTCCTCACGCTGTCAGTGCGAGGAGAAAAAATAGCCGATTATAGGCTCTGTTGACATCACATGATCAGCTGTCATTGGCTGACAGCTGATCATATGGTAAGGGGTCGGGATCGACCCCTTACTCCGATCTGTGATCCCGCGAGTCTCATAGACTCACTGATCACAGAGCGCACCGTGCGCACCCTGCTGGGGGTGCACAGGCCGCTCGGGCACGAGCCTACGTCAATAGACGTAGTCCCGGCAAAGCAGGTCCGCGCTGTAGCCGTCATTCGGCTATAGCGTGGATCTGAACTGGTTAAGGGAAAATGTTTTTTATGTAAAAGGTGTTATGCCTGTAGGAACATCAACTATAACGGTCAAAAAGGTGAAAAATGCAGTTCTAGTGTTACCAGAAAAGAATATACCATTAAAGACTTAATTTCATGTAGGATGGAGGGTGTGGTTTATGTCCTCCAGTGCCCTTGATCAATGCAGTATATAGGGAGAACTAGGATTGTCCCGATACCGATACTAGTATCAGTATCGGGACCGATACCGAGCATTTGCGCGAGTACTTGTACTTGTACAAGCCATTATCTTGTAATGGGAGACAGGAACTCGGCAAGCGGAGTCAGCGGCCGGAGTCAGGGGTGGAGTCAGCGGGCGGAGCAGAGAGCTGAGCGGCCAGGTAGTGCAGAGTGCAGGGCTCAGCGACCGGAGCAGTCACATTCGAAATGGAAGTTCATGTGGCGCTCTGTGTTGCCATTACACCGTTGTCAGTGCTCACTGCTTAGAAATCCCGACGCCCATCTTGGTACACCCTGCCAGCAGCGGACATCTTGTTACACCCAGCCCATATAGTTCAGGCTGGGTGTAACAAGATGTCCACTGCTGCTTTATTGAGGCCAAGTGCAAGGTGAACCAAGATGGGCGTCGCAGAGGCAGCATAGAAAAGAGTAAATGCTCTCATGCCCATAAGTGCCACTGCCAGCCATCAGTCAGTGCTCATCAGTGCCCATCCAGCCAGTGCCACTGCCAGCCATCAGTCAGTACCAGCCATCAGTGTGTGTGCCACCTATCAGTACTTGCCACTAGGGATGAGCTTCGTGTTCGAGTCGAACCCATGTTCGACTCGAACATAGTCTGTTCGCCCGTTCGCCGAATTGCGAACGATATGGGCTGTTCGTGCCAAATTTGTGTGGCGCGTCACGGCCCATAATTCACTGCGGCATCGCAGTGCATTGCTGGCTGATGATTGGCCAAGCATGCAATATGACCCACATGCTTGGCCAATCACAGCGCCGTCTGAACAGAGAGCCGTAATTGGCCAAAGCCAAGGAGGCTTTGGCCAATTATGGCTCAGGGGATTTAGTACATGCCCCACACTATAAAAGGCCACCTGCACGGCGGCCCTGTGTAGCGTGTGTTCCAGCGTTGAAAGAGATAGACAGAGAGACAGACAGTGTCATTTGATTTGAGTTAGATAGATTAGGCAGAACAGTCAGTCAGTTAGCTGCACTTACAGTGCATTGTGTATATATATATGCATCCCAGGTGTTGCATATATATATATATACACTGTATTCAGTTTAGCTAGATCCGCTCCTGTTATCTTCCTACTGACAGGCAGGCTTGTCTTGTTACAGTATATACAGCTACCTGAGGAAAATTGCTGGTGTTCTTTTGATCCTATTAGTACCACAGTCAGGCAGCTAGACTATTTACAGTTAGTGCAGTGCGTCCTGCTCACAGTGTTCAGCTAAAACTACAAGTTAGTGTGGTGCGTCCTGCTCACAGTGTTCAGCTAAAACTACAAGTTAGTGGGGTGCGTCCTGCTCACAGTGTTCAGCTAAACCTACAAGTTAGTGGGGTGCGTCCTGCTCACAGTGTTCAGCTAAACCTAAAAGTTAGTGTGGTGCGTCCACCTCACAGTGTTCAGCTAAACCTACAAGTTTAGTACGGTGCGTCCTGCTCACAGTGTTCAGCTAAAACTACAAGTTAGTGCTGTGCGTCCTGCTCACAGTGTTCAGCTAAACCTACAAGTTAGTGTAGTGAGACCTCTGCACAGTGTTCATCTAAAACTACAAGTTAGTGCAGTGCGTCCTGCTCACAGTGTTCAGCTAGATCCGTTCCTGTTATCTTCTTACTGACAGGCAGGCTTGTCTTGTTACAGTATTTACAGCTACCTGAAGAAAATTGCTGGTGTTCTTTTGATCCTATTAGTACCACAGTCAGGCAGCTAGACTATTTACAGTTAGTGCAGTGCGTCCTGCTCACAGTATTCAGCTAAAACTACAAGTTAGTGGGGTTCTTCCTGCTCACAGTGTTCAGCTAAACCTACAAGTTAGTGCGGTGCATCCTGCTCACTGTGTTCAGCTAAAACTACAAGTTAGTGGGGTGCGTCCTGCTCACAGTGTTCAGCTAAACCTACAAGTTAGTGCGGTGCGTCCTGCTCACAGTGTTCAGCTAAAACTACTAGTTAGTGCGGTGCGTCCTGCTCACAGTGTTTTCAGCTAGATCCGTTCCTGTTATCTTCTTACTGACAGGCAGGCAGGCTTGTCTTGTTACAGTATTTACAGCTACCTGAAGAAAATTGCTGGTGTTCTTTTGATCCTATTAGTACCACAGTCAGGCAGCTAGACTATTTACAGTTAGTGCGGTGAGCCCTGCTCACAGTGTTCAGCTAAAACTAAAAGTTAGTGGAGTGCGTCCTGCTCACAGTGTTCAGCTAAACCTACAAGTTAGTGCTGTGCGTCCTGCTCACAGTGTTCAGCTAAAACTACAAGTTAGTGGGGTGCGTCCTGCTCACAGTGTTCAGAAGGTTGGTGGTATTTTCCTGATCCTTTCACTACCGCAGGCAGCTAAAAAAGCTAAAAGTTAGTTTTTTGCGAGCTCTGCACAGTGTTCAGCTAAAGCTACCTGTAGAAGGTTGGTGGTGTTCTCATACTACAGGCAGGCAGTTGATTTTGCTAGCTGCAGTATCAGTATATATATATATATATATATATATATATATATATATATATATATATACCAGCTTAGTGCAGCTACAGGCCATTAGTATGTCTGGAAGGCCAAGAAGGAGAGGCAGACAGTCACAAGCCAATAAGAGAGGGCAAGTAGGCTCTGTGTCTAGTGCTGGTGGAGATGGTGCATCCTCATCAGCACGTGACCGTGGGACACGCTTGGCCTTTTTTTCGGCAGCTGGCCGTGTTGAGCCGCAACATGCAGAAGACTTGGTCGAGTGGATGACCAAGCCGTCCTCATCCTCCTCATCCTCTCTCACCCATGCCCAGGGTACTTTGTCTGGCAAAGCAGCGGCCTCTTCCCTTGGCTCAATGTCATCAGTGACTCCTTCCCTAGCCCCACCATGTCCTCCTGAGGAGTTCCTCGAACTGTTTGACCACAGTGTTGGGTACATGCTCCAGGAGGATGCCCAGCGTTTGGAAGGCTCTGAAGATGATAGTGAGCTCGATGAAGGCAGTAACGTGAGCACGGACAGATGGGGTGCCCAAGAAGGACAGCAATCTGGCAGTCATGCTCCCCCTGCTGCAGCATACTGCCAGGTTTGCTCCAGTGATGAGGAGGGAGGGGATGATGAGGTCACTGACTCAACGTGGGTGCCTGATAGGAGAGAGGAGGAGGAGGCGGCACTTTACCAACGAGGCAGGATGCCCTCCAGGGGCCAGCCTAAGGGCAGCACATTGACTGCATCACTCCCCAAATCTCCACATGTGCAGGGCGCTGCAATCTCTGCGCGTTATTCAAAAAGTTCTTTGGTGTGGGCCTTTTTTGAGACGAGTGCATCACATCGCACCGCTGCTATTTGCAACATATGGCTCAAGCGTATCTCGCGTGGCCAAAACATCTCCCGCTTGGGTACCACATGCTTGACCAGACATATGTTGACCTGCCATGCAGTTCGTTGGCAAGCATATCTAAAAGACCCACACCAAAGAACAAAGAGGACCTCTCCTTGCTCCTTATCAGCTGAGATCTCCAACCCCACTATACCTTCAGTCCTCTCTGAGACCTGCACTGAGAGGAATGAAGGTGTAGAATTAGGTGTGTCACAGCCAAGTACTTGTGGGCAATCTGCTTTTGGTACACTGACGTCAGATTGTACCAGGCAAATTTCCCTGCCCCAGCTGCTGCACTGCCAAAAGAAGTTTGCTCCCAGCCATCCACATGCTCAGCGGTTGAATGCTAGCTTGGCAAAATTGCTAGCACTTCAACTGCTGCCTTTTCAGTTGGTAGACTCTGCCCCCTTCCGTGAATTTGAGGAATGTGTGGTTCCTCAGTGGCAGGTACCCAAATGCCACTTTTTCTCACGTAAGGCGATTCCGGCTCTCTACCAGCATGTGGAAGGCAATGTCCATGCCTCGCTGGACAGGGCGGTCAGCGGTAAGGTGCATATTACCACTGACTCATGGTCCAGCAGGCATGGACAGGGACATTACCTAAGTTTCACGGCGCATTGGGTGACTCTGCTGGCAGCTGGGAAGGATGCAGGACAAGGTGCAGTAGTGTTGGAGGTTGTTCCACCACCACGCCTCCAAAATGCTAATGATTGTGACACACCTCTCTCCTCCACCCCCTCCTCTTCTTTTTCCTCCATGGCCTCTTCCTGTGCTTTGTCCTCGGAACCAGTGGTGCTCCATAGCCGTTCAAGGGGCTACGCAAGTACGCAGGCCAAAAGATGCCATGCCATGCCATGCCGTGCTTGAGCTGGTGTGCTTGGTGGACAGGAGTCACACTGGGGTAGAGGTTCTGTCAGCTCTGCAGGGGCAGGTTCAGAGGTGGTTGACGCCACGCCAACTTAAGGCAGGAATGGTGGTTTGCGACAATGGCACCAACCTCCTCTCTGCCCTCCGACAGGGACAAATGACCCATGTGCCCTGTTTGTCTCACGTCCTTAACTTGGTGGTGCAGCGGTTCTTGGGCAGGTACCCGGGCTTACAGGATGTCCTGATGCAGGCCAGGATAGTCTGTGTGCATTTCCGCCGGTCATATAATTCCAGTGCTTGTTAGAATATCAGAATTTATGAATTGGTTGAGTTCTTGTGATAATTGAATTATATATATATAAATATATATATAAATATATATATCTTCTATGTATGGAAAAGGTGAAGTTATATAGGTTTTTATACTCATGAAAGTTTATGCTGGTTTAGGCTTAGTATGCATTTCTTGGGAGAGATTCATCTCACATATGGATACAATTTAGTGTAGAACATTTCACCTCCCCCATCGTAAGAGATAAAGTTACAATCTTTTACAAAGACACAAAGTTCTAGTATGTTAAGAATAAGCTGTTTCTTTACATTGTTATATTTCTTGATTAGGATATTAATAAGAACACTGCATTTTAAATATAAATATGTATACTAATATGTAGGATTTTATATGTTTAAAGGAAATGTATATATTGTAAGTTAAATGATTCTTAAATGATAGCTATTTTCACATAGTTCATAGCCCCACCCTTAGCAATGTTGGAGTAATTTGAATTTCCCGGTCTTTTAAGCTTTTTGGCCCTTTGGAAAAGGTGGGGGTTAATTTAAGGAGTACAGACAGGCTGTGGGGAGAGAAACACTTATAGGGCGTACACACGGTCGGACTTTGTTCGGACATTCCGACAACAAAATCCTAGGATTTTTTCAGACGGATGTTGGCTCAAACTTGTTTTGCCTACACAGGGTCGCACAAAGTTGTCGGAATTTCCGATCGCCAACCACGCGGTCACGTACACCACGTACGACGAGACTAGAAAAGGCCGGTTCAGAACCAAGCGCGGCACCCTTTGGGCTCCTTTTGCTAATCTCGTGTTAGTAAAAAATTGGTGAGAGACGATTCGCGCTTTTTCAGACTCGTGGCTTTCAGATCGTTTTCTGCCGTTCAGTTTGTGCTTGTGGGTTTGTATCTACTCTTCAGTGCGTGCAGTCAGTTCGTATCAGAGTTTTCTGTGTGATCTTGCCTGCTCGTTGCTGTTTTTCAGGTCGCTCTTCACAGGCCTTGCTGTTCTTCAGTGCGTTCTGTTACTTCGTTCTGAGCAGCCGACCGTTTTCTAGCCATGTTTCGTATGCATACTCCTCGTAGAGTTCGTGCTGTGCGGGGGCTTGGTGTTGGGGTCCTGACCTTGACACAAGTCCAGTCCATGAACAGGGTGGTGAGGAGTTCATGGACCAAGAATTGGTTGCTTCAGCGTGACCAGTTCTGTCATATGCCTTTGCTCTGTGAGATCCGTGAGAATAATCCTGATGATTTCAGGAACTTTCTTCGGATGACTGACCCCGTGTTTCACCGTTTGTTGGCTTCGCTAACCCCCTATATTAGCAGGCAGGATACCTGCATGAGGCAAGCCATCACTCCGGAGCAGAGGTTGGTCGCTACCTTGCGGTATTTGGCCACAGGGAGAAGTCTGCAGGACTTGAAGTTCTCGACAGGCATCTCCCCCCAGGCTCTGGGGATCATTATCCCAGAGACCTGTTCTGCCATCATACAGGTCCTACAGAAGGAGTATATGAAGGTAAGATTTTTATCCTTTTATATCCCATTTTAGTGTATTTAATGTTTGCTAATATATTGTAATATGCTGTGAATGTCCCCTTTGTCCTCATGCATGCTGGATTTTTATGTAATTATTATTTTAGGTCCTTCATACATATTTGCCCTTCACTAACCTCCCCAGCATGGTGTCTCCTGCCCTATATTCACCTCATGTAGTCACTTAACAATGTATTTTATCTGCTCCATAGTAGTGCTTTACCCCAAACACCCCCTAAAATGTTTGGTAATGTTATTTTTGATTGAAATTCAGGCAGAGTGGCAGAGGCTTTTTTTTGTGGTGTCCCCAAATAATTTTTAGTAACTCTCCCTCCCCCCAACTGCTCAGTCAGCTGATCCCAATTCTCTATCCTCAATCATCTATCTGCTGACTTTGCCAAACCCATACACACTATACCCATCTCTTTACTGGTCAGATTTATGAATGAATTCACCAAAGCATGTAGTGCAAGGGCCTGCCTGTATACTTTGAAATTGTACGGTTTAAAGTTTTTGTATCCTATTATTATCTTGATAGGTAATAGCAGAATGTCCAAATGTCCTCAAATGTGTACAGTGTGTATTTATATCTTTGTATTATGACACTTCTTACCTGTCCAGTGGGTTGCCAATAGTGTAACTAAGGAGGGGCTGTTCCAAGTAATACCCTGTATTTAGGCATTCATCTCTCAATGAAGTGAAGAGGATTACCTGTCCAAGAGTTCCCCGCCTATAATGTTAGAAATGGCCCATGAGAGGGGGGGAGGGGGAATATGATAGGTGTACCTTATACTTTGGCCTTGTTAAATTCCCCTTAATAAATGCTATCTGGAGGTTGCTCCAGAATGTTTGTGTCTAATCTGCTTGCCATGTTTCTGTGAAAAAATAGTAATGTTTATTGTTTTTTCCTCAACAGTTTCCTTCCACGCCACAGGAATGGCAAACTGTGGCCTCCCACTTTGCCCAGCGGTGGGACTTTCCTAACTGCGGAGGGGCAATTGATGGGAAACACGTCCACATCGTCTCACCACCCAACTCGGGGTCGTACTATTATAATTACAAGGGGTTTAATAGTATAGTGATGTTGGCGGTGGTGTCGGCTAATTACGACTTCTTGTATGTGGACGTGGGGAAGAATGGCTGGATGTCCGATGGTGGAGTCATTGCCCAGACGGAGTTCTACAGGCGTCTCCAGAATGGCAGCTTGGACTTGCCAGCTCCAGAGGACAATGTGGAAGGTCTCCCATTTGTGTTCGTTGCTGATGAAGCGTTTGCGCTGGGGACCACCTGATGCGGCCATTCCCGATGAGGACCCTCACCCCGGAACAGAGGGTTTTTAATTACCGGCTGGCCAGAGCCCGAAGAGTGGTGGAGAACACATTTGGAATCCTGGCCAGCCGGTTCCGACTATTTCTGACACCCATCCATATGGCGGAGTATAAACTGAACCATATAATACTTGCGTGCTGTGTTCTCCATAATTTTTTAAGAAAACATTCTGCCAACTATGCTGGCTCAGTTGGGCCTGAGGCCGGAATCCTACATCCAACAACACTGAAGGCGCTTGAAAGTGGCCGTCCTGGCTTGCCCTCCCTGAGTGCCCGTGATGTCCGGTTACGATACCTGGAGTTCTTTGCGGGTAGGGGGGCTATCAATATGCCAGACAATATGTGAAGCCTTTTTCAAATTAAAAAAAAAAAGAAATTCTTTGTGGACATTTACTGCTTGTGTTTGTTTTAGCTGACCATGACATAAATGTTTTGAGTGCAGAAAATGTCGTGATTGGGTAACCTTATACAAAGCACTGTTGGCTGGTATTTCCTAAATGCAAAAACACATTTCACTACAAGTGCACTTGCAACTGCACTGAACCTGCACTTGTAGTGCAAAGTGGATTTGCCCTTAGGAAATAACCCCCATTTTTGCATAAAACAGCTATTACATCACCCCAAAAGTGTTGTAGTGTTGAGACAATAATCCACACATTCTTGAGTAACCAACTTTTTTATACCTGCACAATCACATGTGCATTTACCAAAGGTTTTTAAAACAAACCAACGTGTTTGTTGTATAACAATTTTTGCAGTAGCATTATCAAAAATCGAAATATCCATTTCAGATAAAACAGGCCTGTGTAAAACCAACAAGAAAGCCAAAAAACTTGAACTTACAAAGTTCACATTAGGTAAAACCTGAAGGCTATATCAGACATCAGTATTTAGGAACTGTGTTTGATATAGCATTCAGATGGGGGGAAAATCTCCCCTGGAAAAGCCAAATTTGGAAGATGCACACCAATTTACGAATGTCAACATGTACTATCTGCCATCAGGGGGGATCAAGGGATGTGTTTTGGGGGAGCAAGCCCTTCCTCAACGCGACTTTATAATTGAGGAAGGGGTTGCACCCCCAAAACGCGTCCATTGATCTCCCGTGATGGCAGATAGCACATGTTGGCACACTGTGTGCATCCTCCAAATTTGGCTTTTCAAAACATTGCAAAAAAATGTAAAAGATTGAACCACAATACAAAAAGTGATTTTGTGGGGTTTTAAATTCACCCCAAAACATCAATAATGTTATTATTTTTTTTAATAACATCATGGATTTTTTGCTGGATGTTTTGCAGTTCGGCATTACACCCCATGATCTCCCCGATCAGGATCTGGGCACTTTTAGAAGTAAAGCGTTCTCTATCCCTCACATCCCGATCACCTAAAAAGAGATAAATAATAAAAAAAAGGTCTCAAAAATCTGCCACAATCCATCTCTTACCTGAGCCTGTGGTCACAGACACTCACCTGTTGTGGTGCCAATCTCCACCACATCTTCTTCTTCCTCCTGCTCAGCTTCATTTGGGGGTATTTCACCTTCTTCCATAGGTGGGGGGTCTGTGGTCTCCTCGGATGAGGGGTGTCCTCCGAGTCTTTTCTCCCCTATGTAAAACAAAAATGGTATAATTAGCACACAGATATTTGATGGCAGAACTAGAAATAGGAAACATTGCTTGGAAGTGGGGTACAATTGTCTATTTTAGCCGAGTTCCAAGATGTATATTTTTTATTGGCCTTTGTCTAACTGCAATACTTTACCTGTTTTGTACAAGCTTCCAGATGTAGCCCCCCCTATAGTATACACTGGAGCACCTGTGTGCCCCCTCTAATAAAAAGGGTGTTCTTGTGTCCCACACTAGTGCTCCAGTGTCCAGATGTGAAAACAGCTGCTGAGTGTCCTCTCCTTACAAACAATCTAGTTGGCATTTCATTCTAGTAACAAACCCATCTACACAAACAAATATTTGGCATCCAAGTAGGCCCAAAAAAATGTGGGAAAATGCATATGGCCTAAACAATGGTGTTCTAGAGGCCGAAAGAAAAATGTTTGATACGAACGAATAATGGGCCCATGAACATTAAAGTTTCCCTTTTAAACGTTACATTTAATAAAAGCATATGGAGCAGCACGAATGTAATAAAGACAGAAAGAATAGGAACACAGCACAACTACTTACTTTTTTGCAGCACTCTCCGGATCTTTCGGTACTGCTCTGGCTCTTTCAACTTCAGGTCCGACCACCGCTTCCTGAGCTGATCTTTAGATCTTCGTACCCTGAAATTCCTGTGAAGGCTTTTGACCACTTTAGCAATGATTTTGGCCTTTCTGATGTTAGGGTGGGGGTAAGGCCCATACTTCCCGTCATAGTTGGACTTCCTCATGATGTCGACCATCTCCAACATCTCCCCAAAGGACATATTTGTGGCCTTAAAACGTATCCTTCTGGATCGGGATGTGCCTGGATCCGGGCTTTCCTCCTCCTCCTCCTCGTTGCTAAAATTAGCACACACCTGCTCGAACTCCGCCATCATGCTCTTCACCCACTGCACCGAATGAAAAGGGGTGGGGAATAGACTAGAAAGAACGTCAGGGGCGGGCGGAGTTACACGCATGCGCAGTGTGTATAAAGCGTAACATGCGTGCGTATTACGTACGATTTGTGAGCGGAGGAAGGAGCATTGGACGTGCCGATCATAAGAATGAAGGTAAGAGACAAACTTGTGCCTATTAGACATGTGCACACTGAAATATTTTGTTTCGAAATTTCGTTTTCGTCCAAAAAATAAATTTATTTAGTTACTCCCAAAATTCGTTTTTTTATTCATTTTGTTTTTAGTTAAAAATTGCATTCGTCCGAAAATCCAAATTATGGTCGAATCTGTCATTGAAGGCTTATGGTGTCTGTCGAATGTTCAAAGAAGATTCGATGGAGCAGCTAAACTGTACGATGCCTATAGTTTACCTGCTCCGTCGAATATTCTTAGAACTTTCAACAGACACCATAAGCCAAAGCACGTGTGTACTTAGTTCTAGCTATTTTACTGCTCCTCCTCTTTGGTTACAATCAGCCAATAACATTCATCATGATCATTATTTTTATTTATCTTATCTCCCCTACGTCGAATCTTTTCTCCCCTATGTTGAATCTTTTCTCTCCTACGTCGAATCTTTCCTCCCCTACGTCGAATCTTATCTCCCCTACGTCGAATCTTTCCTCCGCTTCGTCGAATCTTTTCTTCCCTACGTCGAATCTTTCCTCCCCTACGTCGAATCTTTTCTCCCCTACGTCGCTTTTCTCCCCCTACGTCGAATCGTTTCTCTCTATATAGAATAATCTTGGACTAATAGAATTAAGGTTAGGCACATTCAACCACAGGTTCGATGGACACAGATTGTTATTGTCATCATCATGTCGAATCTCCTATCTATATCGAACTGTTGTAGCAACGAAAACGAAAATAAAGCATTTGTTTATGTCGGATCTTTCATTTTTCGGATTCTGCACTTTCGTTATCGTTTGTTAAAATGATAACGAAAATACCTGAAATTCGGACGAAAATGCATTCGGACAAAAACGAATGCACATGTCTAGTGCCTATACTGCTTCTAAATTGAGGCCTATATTGTAACAAGATTAGGAGAGTTTTGTCTGACATTAGGCTTTGTCTTGTGTTGTGTCTTGCAGTGAACATGGATATCTTATTAAAAGATAATGACTTCATGTCAGTATTCGTAGATATGCTAAGGGAGCTGCCCTGTCTGTGGGAGATTAAACACCCCCAATTTAAGAACCAAGCAAAGAGGAAGGCAGCACTGGTGCAATTGTGTGAAATTGTGAAGCAGGTGATCCCCACGGCAGACATCACCTATTTAAAGATCTTCATTGGTTGCCTGAGGAGTACATATCTAAGGGAGCGCAACAAGGTCCTGGATTCACAGATATCCGGAGCAGCAGATGACATCTATGTCCCCAGGATGTTGTACTACGACAGGCTGCATTTTCTGGCAGGCCAGACTGAACCCAGGCCATCCCTCTCCAGTCTTCCTTCCACGCTTCCTTCCCCCCGGCTGAGGCTTCTGACGCCCAACCTGGGTCTTCCAGGCCACATGTGGAGGAGCCCAGATTGAGCCAGGTATAGCATTCCTCTAAATATTTCTGCTTGTCCAATCAATGATGTTAACTAGATGTTAGTTGGGAGTACTAATTTAGGATTGTGATTGATGATGCAAAACATAAAACCATGTCCCTTTTTCATACACAGGGAAGTCTCAGCCAGGAGGTGGCCGGGCCCAGCCGGCTGGCTGATCTGCAGGTCCCTCCACCCCCCTGAAAAGAGAAAGTGGCAGTAGGAGGAGTGCCCTAGAGGAGGCTGCTATAGGATTCTTTTGGAGGGCTACAGAGGTCCTGGGAGCACCCCACACCATGGAGGAGAACATTGCTGCCTTCATTGCATATAAAATGCAGAGGATGGAGGAGGGCCAACAAGCCATGTGTGAGGCCCTCATATTGGAGGCTCTGGAGAAAGGTATGAGGGGCCAAATTACACCTCAGACACACCTTCGCGATGGTCCTCCTCTTCCTCCTGCAGGTCCTCCTCCTCCTCCTCCCTCTCCTCCAGGTCCCCCCAGTCCTCCTCCTCCTCCAGGCCCTACTCCTCCTCCTGCCACATCTCCAACTGCACAGCCACAGCCCGGAAGGAAGCGTGAAAGGAAGACCAGACAGTGATTGTCCTGGGTTCAGTCTGGTCGGCCAAAAGATGCAGCCTCTTGTGGTACCACAGCCTGGGGACACACATGTCATCTGCTGCTATCTGGATCTCTGCGAATTCTGGACCAGACTGCCCTCCCTTACATATGGACTCCTCAGGCCACCAATTTTGATGTTGAAGAATTGATGTCTGCCGTGGGGGTCCCAGGCTTCGCTAATTTCTCATGTTGATCCAGTGTTGCCTTCCTCTTTGTTCTGTTCTGAGCCCTTAATAAAGGATTTTTGTTTTGAATTATACTCTCCTATGTGTTTTACTTCAAAAATGATAGTTTGTTTGTGAGGATTCAGGTACATTTCAAATATACAATGTGAAATGAACAAGGGACACCAACAACAAACAATCTCCTTGAGATTAAATAATAAAAGATATCAATGTTGTGGGGGTAACTTGACACACAAAACACACCCAAAAATATTCTGGAGTAAAAATAAAAATAACATTGAACAAAGATCAGCCTTGGAAAATATCCAAACATTAAAGAAAAAAAAAAGGCTGAAAATCCAAAAAAAATAAATAAATAAATAAATATAAAACTGTCGGATGTGACAACTAATAACAATATATTCAGGGAATACCAATAAAAAAACACAAATAAAACTTTGTGAGAAGTGTGTGTGAATATGAGCAGCAAAACTACTTAATTCTTGTCACATTATAAAGAAGAAGAGAGTGCGCTGTATTAAACCATTTTGAACATTGCAGCGTGACGAAAGTGCTGTATCCATTGCGATCGCTAAGTTTACCAGAACGAGCTGTCCCGTCTCGGAATTCTTCTGAGCATGCGTGGCACTTTGTGCGTCGGAACAGGCCACACACGGTCGGAATTGACGCGATCGGATTTTGTTGTCGGAAAATTTTATCTCCTGCTCTCCAACTTTGTGTGTTGGAAAATCCGATGGAAAATGTCCGATGGAGCCCACACACGGTCGGAATTTCCGACAACACGCTCCGATCGGACATTTTCCATCGGAAAATCCGACCGTGTGTACGGGGCATTACACTGCAGCTCTCCATTAAGACTCACACACACAGACACATATCTCAAGACATACACCCAGACATATCTGATTTAAACTTCATTTTCAGAATAATTTATTTTTGTATTCTACATTTTTACATTGTTTTTGTAACATTTTGCTAATTGGAGTTTGGAGTTTTTACACGAGAACTTAACAGATTTTTCTTGGAACTTTTCTCATCAATATGAATTATTGAAATATAGTTATTAATACAGTAATAATAACTCCAATTTCTACAGTGGCGAGCCTTTTGCAAGATTCTTTTTGTCCGAATATCAAATTTTTTTCAATAATTTCTCCTTCCGCTTGTCGAGAGGGAATATCAGCAAAAACAGTGATTATTCAGACAAGCTTTCAGGAGAAATCGAAAAAGCTAATTTTCGGCATCATTGAATTGAACTTGGAAGGAAAAGAAACATCAGAATTGGTGAGACGTTTGCGCACGTGCAAGAAAAATCTGTTTCTTGATGACGTAATTTCCCGCCAAGAGAGGGAACGCGTGTTACATGAAGGAAGCCGTCTTACATTGGTAAGTTATGGATTTAATTAATGAATTATCCAGTGAGAGTGAATTAGAATTTAAAAATCTGTCAAAGTTTGTTAAAGATGATGAATTATGGTGTTACATGTTCAATGAATGCTTACAGGCTAATATGAAAATACAAAAAGTCAAAATTTACATTTAAGAAATTCAGCAAACAGGTTAGGAATTTGATTAAGTTAATTAAAGTTTATGATACAATGGTATCAGGAGTTTTTGGAAGCAATGTAGTTGGTACAAAAGAGGAAACAAAGGACAATAGTTTATGTACTAATTGTCAGATTTTGACTGAAAGGATAGATGATTTGCAGAGTGCAATTCAAATAAAGGATATTCAGTTGTCTGAGTTACAGAATAATGTAACGTTTAAAGCAGAGTCAAGCAAGAGTTTAGAGATTAATGTTAATGTAGACTCTATGAATGTTATTGCAGATTCTATGCAGAAGCCTTTTGTACAAGATATGCGGTCTATAGGCCAGGAACATGAAGTTTTGCTTAAAACAAAAATATTGAATAAAGCTGCTGAATGCAGACGCCGTTTAGATAAAGCAAAGCAAAATGGTGTTTAGAGTGCCACGTGTAAGGCAACACCCAGAGATGGTGAGATACACGTCACAGGCAGAACTAAAGTTTCAGAGCAGACAGGAAATACTTTCCTACATACTACACAAAGGAAAACTTTGAAAGTAGAAAATACAGAACATATTTCTGAGCAATATATTCTTTCTTCTTCAAACAATAGTTTGACTGATTTGCCTTATGCTTCAGAAGTCAAACAGATCAGTACATTGACTGTTAATGACAGTTCAATCAATATGAAAAACAATGATGAAAATGAGAGGGATGGATTACTTCCATCACCATCAGGATTTAGGGAAAAAGGTTCTGAGTCATCTCCAACATTAAAATATGTGACTTCACTTTTATTAGATGAAAGTGGAAGGCCATGGTTACATGGTTTATTAAATGGCAAGGATACTAAATGGTTAATAGATTTAGGATCTGAACTCAGTTTAACTAAAAACAAATTACATGTGAATATTGATTCTCCAAAATGTAATTTAATTGGTTTCAATGGAAAAGGAAATACAGTTGCAGATAAAGTTTCTGGTGTGAATTTCAAGATTCCGGGAGTTTTAAAAACTAAAATAGACATCTGGTGTT
Source organism: Aquarana catesbeiana (assembly GCA_037953035.1). Classification (NCBI taxonomy): domain Eukaryota; kingdom Metazoa; phylum Chordata; class Amphibia; order Anura; family Ranidae; genus Aquarana; species Aquarana catesbeiana. The sequence continues at coordinate 1,604,476 of JBBHAA010002058.1, forward strand.
GCCAAAATACAGAGAATATTTTAGGCATGGATGTGATTAGTAAATTAGATTGGGTTATTGATTTAAGTAATTCTACTATATGGAAAGATTCATCTAGGCCCAAATCTAGGTTAATAGATTCTTCCATGTACAATAATGTTGGAAGTATTTGTACAGCAGTCGCTGACATTTCTTCAGATCTTAATTGGCCACACACAGGAACCAATCTCGAATTGGAACAATTGGTAAGAGCACATAAAAGTCTTTGGAGTCAGAACAAAATGGATACAGGTTTGTTTAAAGATATTGAGATAGAAATTGAGGGACGAGACCCTGAACCCCAAATTCAAAATAAGTTGCCACAAGAATCAATAGGTCCAGTTTCTGACATTGTACAATCATTTTTACAACAAGGAATATTAAAGAAGGCACAATCAGTGGTAAATAATTGTATTTGGCCTATCAAGAATGCTGATGATTCGTATTCTTTATCAGTTGATTTAAGATCACTGAATAAATGCATTACAAATAACAAACCTATTGTTCCTAATTTAAATTTAATGTCACAAATGGATGCCAAGGCCAAAGTATTTTCAGTACTGGAAATTTCCAATAGTCATTTTTCAGTACCAGTAACAAACAGCTGTCATTATAAACTTGCTTTCAGTTTCAATAAAGAAACTTATGCCTTCACTAGAATAATTCCAGAAATGGAAATCAGTGATGGAATAGTGCACGAGTGCTTGGAGAAAGTTTTATCAAAATTTTCTAGACCAAAATGTATTTTCCAACATGTGGACAAAATTTTGTTGTCTACCCAAAATACAGAGGAACATGTCACTCTGTTGACGGAGTTATTTACACTGTTACAAACAGCAGGATTGAAATTGAACACAGAGTCAGTTCAGTTAATGAAAGATAAAGTTAATTTTCTTCATATGCAAATCAGTCATGGACAGAGAAAGTTATCACAGGAAAAAGTTAGAAACATTTCTGCTATTCCAGTTCCAACATCTTACAAGGCATTATATCAATTTTTGAGTGAGGTAAATTCTTGCAAAGAGTTTTTACAGGAATATGATGATAAAGTTAAACCATTATTTGATTTCCTGAAACAAAAAGATGTTGTGTTTGATCAATGGTCTCAAACCCATACAGATGTTTTTGAAATGTTGAAAAAAGATTTGCAGAATGCTGTTTCATTGCATACAATCGAAATTGGAATATCTATGCCTGTTTTATTGTCTACTAAGGTATCTGAGAATTCCATCTCAGTAATTTTATTTCAGGTAAAAGATGGTGAACCGAAAATAATAGGTTTTTTCTCCAGAGGTTTGACAAATATGGAAAAGACTTTTTACACATATATGAAGCAATTGTTAAGTGTTTATTTTGCAGTCAAAGTAACAGAAAAGATTGTGAGATCTAGGATGATCATATTACGGACACCTGATCTGTCATTAAAAATTCTTTTTAAGAGAATTCATTCAGGAGAATTATATGACAAATATTGCCCATTTTTTAAAACTTTAAAATCTAAACCCATAGAGGTATATGTGACAACAGAACATTCTCAGCTAAATTTATTCAGAAAGCCTATAAATAGGATTGTTAGAACAAGTGCTGAGAGATGCTTTGAGACAGGATTTGTCAATAATATTAAGAATTGTTCAACAGGTCTTTCTCGGTGTTACCCAAAGAATGGTTATACTATTCAGCAAAAATTCTACAGAAAATGCTGAATTGAAAATGTTAGAAGTACAGTACAGCACGCATTACTCTGAAATATTATAGAGGAGAAGTGAATGAATATATAATTTGCTTTTGTCTTCTGGGGTAATTTAAAATCTTTATTTGGTTTATGAAAATAAGATTTTATATTATGTCTAAAAAAAGAGAAATTGCATCCTGTCCTTTAAATACACAGAATAATAAATTAGAGTATAGGTCATTTTAAGAAAAATAGAGCAAAGTAAGGTAATTAGAAATGTTATTATTAAAATATGGTTTGTATGTCATAATAAAATATTAGAATTTTGGTATGTAAAATGAATAAGTAAATGAAGGTATATTTTGCATGTATTTAAATTCTCAATAATGATACTGCATTCTTTTTTAGGATCTGACTTGTAAGTCACCAAAAGAAAGAAATTTAATATTTCTAGACCTTCCAGATGGAAACAAAATCTTGAAGTTTAAGAATATCAGTTCTGGGAGAAGAATTGACAGAAGAGATTCATTCGTTATAATTATTGTTGTCATTTTAATGTTCAATAAAGTTTTTCCAACTTTACAGAGTGCAGGAAGAAGAAGAAAAAATTCTCGAGAACCTCTGATAAGAGAGGACATTCTAAAAACATTGAACTTTTGATTTTTTTTTACTACTGATGAAATAATTTATCCATTAGATATATTACAGTTTTTATATATCATTTTTATGTGACAGGACATGTTTATCATATCAAGATGAGATATTTTTTACACATCATTTTTTACACTCATATATAGTGTATTTTCAGAGTTGAAAGGGTTAAACATCCCTACAATAGCGTCATTCTAGTTAGAGGGAACATCTGGTGTTAATTAAGACAGAGTACATTTTTCTTAAAGGTACATAAACAAGATAGGATTAACTTTACATTGTAATATGTATTTAGTTTTGAAATCATCTCACTTATATGAACAAATTGAAGTTAAGAACATATTTTATGTTTTAATTTTGACAAGGTTATTAGAAAGGTTTTATGGATTATAGATTTATGTTAAACACAATTTGGAGGGAAAATATGAAACAAATTTCTGAAGTGAGATCTATATTTCAAAGTATTGTACAACAATGTTACATTTATGAATCATGAAATTAAGGGGATTGATTTAATTGGTAAAAAGAAAAAGAAAATAATAAGGGTGAAAATATTTTTTATGGTATATGAAGATGAAGGGTTATGAATTCACTTTTCCTTATACAGAATCAAATTTGAAAATATATATTTGAGCCAATCATCTTAAGATCTTTGAGGATGAATGAATACGAATGTGATGCATTTGAGGTATAAATGGATTTAGAGTTAGATTCAGATTTATTTAGATTTAAAATGATAAGATTAATTTAAATCAATAATTTTGAGAGGGAAATGTTAGAATATCAGAATTTATGAATGGTTGAGTTCTTGTGATAATTGAATTTTATATATATATATCTTCTATGTATGGAAAAGGTGAAGTTATATAGGTTTTTATACTCATGAAAGTTTATGCTGGTTTAGGCTTAGTATGCATTTCTTGGGAGAGATTCATCTCACATATGGATACAATTTAGTGTAGACCATTTCACCTCCCCCATCGTAAGAGATAAAGTTACAATCTTTTACAAAGACACAAAGTTCTAGTATGTTAAGAATAAGCTGTTTCTTTACATTATTATATTTCTTGATTAGGATATTAATAAGAACACTGCATTTTAAATATATGTATACTAATATGTAGGATTTTATATGTTTAAAGGAAATGTATATATTGTAAGTTAAATGATTCTTAAATGATAGCTATTTTCACATAGTTCATAGCCCCACCCTTAGGAATGTTGGAGTAATTTGAATTTCCCGGTCTTTTAAGCTTTTTGGCTCTTTGGAAAAGTTGGGGGTTAATTTAAGGAGTACAGACAGGCTGCGGGGAGAGAAACACTTACACTGCAGCTCTCCATGAAGACTCACACACACAGACACATATCTCAAGACATACACCCAGACATATCTGATTTAAACTTCATTTTAAGAATAATCTATTTTTGTATTCTACATTTTGACATTGTTTTTGTAACATTTTGCTAATTGATCATTAAATCAATTTTGGAGTTTTTACACGAGAACTTAACCTGCCCAAGAACCGCCTAACCTGTGACATGCTCACCAGGTGGAACTCAACGTTGGCCATGCTGCAGCGGCTGCACACGCAGCAGAGGGCCATCAATGAGTACCTGTGTGACTATGGCACTAGGACAGGGTCAGGGGAGCTTGTTTTTTTTCCCCACGCCAGTGGGCCATGATCAGGGATGCATGCACTGTCCTGTCACCATTTGAGGAGGCCACGAGGATCGTGAGCAGTGACAGTGCATGCATCAGTGACACTGTCCCCCTTGTCCACCTGTTGGAGCACACACTGCATGGAATAATGGACAGGGCACTTGAGGCAGAACAGAGGCAGGAAGAGGAGGACTTCCTTAGCTCTCAAGGCCCCCTTTATCCAGACAGTGTTGATGCGTGCCCACTGATCACACAGGAAGAGGAGGAGGAGGAGGAGGAGGAGGAGGAGGAGGAGGAAGATTGTGTCAGTATGGAGGTGGAGCCTGGCACTCAGCATCAGCAGCAGTCTTTAAGGGATCAGTCCCAAGAAACACATGGACTTGTACATGGCTGGGAGGAGGTGGCTGCGGACCATGTCGTCCTTAGTGACCCAGAGGACTCCGGACCGAATGCCTCAGCAAACCTACGCTGCATGGCCTCCTGATCCTGCAAAGCCTGCGTAAGGATCCTCGTATTCGTGGTATCAAGGAGAAGGACCAATACTGGCTGGCAACCCTCCTTGATCCACGTTACAAGGGTAAGGTTGCGGACCTTATCTTGCCATCGCAGAGGGAGCAGAGGATGAAACATCTTCGGGAGGCCTTGTAGAAAGGTCTGTGCAACGTGTTCCCAAAGACTGGGAGGTTACAAACTCCTGTTTCTGGACAACGTGTTGCTGAGGCTTCGGTCAGTCAAAGAAGGAGTGGTGGAGAAGGTGGCCGTCTGACCGATGCGTTCAGACAATTTTTTGGTCCGCAGCCCCAAGGTATGATCGGTTCCAGCAACCATCGCCAGCGTCTGTTTTACATGGTGCAGGAATACATAGGGGCAAGATCAGACTTGGACACCTTTCCCACCGAAAATCCTCTGGGTTACTGGGTCTTGAGGATGGATCACTGGCCAGAGCTTGCACAGTATGCAATTGAGCTACTGGCCTGTCCTGCATCCAGCGTTCTTTCGGAAAGCACATTCAGTGCTGCTGGAGGCTTTGTAACCGATCACAGGGTGCGTCTGTCCACCGACTTGGTCGATCGACTGACCTTCATAAAAATGAATCAGTCTTGGATCACCACCAGCTACCAAGCACCTGATGTTGATGTAACCGAATAATTTTTTTTGAAATCTCAGATCCCTTCAAAGACTGCCTATACTGATGCTGAGTGACTATCAATATATGCAAAATAATCCTGCGCTGCTCACAAGGGAGAAGAAGAGCAGCTAACACAACCAACAAAGTGTATATGCAAAGAAACAACAAAAAGTGTAGCGCTAAACCATATCATAAATGACACTAAATGGGTAGGTATACAGTGAAGGGGATCACCAATATAAAGACCTATTCACGGATAGGAAGTCCTGATATAGGCGTTATGACTAAAGATGACAATGGTTAGTCTTTAGGTAAACATATTATAAACAGGTGAATCCAGTGTCCCAAAACGGCAGATCAGCTCACTACCACCGAGAGAAAAAAAGGCTTACCAGATGTGGTGGACCCGACAGGGCATACGCCGAATTGGGTCAGATAAGGCTTGGGTGGTAAGTGACTGTGGATGTCTGTAATATCGCAGATTGCTGAATTCCTCCAACTGGTGCCTGGGTCCTGGAAGGTGTGAGGAGTCCCAAGAATGTAGATGATTCTGTGGATCCTAGGAGGGAGGGATGAGGTGCTCCGTGGATGGATCCAGACTGACAAACATGTTCTTCTTTCTCCCTATCGCCTATATCAGGACTTCCTATCCCTGAATAGGTCTTTATATTGGTGATCCCCTTCACTGTATACCTACCCATTTAGTGTAATTTATGATATGGTTTAGCGCTACACTTTTTGTTGATGCTGAGTGACTATCCCTGAGTAATTATCCTCTTCCTCCTCAATCATCACGCTGATAGCTTGCAAGAACATTTTTGGTTCTGGGTGCCACCACCAGTGCCTAAGGCACAATTTTTCAGCCCCTGTTTAACAGGGGCATGTAATTACAATTTTTGATGCAATACTTTGAAGCAGGGCTCGTTCCTGCGTTCCAACTAGAGTGTCTGTGAGGGGTTGCAGTGTTGTGGCACCAGCACCAGTGCCTAAGGCCTAATTTTACAGCCCCTGTTTAACAGGGGCGTGTAATTACAATTTTTGATCTAATATTTCACAGCAGGGCCCATTTCTGCACCCACCAAGAGCGAGTGAGGACTTACAGTATTGTGGCACCAGCACCACCACCACCAAAGGCCCAATTTTTCTGCCCCTGTTCAACAGGGGCATGTAATTACAATTCTTGATCTAATATTTCACAGCAGGGCCCTGTGAGGGCTTACAGTGTTGTGGCCACAACAACACCTAAGGCCCAAATTTCTGCTGAGTATATAGGGCAGGCCCCTACTTTCAAACATCTAACTTACAAACGACTCCTACTTGCAAACGGAAGGAGACAACAGGAAGTGAGATGAAATCTACCCCTAGGAAGGGAAATTCTCTCCTGTAAGAGTTAATATGGGAAAAACATTTCTCCTTTCCACTGATGCTTTCCAATCCTTGTTCCACAAAAAAACCCACATTTTCAAAAAACATTTGTCATTGGGACAAAAAGTGAGGTGAAATCTTCTGAAGAGGAGGACAGACAGCAAAACAAATGTCACAGGGGCGATAACCCTTCCCTATGTTTTCCAAAAAGCTTAAAAAATATTTTTTTAGCTGGAGCTAAACACGTTAAAAATGTACCCGTTCAAAATTACAAACAGATTCTACTTAACAACAAATCTACAGTCCCTGTCTTGTTTGCACTGCCTGTATACTGCTGTTCAGAGTATATAGGGCCTGGTGGCCCCACACCTTTCCTTATTTTAATTTGGGTGCGGGGTTCCTCTTAATATCCATAAAAGACCCAAAGGGCCTGGTAATGGACTGGGGGGTACCCATGCCATTTGTCTCACTGATTTTCATCCATATTGCCAGGACCCGACATGACATTAAACCCGCAAGCAGTTTTAAATGAGATTTTTTCCTTTAAAAATGACATATGGTGCAGGGACTGTTCTAAACACGGGAAACACGCGTCACTTTACAGGCATACTATAGACACCCTCCAGGTACGATATTTAAAGGAATATTTCACTTTTTTTTACTTTAAGCATCAATAAAATCACTGCTCCCGAAAAAATGGCCGTTTTTAAAAGTTTTTTTTGCATTGATACATGTCCCCTGGGGCAGGACCTGGGTCCCCAAACCCTTTTTAGGACAATACCATGCAAATTAGCCTTTAAAATTAGCACTTTTGATTTTGAACGTTCGAGTCCCATAGACGTCAATGGGGTTCTAACGTTCGTGCAAATTTTCGGTCCGTTCGCAGGTTCTGGTGCAAACCGAATCGGGGGGTGTTCGGCTTATCCCTACTTGCCACATATCAGTGCCCATCAGTGCGTGCCACCTATCAGTGCGTGTCACCTATCCGTGCTCATCAGTGCCACCTATTAGTGCTCATCAGTCAGTGCCATCTATTAGTGCCAGCCATTAGTGCGTGCCACCTATCAGTGCCCATTAGTGTGTGCCACCTATCAGTGCCCATTAGTGTGTGCCACCTATCAGTGCATTTCACCTATCAGTGCATGCCACCTATCAGTGCCTATCAGTCAGTGCCACCTTTCAGTGCCACTGCCCAGCCAACAGTGTGTGCCACCTATCAGTGCTGCATAATCAGTGCCACCTATCAGTGCTCATCGGTGCTGCATATCAGTGCCACCTATTAGTGTACTGCTCATCAGTGCCATCTATCAGTGCACCTCGGTCAGTGCCAGCCATCAGTGCGTGCCACGTATCAGTGCCCATTAGTGCGTTCCACCTATCAGTGCATACCACCTATCAGTGCATGCCACCTATCAGTGCCACCTTTCAGTGCCACTGCCCAGCCAACAGTATATGTCACCTATCAGTGCTGCATAATCAGTGCCACCTATCAGTGCTCATAGGTGCTGCACAATCAGTGCCACCTATTAGTGCACTGCTCATCAGTGCCATGCCATCTATCAGTGCACCTCAGTCATTAACAGCCATCAGTGCATGCCATGTATCAGTGACCATTAGTGCGTACTACCTATCAGTGCCCAGCCATCAGTGTGTGCCACCCATCAGTGCTCATCAGTGCTGCATAATCAGTGCCACCTATCAGTGCTCATCACTCAGTGGTATCTATCAGTGCCAGACAGTCAGTACCACCCATCAGTTGCCATCCATCAGTGCATGCCACCTATCAGTGCCCATAAGTAAGTGTCACTTATCAGTGCTGCCTTATCAGTGCCACCTATCAGTGCTGCATATCAGTGCCAAGTAATCCTATCAGTGCCCAACAGTGCTGCATATTAGGGTCTCCTCATCAGTGCTGCCTCATCAGTGCCACCCAATCCTATCAGTGCTACATATTAGTGCCTCCTCATCAGTGCAGCCTATCAGTGCCATCTCAATGCCCCATCAGTGCAGCCTCATTAGCAGTAGCACACATCAGTGAAGGAGAAAAAGTACTTATTTACAAATACAGAGAAGACTAAAGGGATTTTGACGGTGCAAGCAAACTATGCATAGAGGAAGAAAGTTTTTCTAAAAAAGACAATTTATTATTTCAGCCATTAAAAAAGAACATATAAATTGTACATAGTATCAGAAATTTTTTTCAATTCTAAAAACATGGTGGTCAGATGGGATAGGAGTGTGTATTATGGTTTAACAGATGATATTTATTGCATACAAGCTGACATGTTTCGCATTGTCGCTTTTTCAAGGGATATGCAAACTGGTGGTGATATCATCCGACATGTCACAGTCATCAATTTCGATTGAAATTGTAGTTACAGGGAGTACTTCAATTGCTGGTAAATGAAGCAGTCACTCACACTGCTGGGACATAGGTTCCATCCTCCGGCGCTGGCCAATCGAAATTGATGACTACTTCCACCCTTTGGGTATAGCTCTGATCAATCAACAGATTCCATCCTTCTGTTCCCTGTGGTTGCAATTTTTGGCCTCATTGCTGCCCCGGTTTGGGTCTGTATGCGCTGGGTTTGACGAGGTTTTGTTGGGTCAATCTAGGGAATCATTAAGAGTGTCGGATGATATCACCACCAGTTTGCATATCCCTTGAAAAAGCGACAATGCGAAACATGTCAGGCTAGTATGCAATAAATATCATCTGTTAAACCATAATACACACTCCTATCCCATCTGACCACCATGTTTTTAGAATTGAAATAATTTTCTGATACTATGTACAATTTATATGTTCTTTTTTAATGGCTGAAATAATAAATTGTCGTTTTTAGAAAAACTTTCTTCCTCTATGTATAGTTTGCTTGCACCGTCAAAATCCCATTAGTCTTCTCTGTATTTATAATTTTGTTCAGGGATGTGGTGCCTACCATTGAGGGTGTTTTTCCCATATTCGGAACCAAAACCATAAGTACTTATTTACAAAATTTTGTGACGGAAACTAAGAAAGCCTTCTTTTTTAAAAGAAAAAAACAAAAAATGAAACCCAGCAGTGATTAAATAAAATAAATACCACCAAAAGAAGCTATATTTGTGTGAAAAAAATGTATTTGAGTACAGTGTAGCATGACTGCGCATTGCGCAATTGTCAAAGTGTGACAGCGCTGAATCCTCTGATAGCTGAAAATTGGCCTGGGCAGGAAGGGGGTGAGAGTGCATGATATAGAAGTAGGTAAACAATGGACACTTTGCGCTTAATTGTTTATTTTTTTTTTTCACCCAGGGTCGAGCAAATTATCAGAGCCTTTCGGTGCACACTGCACAGAGACACCAGCAGAATGTCAGCTATGTGGAAGTATTTTAAAATTAACGAGGACAACCCACGGATTGCAGACTGCAAACTTTGTTCTGAAAAATTATCTAGAGGTGGTACAAAAATCAGTTCTTACAACACCAGTAACCTGATAAAGCATTTGAAATTAAAACATAAAAGTGAGCATGGAGAATTTACCGCTATCACTAGCAGTAGCACTCAGCAGCCAACTCTGCAACAAACTTTTGCCAGAAGAGAAAAGCTGTCAAGAGACAACCCCAGAGCTATAAAAATAACAGAGGCGCTCACCCAATTTATTATTCTGGATGATCAACCTCTTTCAGGCTGGGTTCACACATACCGCACGGCATCTTCAATTCAATACTAACAGAAGATGGAGGTGCCAATATTATGGGGTGATGTGAAGAAGTTTAGTAATAAGTGCCCAAGTAACAAATATGCCCAAAATAGAATGAGAAAGTAACTGTGCCTGCAAGTACATTTAGAACTGCGTGAGATCAATGTAAGCACTGCGCATGCGCAAGCAGGTCTTGCGCTCGTTCAAATGCGTTTGTTCACTGCGTGGCCAAAATCTTAGTAAATGACAAGCAACGTACATGCAATTGTGTGGGTTGAACGGGCGCACCTCTAAACTTGACACAATTTTTTTAATGCTGGTTAAACTTTTATGTATTTTTTAAGGAGATTTGCACACAGGACATGTTAGCGTGTTACGTTGCCAACATGTGACATGCACTTTGTTAAAATTATGTAAAAAGACTCTCGCTTCTCTAGCTCCTCCTAAAAGGGCATTTAACCTTCTCCCTCTAATGCAAATGATTTCCTTGGGCTAGCTTTTGCTTTTAAAGGGGAACTCTATTCTCCAATGCTCTTGCCTCCCCCTCTAACCCCTTGGATTTCCATGGGCTAGCTTTTGCTTTTAAAGGGGAACTTCACACTCCACTCTATCCTCCAAAGGCTGTGAGCTGCCTTCACCAATCCAAACCACATCCTTTTTCAGAGCATACAACAGGGCCAGCTAGGAAAGGGGTGAGAAGAGCGATTGCCCAACCCCCTCCTGAATTATACAAGGCCACATGCACTCAACATAGGTGGCTGCCTTTGTGGCATGTTGGGCTTAGCCCAATACCAACCACAAAGCACCTTGTACCCAATAGTTTAAAGTGGCTTTCCACATTCCGTACAGCCCCCTGTCTGCAGCGCCCCACAACCCCAGCCTAGGGTTGTGTGGAAGAGGCCCTTGTCCCCCTGAATATGGGTACAAGGGGGTTGACTTTTGGGGTGCCCGAGCCCCTCCTGCCCCCAAGCATCCGCCCCCTTTCATGGGCTGGATTGCTGTGTGTTTGGCTAGGGGGTTGTTAGTGTGTGGGAGGGGCACAATATTTTTTTAATTTTAGATTTTTCATGTGGGGGTTCTCATTTTAAGCCTTAACATACCCAAATGGCCTTGTATGTATTGGGGGGCAGGCTATTTTTTGTTTTGGGTTAAAATCTTGCAGCTGCGATGTAGATTTGTACGTTTTCTCTAAAGCCATACATCTTTGAAGCAACATTTTGGATACATGCTACAGATGCACCACTTTACAGGCAGAGTAAGCCCCCCCAAGTTACTAGCTTTTAAGCAATTTTGCATTTTTAAAGGCACTTCTCCTTGTTTCATTTTTGGGGTTGTACAAATTGGTGACATTATTATATATATACCTTAGGGTGGGCCCTGGGCCCCCATACCCATTTTAAGGCCAATAACTAGAATATAAGCCAGCCAAGTGGGGACTAGCAAAATTAACAAGTCAGTTCCCATAGATATCAATGGTATTTGTTGTATAACTTTTGCCCATGTTAGGCTCTTTGTTTGCCCCCCTGGACCGGGGGGGGTGTTTGTCCCATCTGTAATTTTGTAGTATGCTGGATGATGTGCTTAATTTTGGAAAGGGGGGTTGCTTATTTTGTGCTAGCTGCATTTGAGTTGTTCTGGACATGCTCAGGGACTTTGTTTTTTCCTGTGGCTTTTGGTGTGTGAAATGTTTTTGCCTTTTGTTTTGTTTTTGGGGTGTATATTTTTGACTGAAATATTTCTGATGTTGTCAAAATTTGTAGGTTGTTAGTTTCACTTTGATTTAATTGTCTGTGCTGCATTATTTTTCAAAATCTTCCTCAAGCTGTTGTGACTACTAAATGTTTAAATCCATAAGAGAATGTCCGTTTGTGGATGCAGTCCTTTTAACTCCCGTTAATTTCCTCTGCAAAATGGTCCGACCTCAAAACCATATTCTGTTAGTGTCTCAAATTAACATACATGTGTTTTTTGCTTTCCTTGCTCTTTTTTCAAGTCCTGTTTTGTTGACCAATAAAATTTGTAGCAAATTTTTATGTTTTATGTGTTTTGTTAATAATTTGTTTTGCAGATGCATGCTCAATCCAAGTAATGCATTTTATACTCCTCACCCCCTAAACAATTTTCATGCAATAGATTTCCCAGCTGCAGCTTAACTAGGCTGATTGGCATGGCAAAACAAAAAAAGGTGTGATTTGTCTAAAAGCTTCTTTCCTGGTGCCTTCATGGTAGCATATGCATGAATTACACATATGCTGCCATAGATAGGCACCAGGAAAGGAAAATTACAGAGAGGTAAGTATTCAATTCTCCATTTTAGCGTAGTGGTTCTCAGCCTCAGCCCTCAAGTACCCCCCGAAAGGACATGTTTTGGGAATTTATCTTAGCTAAATAGCTGTCCAAAATACCAAGCCATTGACTCTGATTTAAAGCACCTGTGCAAGATGAAGGAAAACCTGCAAACAAGCAGTGGCCAGCACACAGGAATGACATCACGCCCCTACAGGAAGTTGCTTGTACTGCTGTAGGTTCTTGTGTCCACCAGAGAGAAGTTGGGTAGATGCCACTCTCCCAATTATTATAGAGGCATAATAATGGTCTAGCTTCACTCTAGCATGTCATGAAAAAAGATGTTTTTTCATGTTCCTTGTATAATGCCCAAGAGATATCAATAGGAAAATACAAGCGGGTCATGGCACATCTACATTCCAAATTTGGCACTTAAGATGGTCATGCACTATGCAATCTGATTGGCCAATCTCTGTACAACTCGATATTTAGGCAAAATAGATAATATGAAGATGCACTTGAACAATTAATTCAAAATATAGGAAATCAATCAGGCTCTTGCACTAAATCTAATTTATGTAAGATCGAACTGATTGCAGTGTATGGTCACCTTTAAAGAGCAAGATCTAAAAATATTAATTTATTGGGTTTAGAAACTCTTCTCTGTTCTTTGTAATGTTTTGAAAGATTTGGGTAAAAAAAAGAAAAAACACATTTTAAAGATATATTAGAAGTGATAGGAATGAGATTAGCATCAAAAGGGTTAATTAACTGAGAACACCTACTAATTGCCTAACAAGACACATCCAATGAGATGAAATTCACCAATTGGATTGGGCGTGCGCTATTATCAATGAGAAATCCGCAGTTACCCTAGTGACAGTTGCAGTTTACATATGCGGGTATTTTTTACCGTTATTTGCGCTTCAATGTGCGCCGGTTCGCACGTTCGGTTAATTACTTTTCCGGCACACCAATTAATGTATGAACTGGCGCAGCACCTTCTTCTTAGTAAATCAGCCCCACAGTGTCCCCACAATTTTGCACAATATCATTTGAAATACTCTACAGTATTAAAATTTTGGGCCATTGAAAAATCTAAGCCCCATTGGAGAGGGAGCAATATCGTCAGCCAATTCAGTAAAAGTGAGTCTAAATAGATCTATGAGTTTAATTTGTTCCATTCCCAAGGAATGAATATCAACTTTGACCTCAATTGTTTACTTTCCAACTATTGATTTTTTTATTTAATATTTACTTCAGGTATTTTTAAAGCTAGATGGCACTGTTTGTTACCTCTATTAATGGTTAAATTGGATGTTGATATTTAATTTCCTCACTAGATGTCATTAGTCCCTACACAGTTTTTTCTGGCGTTTTATATTAAATTCAGGTATTTTTAATGCTAGATGGCACTGTTTTTACCTCTATCAATGGTTAGGCTAAATTGGGTGTAGTTAGACAATTTCCCCACTAGATTTCATTATCTTTTACACAACATTTATGTATTTGTTTTTTGTTTTTATGTTCATTGCATTGTTTATTTTATTCATAGACTTGTTTCCTTTTTTTGGCTTTTTATTTTAGTGACATTTTGTGATTATAAATGTCTTATAATGAATTGTGGTTCACCCTAATATTTTGCACCATTTTTTAAACTAATCTATGAGATGTAATGTTCGTCTTCGAACACTGGGGGCTGTTTTTTGTACTTCCACCAGTGGCTGTGAGGACACATGATTCCTGGGATACTATTTATTATTATTATTTCAGGTACTTATATAGGGTCCAGACAAAGCTAAGTGATTCACTTTGTGAAACGCATTGACGTCATCTGCGTCACGATACGCCTTTCCTCTCCATCATGTCCTGGAAGTGAGCATACGGCGAGCAAGGGAGGCTGGATAGCTGCTTTACAGTGTGAAGAGTGTGTAATACTGGAGGAGACATATGTGCTGTTTAGCGCTCATACTGAGGGACAGCTGTAAACACTTTATTACTATTTATCAGTCCATCCCCTCCCTCTCCCCCTTTTTCCATCTATACTTTGTAGTCTCGAGCCCCCCAGGGACCTCTACACAGATGTTCATACCATATTTTTTACATTATTTATAAAAAAATTTCAAACAACATAATAGTTGTAGCATGGACTTCAGCACATAGATATCTGGCGTCTGGACGATCGTTTATATGTTTTATTTGTTGTGCTTTTTTATTTTTGTCCTGTGCTGTGCGTTGCCATATCTGGTGACTATTTGATGCAGTGGCCTCCAGATATATGTCATGTTCATGTGTCTTAATTATTACCTCCCATTGGGGAGTTCATAGAGCTTTTTATTAATCAATAAATTTTATATTTTTTCAACGTATCCCTACATTGTATGCTGTGTCACTCATTTGATCCTCTGGTTCCTTACTTTCTTGGTAGGGACAAAATCCCTTCTTTTTTTATATATATTCAGTTTTTTGACTAGAGTGACGGTACCTATACTAGGTAAACACATAAATTTGGGCCCTTTTATGTCTTCATTTTGGTTTGTACTTATATAGCACCGTCAATTTACACAGCACTTTACATAAATATTATACATTTACATCAGTCCCTACCCTCAAGGAGCTTACAATCTAAGGTCCCTAACTCACCTTCATACATACACATGCTGGGGCCAATTTAGACAGGATCCAATTACCTTCCAGCATGTCTTTGTAGTGTGGGAGGAGACTGGAGTACCCGGAGGAAATCCACGCAGGCGCAGGGAGAACATGCAAACTCCAGGCAGGTGCTGTCGTGGTTGGGATTCAAACCAGTGAACCTTTTTACTGCTATGCAAAAGTGCACTATTTATAAGTTTCCATAGTAACCTATGGGCTTTAGAAGCCTGACGTTTGTCACCTGTCTCCTACCCTTGAAAAAGTCACGTGACCAGTGACGTAACACGTAGGAGGAGCCGGTGACATCACTTCCGGTCATGACTGAGACAGGAAGTAGGTATTGTAATGATATTGCTTCTTTTAACCTAGATATAAGGTATTATGTTTTAATAAATCCATTTCTTCTGTGAAATGACTACACTATGGAGTTCTTATTTGTCTTGTATGGCCTGTGAATGGAGGAGAGAAGCAGATCTAATACAGCATAGCGGATATTTATCCCCGATTACTGAGCCATATACCACATCCCTGGGTTCTTGCTATAAGGACAGGAGAGGAGAATGTGATTTTCCATAAAGGATCCATATAATAAAGCCTAATAAAGTCAGACCTGCTGTGGATTTCGAAGCAGGAGAGGAGCGTGGAATGTGAACTGCTATAAAGGATCTGTATACCAAAGCGCCACTAGACCTGTTGGGGTCTTTGTTTACCACTTGATGACCAGCCGCCAACATTATATTGCAGCAGGTCGGCTCATTTCTGCAAATCGCCATAGGTGTACGTCGGCTCCTTTAACCGGTTCCTGACCGGCTCCTGTAGATATACGTCGGCAGAATAGCACGGCTGCGCAAAGTAACGTACCCGTACGTTACTTTGAATTTGCCGCCGTGTGCGCGCCTGCCAGGATCTCCGTGAGTCGGGTTGTGGGTCCCGCAGGCTCGATCGCCACGGGGATTCCTGCAATCGCCTCACGGAGCGGATGAACGGGGAGATGCTGTTGTAAACAGCATCTCCCCGTTCTGCATAGTGACAGTGTCACTGATCTCTGCTCCCTGTCATCGGAGCAGAGATCAGTGCTGGACACACACAGTCCAAACCCCCTACAGTTAGAATCACTCCCCAGGACATAATTAACCCCTCCCCGCCACCTAGTGGTTAACCCCTTCACTGCCAGTGTCATTTACACAGGAATCAGTGCATTTTTATAGCACTGATTGCTGTATAAATGACAATGGTCCCAAAAATGTGTCAAAAATGTCCGATGTGTCCGCCATAATGTCGCAGTCCTGATAAAAATCACTGATCGCCGCTATTACTAGTAAAAAAAAATTATTAATAAAAATGCCATAAAACTATCCCCTATTTTGTAAATGCTATAACTTTTGCGCAAACCATTCAATAAACGCTTATTTTTTTACCAAAAATATGTAGAATATTACATATCGGCCTAAACTGAGGAAAAAAAATGTTTTTTTATATATTTTTTGGGGATATTTATTATAGCAAAATGTAAAAAATAATGCGTTTTTTTTTCAAAATTGCCGCTCTTATTTTGTTTATAGCACAAAAAATAAAAATCGCAGAGATGATCAAATACCACCAAAAGAAAGCTCTATTTGTGGGAAAAAAAGGATGTCAATTTTGTTTGGGAGCCACGTCGCACGACCGCGCAATTGTCAGTTAAATTGCCGAATTGCAAAAAGTGCTCTGGTCAGGAAGGGGGTAAATCCTTCCGGGGCTAAAGTGGTTAACCACTGCCATAATGCTGAATGTCATATGACGTTCTGGAATTTCAGTGGTGATCTCTGAATGATGGGTGCAACTGTAGGCATCATCCAGATATCCTATACCATAAGAATGATCATAGTGGCAGTTCAGCTGCTTTATCATTCTTACCAGCAATGGGAGGGGACGCCCCCCTCCCGCCACCCTCTGCTGCTTCTCCGGGCTCTCCCATGTGATCGAGGACCCAGATGGAATCCACTGGCGCCAGAAGGAAGTCATAGAGAAAACTGAGGGAGAGATGGCCCCCGGCAATCTCTATGACTCTCGGAGGCCTGGGCGCGATGTTATGACGTCACGTCCGGGCCACCGGAAGTAAACAAAGCTGTGATCATGGCTAGAAAGCATCAGATTGTTCATTTTTTTGATCTTATGCTTTCCAGCCTGGGGGAGAGATGTGGAGATATGTGGGCTCTATAAAGAGGACCAATTGCGCACTATTCCCATTACAAGAGATGTTTACACGTGGTCTGCGAGTGCATGTAGGCTGTAAGTGCATGTGGGTAGTGAGTACCTGTGTATTGTCTTGTTGAGTATTAGTGTCAGGAAGCTAGTTGTTAGGTAATTTGGACAGGGTATAATCCCCAATGGTCATTAAATTAATAGGTACGATGCCCGGCGGGTGTGGAGAGGGGACTTGTTGTACATCTTGCAGCATGTATGCGTTCCTTAATCATCCAATCGAGGGCGAATACTGCTGTGTAAACTGTAAGCACATTGTTTCCTGGAAGCCCAGGTTCTGAATCTGGGGAAGCAACTGTCAGCACTGAGAAGTCCCTCCATACTAAAGGAGAGCCAGAAATGTACACGGCAGGTGCCGGCAGGGGCCAGCACAGAGGCGGGTGGAGACAAAGAGGTACCGGCACTAGGAAAAAGTAGATGGGTGACAGTCAGGAGGGGTAGAGGGGGAAGTGCCTGGGAGGCCGATCCAGGACTGGAGCATCCCAATAAGTACGCTCCATTGAGTGACATTGGTAAAACCAGTCAGAGACCAGCACTGCTGGAGCTGAGGGACTCTCCTAGCTGCCGGGGGAAGAACTCCTCCAGTGAGAGTGGGGGGGGCAGCAAAGGGAAAGGAAAGACAGATTCTGGTGGTAGGGGACTCAATTCTTAGAAGGACAGAGAGGGCAATCTGTGACAAAGACCTGAACTGTACGCTGTCTACTGAGCACTCGGGTTCGGCACATCACGGATATGGTGGACAGATTACTGGGAGGTGAAGATAAATTGGGTATCTGGCGTTCCAGGAGGCAATGCCCTTAGTTTGTAATAATGTACATTTGATTAGTCAGTCTGTAGGTAAAAACATAGTTGAATCACGATAAGGGGTGATTTAAAAAAAAGTCAGCCATCCTCAGAGTATGTCCAGCAACTCTGCAAGACATATAAAAGAAACAAGGGGGCGCCTCTCTAAGTGTAGTATTAAAACAGTAACATTTACTGCACAAGATTAAAAACACTTACACGATATAAGTGGGAGCCATGCTCATCAAAAGTATGTAGTCCTGGCAGTTCTACTGCGTCCCACATGCTCCTCGCATGATCCGGGTAGCTGGGAAAAGTTCTGGTGTGATGTTATGCTGAATAGCTGTACAATTCAGGAAAACCAGGAAGTAGTCAGCTCCATGCTGACCAGCTTGAACTGGAAGCGGAAATTACATCACCAGCACGGGGTGGGAGGAAGGGGTCAGGACTGTCTCTGTGGAATGAAAGGCTACGCGCTCAGAGGTCACAGCTCCTTCTACTGGCCTGTTGTTTTCTGGAGTAGAGCATCATTAAATACACACTCCTGGGCATGACTTCTGCGGCCGTAGAACTTAAAACGGTCAGCGGACCAAAGGCAATGGGATGAAGGAATTTTGGAAAAATAGTAGATTATAAATAGTTGGGCTTACAAAGGTTGACAGCTGATGCAAAACAGAGCACATGTTGAGTTAAAAAAGGTCAAAAATCAAACTAAGGGTGCACAATCTGAATATCAATGTTAAAAAATAACTTAAAAAAAAAAATCATATACAGTATATATAAAATGGGAGGAATATATTTAAAAAAAAAAATTATATATATATTTATTATGTGTTAAAATTTGTATTGTAAAAGAGACATCATAAAATGTATTTTGTATACTGCATGACCACACATATGCAGATATGTACCAATGTATGTTTGTGAGAGATATGTATTATTGCACTGTATGACCACACAAATGCAGATACACCCCAATGTATGTATGTGTGAGATGGTTACTTATAATCCCACCACCCCCAACCACTGACTAGGGACCCAACGATATCCAAATTTGAAGATGATGACCGTACAGTTCTACTGTAAAAAATGAAATAGTATTAAAGAAGCTGGTATCTAAATACATGTATTATAACAGAGTATGTATCTCAATGTCTTTGTTAAGAGAGAGTACTTAAAGAGTATATCCAGAAGGTCTCCTGCTGGCACAGCAGATCTTTGCAGCAGGAAGATCTCTGCAGATGGCCTCAATCACCCAGACTTGTAGACCACCGGTGGATTTTTTTTGAGATCCTTCAGAAAGTCTCTGGGGATACTATGTTTGTCACATCCCTGCTCAATGAATCATCAATGTTTACCAAATTGTTGGCGTAAGGGACCAATGGTCCTTCCCACAAAAAATCCACTGCGGGTCTACAAGTCTGGGTGATTGAGGCAATCTCCAGAGATCTTCCTGCTGTGGAGCGTTTTAAACGGCTGTGCCAGCAGGAGACCTTCTGGATATACTCTAAGTACTCTCTCACCAGGGGGGCTTAACGAAGAGATTGAGATACATACTCTGTTATAATACATGTATTTAGATACCAGCTTCTTTAATACTATTTCCTCTTTTACAGTAGAACTGTACGGTCATCATCTTCAAATTTGGATATCGTTGGGTTCCTAGTCTGTGGTTGGGGGTGGTGGGATTGTAAGAAATCATCTCACACATACATACATTGCTGTGTATCTGCATTTGTGTGGTCATACAGTATACAATAATACATATCTCTCACAAGCATACATTGGTACGTATTTGCATGTTTGGTCATGCAGTATACAAAATACATTTTATGATGTCTCTTTTACAAATATATGAATTCTGTACATAATGTCATTCTTACATACTAATTTTCACACATATTTTTAATCTCTGGAGCTCAGGGTTCTGGTCGTCTCTAACGTCTTCCATTTAAGGATTATGGAGGCCACCATGCTCTTAGAAACCTTAAGTGCAGCAGAAATTTTTTTTTAACCTTGACCAGATCTGTGCCTTGCCACAATTCTGTCTCTGAGCTCTTCAGGCAGTTCCCTTTGACCTCATGATTCTCATTTGCTCTGACATGCACTGTGAGCTGTAAGGTCTTATATAGACAGGTGTGTGGCTTTCCTAATCAAGTCCTATCAGGTTAATCAAACAGCTGGACTCAAATGAAGGTGTAGAACAGGGATCCTCAAACTGCGGCCCTCCAGTTGTTGCAGAACTACACATACCATAAGGCATTGTAAAACTCTGACATTCACAGACATGGCTAGGCATGATGGGAATTGTAGTTCCTGAACAACTGGAGGACCATCGTTTGAAGACCCCTGGTGTAGAACCATCTCAAGGATGATCAGAAGAAATGGACAGCACCTGAGTTAAATATATGAAATATGGAATACTTCCATCTGCTTGTATTCACTTATGACTGCATTTGTACACTATGGACTGATTGGAACTTTTAGTCACCTGGATTTTTTGTTGCACAAGGCAGTTTGTTATTGCCGTACGCCTGCTGTGTGCATGTCATGCACAGCATCGCAGTGGTTACACTGAATGTTTGCACTTTCACAGGAAGCTGTTTCCTTGCAGAGTTTTGCACATTTTTTGCATTGCACAATATTTTTTAGCTTATGTCTTATGAAGTACACTTGATAGTGTCATTTATGCATTTATTATTGCACTCTGCGCTTTGGTATATTATTTTATTTTTTATGTTATTGTATTTTTTTATACATTACTTGTCACATACTATTTCCATATATAGTCACTCTTAGTTGCGATTTATCCCCTTGGGATTTTTTTACTCTCAGTGCTTTATTTTGACTTACAGTGCGATTTGTAGAAAAATGTATTTTATTGCTGGATTAGCGCAGCACCTCCCCCCCCCCCCACTGCATTTCACTGATTATTTGTGTTTGGTTGGAACCTATTCGGTGTAGGAAGCTTTTCCATTCGCTCCGTCCTATTATACATGATAGCGCATGAATAACCTCTCTACACTTTAAATATATGAGTGTCACAGCAAAGGGTCTGAATACTTAGGACCATGTGATATTTCAGTTTTTATTTTTTAATAAATCTGCAAAAATGTCAACAATTCTGTGTTTTTCTGTCAATATGGGGTGCTGTGTGTACAATATGGGGTGTTGTGTGTACATTAATGAGGAAAAAAATGAACTTAAATGATTTTAGCAAATGGCTGCAATATAACAAAGAGTGAAAAATGTATATATAAATTATATATATATATACAATATATATATATATATATATATATACATACACAATTTATATTTATGTATTCCTCCCCTTTATATATATATATAAATAAGTTTAATTTATTTTTTAATATTGATATTCAGATCGTGCATCAGCTGTCAACCTTTGTAAGCCCAACTATTTATAATCTACTATTTTTCCAAAATTCCTTCATCCCATTGCTTTTGGTCTGTTGACCCTTATAGTTCTACAGCTGTGGACGTCATGCCCAGGAGAGTGTATTTAATGATGCTCTCCTCCAGAGAACAACAGGCCAGTAGGAGGAGCTGCGTAGCCTTTCATTCCACAGATACAGCCCTGACCCCTTCCTCCCACCCCGTGTTGGTGACATCATTTCCGCTTCCGGTTCAAGCTGGTCCGTATGGAGCTGACTACTTCCTGGTTTTCCTGACTGTACACCTATTCAGTACAACATCACACCAGAACTTTTCCCAGCTACGGATTGTGCGAGGAGCCTGAGGGACGCAGTAGATCTGCCAGTACTACATACTTTTGATGAGCATGACTCCCACTTATATCTTGTAAGTGTTTTTAATCTTGTGCAATAAATGTTACTGTTTTAATACTACACTTAGAGAGGCACCCCCTTGTTTCTTTTAGATTACTGGGAGGGGCTGGGGAAGTTCCGGCTATCATGGTACACGTTGACACTAAAGACAAAGTTAGAGGCAGATGAAGTGTCCTAAAGAACGATTTTAGGGACTTGGGAGCTAAATTGAGGAAAAGAACCTCCAAGGTAGCATTCTCAGGAATACTACCGGTACATTGAGCCACACCAGAAAGGCAGAGGGAGATTAGGGAAGTAAATAAGTGGCTGAAGAACTGGTGTAGTAAGGAGGGGTTTGGGTTCCTGGAGGACTGGGCCGACGTCTTAGTCGTTCACCAGTACTATAGAAGGGACGGACTGCACCTAAATGAGGAGGGTGCAGATCTGCTGAGAATGAAGATGGCTGGAAAGTTAATGGGGTTCTTAAACTAGGTGAGGGGGGAGGATCCAGAGGTAGAGATAGTCAGCATGAAACATATTCCAGAGGGTAGTATTGGGGGCATTAGTGGTAGGTTGTTTACTGTGTTTTTTTTATATTGACACTTTTCCCTAGGTGAATGGGTAGGGGTACCATGTACCCCAAACTCATTCACACAGAGTGGGGGGACGTCATCTGGGAGCCCCCTTATTAAAGGGGGCTCCCAGATTCCGATAAGCCCCCCGCTCGCAGACCCCGGCAACCAACGGCCAGGGTTGTCGGGAAGAGGCCCTTGTCCTCATCAACATGGGGACAAGGTGCTTTGGGGTGGGGGGCCCCCGCAGGGCGCCCCCCTCCCCCAAGGCACCCACCCCCCATGTTGAGGGCATGCGGCCTGGTACGGCTCAGGAGGGGGGGGCGCTCGCTCGTCCCCACCCCCATTCCTGGCCGGCCGGGCTGCGTGCTCAGATAAGGGTCTGGTATGGATTGGGGGGGACACCCACGCCAATTTTTCGGCGTAGGGGGTTCCCCTTACAATCCATGCCAGACCTAAGGGCCTGGTATGCCCCTGGGGGGGAACCCACGCCGTTTTTTTTCATTTAAAATTTGGCACGGTGTTCCCGCCTCAGGATTCATACCAGACAGCTGTCAGCACTGCCTGTCACTCATCGCGGAAGGAAAACAAAGTTTTCCTTTCCCGATGAGTGAGCCACCTCGGTGCTGGCTCCTGCGACGGGGCTCGCAGGTGTCAAATCTTGCCGAGAAATGCGGCGAGATTGACACAATATCGCAGTCACCTACTGTATAAATACCGTACTGGTGACCCCACAATAGGGAGAAAACCTTAAACTACATAGAGGCTTCTTTACTGTAAGAGCGGCAAGGTTGTGGAATTCAACTCCACAGGAGGTGGTCTCAGCGAGGGGCATCGATAGTTTCAAAAAACTATTAGATAAGCACCTTAACGACCACAACATACAGGGATATACAATGTAATACTGACATATAATCACACAGATTGGACTTGTGTCTTTTTTCCTTGTCAAAAGAAGTTTATTGAGTATACAATGTTATAAAGATACATAAAGTAAGTTTACAAGGATCTATAAAGTAAGCTCATTGTTTTACAGTAGGGTTTATATAGGTAAATATCATGAAATTTCAAATATTAAACATTGGGTTCACGTAAACCTAAATTAAAGATATATATCATTTCCTTAGTTACTTTTGTAGGTATATATATATATATATATATATATATATATATATATATATATATATATATATATACAGTCAGACTGGTATATATATCCAATATCCACTGTACCCAGTTTAGCTAGATCTCACTGCAGTTCGTTCCTGGTGTACTGTTTCTAAACTAGTTCAGGCAGGCAGTTGATTCAGTTAGCTGCAGTGTATTTAGTATATATATATACATCCCGGCTTTGTATATACAGTCAGGTCCATAAATATTGGGACATCAACACAATTCTAATCTTTTTGGCTCTATACACCACAACAATGGATTTGAAATGAAACAAACAAGATGTTCTTTAACTGCAGACTTTCAGCTTTAATTTGAGGGTATTTACATCCAAATCAGGTGAACAGTGTAGGAATTACAACACTTTGTATATGTGCCTCCCACTTTTTAGGGGCCAAAAATAATGGGACAGATTAACAATCATCCATCAAACTTTCACTTTTTAATACTTGGTTGCAAATCCTTTGCAGTGAATTACAGCTTGAAGTCTGGAACGCATATACATCACCAGACGTTGGGTTTTATCCCTGGTGATGCTCTGCCAGGCCTCTACTGCAACTGTCTTCAGTTCCTGCTTGTTCTTGGGGCATTTTCTCTTCAGTTTTGTCTTCAGCAAGTAAAATGCATGCTCAATAGGCTTCAGGCCAGGTGATTGACTTGGCCATTGCATAACATTACACTTCTTTCCCTTAAAAAACTCTTTGGTTGCTTTTGCAGTATGCTTCGGGTCACTGTCCATCTGCACTGTGAAGCATCGTCCAATGAGTTTTGAAGCATTTTGTTGAATATGAGCAGATAATATTTCCCAAAACACTTCAGAAATCATCCTGCTGCTTTTGTCAGCAGTCACACCATCAATAAATACAAGAGAACCAGGTCTATTGGCAGCCATACATGCCCACGCCATGACACTGCCACCACCATGCTTCACTGATGAGGTGGTATGGTTTGGATCATGAGCAGTTCCTTTCCTTCTCCATACTCTTCTCTTCCCATCACTCTGGTACAAGTTGATCTTGATCTCATCTGTCCATAGGATGTTGTTCCAGAACTGTGAAGGCTTTTTTAGATTTTTTTGGCAAAATCTAATCTGGCCTTCCTGTTTTTGAGGCTCACCAATGGTTTACATCTTGTGGGCAACCCTCTGTATTCACTCTGGTGAAGTCTTCTCTTGATTGTTGACTTTGACACACATACACCTACCTCCTGGAGAGTGTTCTTGATCTGGTCAACTGTTGTGAAGGGTGTTTTCTTTACCAGGGAAAGAATTCTTCGGTCATCCACCACAGTTGTTTTCCGTGTTCTTCCGGGTCTTTTGGTGTTGCTATGCTCACCGGTGCGTTCTTTCTTTTTAAGGATGTTCCGAACAGTTGATTTTGCCACACCTAATGTTTTTGCTATCTCTCTTATGGGTTTGTTTTGTTTTTTCAGCTTAATGATGGCTTGCTTCACTGATAGTGACAGCTCTTTGGATCTCATATTGAGAGTTGACAGCAACAGATTCCAAATGCAAAAAGCACACTTGAAATGAACTCTGGACCTTTTATCTGCTCCTTATAAATGGGATAATGAGGGAATAACACACACCTGGCCATGGAACAGCTGAGCAGCCAATTGTCCCATTACTTTTGGTCCCTTAAAAAGTGGGGGGCACATATGTTGTAATTCCTATACCGTTCACCTGATTTGGATGTAAATACCCTCAAATTAAAGCTGAAAGTCTGCAGTTAAAGCACATCTTGTTAATTTCATTTCAAATCCATTGTGGTTGCGTGTAGAGCCAAAAGGATTAGATTTGTGTTGATGTCCCAATATTTATGGACCTGACTATATATATATATATATATATATATATATATATATATATATATATATATATTTTGGTGGTGTACATTTTCAAATACACTTTCAGGCAGGCAGGCAGGCAAGTAATTCAGTGATCTGCAGTGCATTTAATATATATATATACAGTCTCCAACATATATATATCCACTGCATTCCAGTCTAGCCAAGCCTATATCTGACTGCAGGCCATTCCTGGTGTATGTTTTCAAATACACTTTCAGGCAGGCCAGGCAGGTGATTCAGCAATCTGCAGGGCATTAAATATATATACAGTCTCCTACATATATATATATATCCACTGCATTCTAGTCTAGCCAAGCCTATACCTGACTATAGGCAATTCCTGGTGTACATTTTCAATGACACTTTCAGACAGGCAGGAGAGGTGATTCAGTGATCTGCAGTGCATAAAGATATATATATATACAGTATTCTACATATATGTCCACTGCATTCCGGTTTAGCCAAGGCTATACCTGACTGCAGGCCATTCCTGGTGTAATTTTTCTAGTAAACTTCAGGTGGTGTTTTGCTAATCCAGATTTACAGCATGTCTGGAAGGCCACCAAGGAAAGGCAGATGCTCACAGGCCACTAAAAGAGGGCAAGCAGGCTCTGTGTCTACAGCCAACAGTGCTGGTCATGGACACGGTGCATCCTCAGCACATGGCCGTGGGGCACACTTGTCCTTTTTTTTGACAGCTTGCTGTGTTGAGCCACAACATGCAGAAGAGTTGGTAGAGTGGATCACAAAGCCATCCTCATTCTCATCCTCTGTCACCCAGGCTAAGAGAAGTTTGTCTGCCAATGCAGCTGCCAAAGTGGCCTATTCCATTGGCTCAATGGCATCAGTCACTCCTTCCCTAGCCCCACCATCATATCCTGAGGAGTCCCTGAACTGTTTGACCACAGTGCCGCGTACATGCTGCAGGAGGATGCGCAGCATTTTGAAGGCTCCGATGATGGTACCCAGGTTGAGGATGAAGGCGGTAAACGTGAGCCAAGAGAGAGGGGGAGCCCAAGAAGGACAAAAAACTGGAAGTCATGTTCCCCCAGCTGCAGCATACTGCCAGGTTTGCTCCAGTGGCGAGGAGGGAGGGGATGATGAGGTCACTTATTCTACGTGGGTGCCTGATAGAAGAGAGGAGGAGGAGGCACATCTCCAACGAGGCAGGATGCCCTCCAGGGGCCAGCTTAAGGACAGCCAACCAACTGCATCACACTGCAGAGCTCCGCATGTGCAGGGCGCTGCTGACTGTGCAATTTTTCAAAAGTTATTTGGTGTGGGCCTTTTTTGAGATGTGTGCAGCAGATTGCATCGTTGCTGTTTGCAACATATGTCTGAAGCGTATCAAGCATGGCCAAAACAGCAGTCGCTTGGGCACCACATGCTTGACTAGACATATGTCCTGCTCCCATGTAGTCCGTTGGCAACAGTACCCAAAATACCCACACCAAAGAACAAGGCAAACCTCTCCTTGCTCCTCATCAGCTGGGATCTCCAACCCCCACTATACCTTTAGTCCTTTCAGAGACCTGTACTGAGAGGAATGAAGGTGTAGAATTAGGGGTCCCAAGCACTTGCGTGCAATCTGCTAGCTGTACACCTAAATCTGATTGTAGCGGGCAAAATTTCCCTACCCCAGTTGCTAAACCCTCAAAAGAAATTCGGTCCCAGCCATCCACATGCTCAGCGGCTGAATGCTAATTTGGCTAAATTGCTAGCACTCCAAATGCTGCCTTTTCAGCTGGTAGACTCTTCCCCCTTTCGAGAATTTGTGGAATGTGCGGTACCTCAGTGGCAGGTTCCCAAACGCCATTTTTTTTCTCAGAGGGCCATTCCAGCTCTCTACCGGCATGTGGAAGGCAATGTCTTGGCCTCGGACAGGGCGGTCAGTGGTAAGGTGCATATCACCGCTGACTCATGGTCCAGCAAGCATGGACAGGGACGTTACCTTTCTTTCACAGCACACTGGGTAACCCTGCTGGCAGCTGGGAAGGATGCAGGACAGGGTGCAGTAATGTTGGAGCTTGTTCCACCACCAGGCCCCCAAAATGAAGGTAGTAGTGATTCTGCCACACCTCTCTCCTCCACCCCCTCCTCTTCTTCCTCTATGGCCTCTTCCTGTGCAGATTTGTCCTCAGAACCAGCGGTGCTCCATGGGCGTTCTAGGGGCTATGCAAGCACTCAGGCAAAAGATGCCATGCGGTGCTTGAGTTGGTCTGCTTAGGAGACAGGAGCCACACTGGGGCAGAGATTCTGGCAGCTCTGCAGGGGCAGGTTCAGAGGTGGTTGACGCCATGCCAGCTTCAGCCAGGAATGGTGGTTTGTGACAATGGCACCAACCTCCTCTCCGCCCTCCAACAGGGACACTTGATCCATGTTCCCTGTTTGGCTCACGTCCTTAATTTGGTGGTGCAGCAGTTCTTGTGCAGGTACCCGGGCTTCCAGGATCTCCTGAGGCAGGCCAGGAAAGTCTGTGGGCATTTACGCTGGTCATATAATGCCAGTTCTCGGCTGGCTGACCTTCAAAAGGAATGCAACCTGCCCAAGAACCGCTGTGACATACCCACCAGGTGGAACTCAACGTTGGCAATGCTGCAGTGGCTGCACATTCTGCAGAGGGCCATCAATGAGTACCTGTGTGAGTATGGCACCAGGACAGGGTCAGGGGAGCTTGGCTTTTTTTTGACACGCCAGTGGCTAATGATCAAGGATGCATGCACTGTCCTGTCACCATTTGAGGAGGCCACGAGGATGGTGAGCAGTGACAGTGCATGCATCAGTGATACTGTCCCTCTCATCTTCCTGTTGGAGCACACGCTGCATGGAATAATGGACAGGGCACTTGAGGCAGAACAGAGGGAGGAAGAGCAGGACTTCCTTACCTCTCAAGGCCCCCTTTATCCAGACAGTATTCCTGCAAGCCCGCCTATTACACAGGAAGAGGAGGAGGAGGATTGTGTCAGCATGGAGGTGGAGCCTGGCACTCAGCATCAGCAGCAGTCTTCAAGGGATCGTTTTTAGGTCCCATAAACCCATGGACATGTATGTGGCTTGGAGGAGGTGGCTGCGAATCATGTCGTCCTTAGTGACCTAGAGGACTTCGGACCGAATGCCTCAGCAAACCTATGCTGCATGGCCTCCCTGATCCTGCAAAGCCTGCAAAAGGACCCTCGGATTCATGGTATCAAGGTGAGGGATCAGTACTGGCTGGCAACCTTTCTTGATCCACATTACAAGGGTAGGGTTGTGGAACTTATCCAGCCTTCTCAGAGGGAGCAGAGGATGAAACATCTTCGGAGGCCTTGCAGAAAGGTTTGTGGAATGCGTTTCCAGAGCCTGGGAGGTTACAATTTCCTGGTCCTCCTGGACAACGTGTCGCTGAGGCTTCGGTCAGTCACAGAAGGAGCGGTGGAGGCTGTCTGACCGATGCGTTCAGACAATTTTTTAATCCGCATCCCCAAAGTCTGATCAGTTCCAGCAACCATCGCCAGCATCTGATTTACATGGTGCAGGAATACCTTGGGGCAAGATCAGACTTGGAGACCTTTCCAACCGAAAATCCGCTGGGTTACTGGGTCTTGAACAGGGATGAGCTTCGAGTTCGAGTCAAACTCATGTTCGACTCGAGCATCGGCTGTTCGCAAGTTCGCCGAACAGCGAACAATTTGGGGTGTTTGCGGTAAATTCGAATGCCACGGAGCGCCCTTTAAAAGTCTATGGGAGAAATCAAAAGTGCTAATTTTAAAGGCTTATATGCATGGTATTGTCATAAAAAGTGTTTGGGGACCTGGGTCCTGCCCCAGGGGATATGGATCAATGCAAAAAAAAGTTTTAAAAATTGCTGTTTTTTCGGGAGCAGTGAATTTAATAATGCTTAAAGTGAAACAATAAAAGTGTAAAATCCCTTTAAATTTCGTACCTGAGAGGTGTCTATAGTATGCCTGTAAAGGGGCGCATGTTTCCCGTGTTTAGAACAGTCTGACAGCAAAATGACATTTCAAAGGAAAAAAAGTCATTTAAAACTACTCGCGGCTATTAATGCATAGCCGGTACGACAATACACATAGAAGTTCATTGATAAAAACGGCATGGGAATTCCCCACAGGGGAACCCCGAACCAAAATTTAAAAAAAATGACGTGGGGGTCCCCCTAAATTCCATACCAGGCCCTTCAGGTCTGGTATGGATATTAAGGGGAACCCCACGCCAAAATTAAAAAAAAAACGGTGTGGGGTCCCCCCAAAAATCCATACCAGACCCTTATCCAAGCATGCAACCTAGCAGGCCACAGGAAAAGAGGGGGGATGAGAGAGCACCCCCCCTCCTGAACCGTACCAGGCCACATGCCCTCAACATTGGGAGGGGGGCTTATCGGAATCTGGAAGCCCCCTTTAACAAGGGGACCCCCAGATCCTGGCCCTCCCCCCTGTGTGAAATGGTAAGGGGGTACCTACAATTTCACTAAAAAACTGTCAGAAATGTTAAAAATGACAAGAGACAGTTTTTGACAATTCCTTTATTTAAATGCTTCTTCTTTTTTCTTTCTTCTATCTTCTATCTTCCTTCGGTTTCTTTCTACATCTTTTTCTTCTTCTGGTTCTTCTCTTCTTCATCTTCTTCTCTACACAGCAGGAGCCTCCCTCCATGCCACCATGGATGCGGAGCGGCCCGGAGAAGAAGATGAAGAAGAGAAGAAAATGAAGAAGAGAAGATGAGGAAGAGATGATGAAGAAGAGAAGAAGATGAAGAGAAGAGCGGGAGCCTCCCTCCATGCCATGGATGCGGAGCGGCCCAAGGAGAAGAAGGGAAGAAGACGCCACGGAGGAGATGCTGGCCGAGAACACCGGAGGAAGAACCAGAAGAGCCAGAAGAACCAGAAGAAGAAGAAGATGGAGGACGAAACTGAAGGAAGATAGAAGATAGAAGAAAGAAGAAGCATTTAAATAAAGGAATTGTCAAAATCTGTCTCTTGTCATTTTTAACTTTTTTGACAGTTTTTTAGTGAAATGGTAGGCTTACCATTTTACACAGGGGGAGGGCCGGGATCTGGGGGTCCCCTTGTTAAAGGGGGCTTCCAGATTCCGATAAGCCCCCTGCCTGCAGACCCCCAAAACCACCGGCCAGGGTTGTGGAGATGAGGCCCTTGTTCTCATCAACATGGGGTCAAGGTGTTTTGGGGGCTACCCCAAAGCACCCTCCCAATGTTGAGGGCATGTGGCCTGGTATGGTTCAGGAGGGGGGTGCTCTCTCATCCCCCCTCCTTTACTGTGGCCTGCCAGGTTGCATGTTTGGATAAGGTCCTGGTATGGATTTTTGGGGGGACCCAACACCGTTTTTTTTTTAATTCTGGCGTGGGGTTCCCCTTAATATCCATACCAGACCTGAAGGGCCTGGTATGGAATTTAGGGGGACCCCCACGTCATTTTTTTTTAAATTTTGGTTCGGGGTTCCCCTGTGGGGAATTCCCATGCCGTTTTTATCAATGAACTTCTATGTGTATTGTCGGACCGGCAATGCATTAATAGCCGCGAGTAGTTTTAAATGACATTTTTTCCTTTGAAATGTCATTTTGCTGTGAGACTGTTCTAAACACGGGAAACATGCGCCCCTTTACAGGCATACTATAGACACCCCCCAGCTACAAAATTTAAAGGGATATTGCACTTTTATTGTTTCACTTTAAGCATTATTAAAATCACTGCTCCCGAAAAAACGGCTGTTTTTAAAACTTTTTTTTTGCATTGATCCATGTCCCCTGGGGCAGGACCCAGGTCCCCAAACACTTTTTATGACAATAACTTGCACATAAGCCTTTAAAATTAGCACTTTTGATTATTCATGTTCATGTCCCATAGACTTTAACGGTGTTCGCGTGTTCGAACAAATTTTTTTCCTGTTCGCATGTTCTGGTGCGAACCGAAGAGGGGGGTGTTCGGCTCATCCCTAGTCTTGAGGATGGATCACTGGCCTGAGCTTGCACAGTATGCAATTGAGCTACTGGCCTGTCCTGCATCCAGTGTTCTATCTAAACGCACATTCAGAGCTGCTGGAGGCTTTGTAACCAATCACAGAGTGCTCCTGTCCACAGACTCGGTTAATCGGCTCACCTTCAAAAAAGTAAATCAGTCTTGGATCACCAGCTACCAAGCACCTGATGCTGATGTAACAGATTTATTTTTTATGAATGTGAGATCCCTTGAAAACTGCATATGCTGATGCTGAGTGACTATCCTGTTATGCTGAGTGACTATCCTATTCCTCTTCAATGTTCATGTTGATAGCTTCTAAGAACATTTTTGGTTCTGGGTACCAGCATCAGTGCCTAAAGTCCAATTTTTCTGCCCCTGTTAATCAGGGGCGTGTAATTACAATTTTTGCTGTAAAATTTTGCAGCAGGGCTCGTTCCTGCGCTCAACTAGAGTATCTATGAGGGGTTGCAGTGTTGTGGCACCAGTGCCTAAAGCCCAATTTTTCTGCCCCTGTTTAACAAGGGTGTGTAATTACAAATTTTGCTGTAATATTTTGCAGCAGGGCTCATTCTTGCTCTCAACTAGAGTATATATGAGGGGTTACAGTGTTGTGGCACCAGCACCAGTGCCTAAAGCCCATTTTTTCTGCCCCTGTTTAACAGGGGCATGTAATTACAATTTTTGATGTAATATTTTGCAGCAGGGCTCGTTCCTACACTCAACTAGAGTATCAGTGAAGGGTCGTAGTGTTGTGGCACCAGCACTACCACCACCACCGCCTAAGGCCCAATTTTTCTGCCCCTGTTTAACAGGGGCGCATAATTACAATTCTTGATTTAATATTTCACAGCAGGACTCGCTCCTGCGCTCAACAACAGAATCTGTGAGGGGTTATAGTGTTGTGGCACCACCACCACTGCCTAAGACCCAATTTATCGGGCCTTTGTTTAACAGGGGCGTGTAATTACAATTTTTGATCTAATATTTCACAGCAGGGTCTGTTCCTGCGCCCACCAAGAGTAACTGTGAGGGCTTACAGTGTTGTGGCAACACCACCCAAGGCCCAATTTTTCTGCCCCTGTTCAACGGGGGAATGTAATTACAATTTTTGATATAATATTTCATAGCAGGGCCCCTTTCCAGTGCCCACCAAGAGTAACTGTGAGGGCTTATAGTGTTCTGGTACCACCAACACCTAAGGCCCAAATTTCTGCAGAGTATATAGGGCAGGCCATATAGTATATACAGGCGGTCCCCTACTTTCAAACATTTGACTTACAAATGACTCCTACTTACAAACGGAGGGAGACAACAGGAAGTGAGAGGAAATCTACCCCAGGAAGGGAAATTCTCTCCTGTAAGAGTTAATATAAAACCCCAAATTTTCAAAATCCAATTGTCATTGGGACAGAAAGTGAGGTGAAGTCTTCTGAACAGGGGCACAGACAGCAAAACAAATGTTACAGGGGTGATAACCCTTCCCTATGTTATCCAAAAAGCTTAAAAATATATTTTTTGGCTGGAGCTACACTACAAAATGTACCTGTTCCAAATCACAAACAGATTCAATTTAAGAACAAACCTACAGTCCCTATCTTGTTTGGGCTGCCTGTATACTGCTATTCAGAGTATATAGAATTTGGGGGCCACACGCCTTTTCTTTTTTTAATTTGGGTGCGGGGTTCCCCTTAATATCCATACAAGACCCAAAGGGCCTGGTAATTGGCTGGGGGGTACCCATGTCATTTTTCTCAATAATTTTTATCAATATTGACGGGGCCCGACATTACATTACAGCCGCAAGCAGTTTTAAATGCCTTTTATTCTTTAGAAATTATATTTTGTGCAGGGATTGTACTAAACACGGAAAACATGCGCCACTTTACAGGCATACTATAGACACTCCCCAGGTACGATATTTAAAGGAATATTTCACTTTTATTTTTTCACTTTAAGCATCATTAAAATCACTGCTTCTGAAAAAACTGTCATTTTTAAAACTTTCTTTTGCATTGATACATGTCCCCTGGGGCAGGACCGGGTCCCCAAACCCTTTTTAGGACAATAACTTGCATATTAACCTTTAAAATTCACACTTTTGATTTCTCACATTCGAGTCCCACAGACTTTACCGGTGTTCGAATGTTCACGCAAATTTTCGGTCCGTTCGCATGTTTTTGATGTGAACCGAACCGGAGGTGTTCAGCTTATCCCTACTCTGGAAGGAAACGCTAGCCGTGAGCAGCAGAACCAGTGAAAATTCTCCCCTCCATCTAGGAAAGGTACTGGTCGCAGTATGGATTACGGTGCTGTTTTTGGGAGAAAAACCGCACAAGGAGCAGAAAGCTGAGTTAAGCAGGCTTGTCTGGGCAGAGATGCAGCTGGATGAGAGCTACAGAGCCCTCCGGTGGTGAGTATCCCAAGCATGCCCTTGGATAGCGGATAACAGCCCAATGGAAGACTTTGGCTACGGCGTCCTGGGACTGTTTTAAATGAAGCTAACAGGGGACCCTAAGATTGGGAGCGAATTGGAGTGGCAAATGGACAAAATCATGGATTTCAGAGAAGATACTGAAAGTTTCCGAAGTGCACTGGGCACTGGAAGATAAAGAGTTTGTGGCCATTCAGGAATGGTAGCTGGAGATTGCCTACAGACGGCTGCTAGACTCTGTGCAGCACCAGGGCTGGGCTCCCTTTGCCTGGGACTATCAGTAAATACCAGCAGACAGCTATGAAATCTCGGCTGAAGTGTCAGCAATGGTGTTAATTGACTTTTCATCAGAGGATGTCATCGATGATAAATGACCTGCCAAAGTGTTGACACTGGGCTCAAGCAGCACAAGCCCATGCCCTGGACTTTTAGCAAATCCAGAGACTGGGGATTTAATAGATGTTTCTGTAGAGGAGGAACCGCCTAGCAAACCCCCAGAAGAGGTAATGGCATCAGGACAGAGTACTGCAGACCCCTGCTCCACACCCATGGCAGTTTCAAAGGCCTGAGGTGAGGAGGTGGTGTTTCTTCTTCCCCAGTGGATTGCAGAGATGCAGGGAAGGGAAGCTGCCATTCCCCCTCCCCAACAAAGATTTGTGCATCTGGCAGACAATACCAGAGCAAGGGAGTTCCAGCAGCAGATGGCACCCCAGAATTATGACACCAACACAACTGAAGCACTGGTAACCAGACAGAGGGTCCAAGACCTCTGCCCCACACCTGTTATGGAGGCCCAGGGTGAGGAGGTGGTGGTCACTCCCGAGCTGCAGATCAGGATCCAAGGAGAGAATGCAGTCAGTACCTCACAACTGCAGCTTGATCTGGTGTCAGTGGATGGGCCTGCAGTCTCCACTAACAGAAAACCAGCAGAAGTGCTGGCAACAGGGCAGAGTGCTACCAACTCCTGCCCAGCACCAGCAACAACTGTAGAGTTCCAGGGAGCCGGGACATTCGGCCTCCCTCCCCAAAAGTTAGCTGGAGCAGATGATGTAGTAAAGCTGGCAACAGGACAGAGCGCTTCTGGCCTCTGCCCTCCACTAACAAAGGATGAATTTTCTGTGAAAGGGGGTGGGACTACATTTTTCAATTGTATACCCCAGAGAGGCTGGGCAGTCAGCCCAGATCCCCAACAGCATAACAGACTGAGCCCAGCCACCCTGTCTTCTTTCCAGTGGCTAAAGGGACTGCAGGGGGAAGGACCAGTCCGCACTTCCCCGAGCAGCGGGTATGTTCTATGAGAGAGGCATAGATTGGCAGGGTGAGTAATTCTCTGTTTGGAACAATTTGTTTGGGGTACTCTGTGGGTACAGGCATTGGGGGACTGGAACTATGGACTAACTTCAGAGTCAACTCGTCTGGGGTCTCCTCCTGTGTTAGTCTTCTGCCGAAAGGAGAGAGATGTGACAGGAGGGCCCCTGTAACCCAGAATGCCTTGGAGACGTTGTTAAACCCTTGTTTCAGCTCCCCATGCACCTGCTATGTCTAAGTTACCCTGTGTCCATTAGGGGCACAGGGTGACTGAGAAAATGTGGCTTGGATTCTTTAAAATGGGACAGTAATATTTATCCACAATATCTCCCAGGATATAAATAAATACTATTCTTGGTTTAAAGTAATTAAGAAAAGTGGTTGATATGTCCTTATTAGATAAGGCACTTCATCCCTAAGGTAACTGGAGTATGAGAGTAAAAGGGATGGGGATTATTACTGTGCCAAGACAACTCAATCAGAATTAGTATTAAAATTAGAATTTTTATTAAAATATATATCAAACAAACAAAAATTAATAGAAAACATCAATCAAGAAAGGAGCACATAAAAATGACTAATGGCCAGGATGGTATAGGCCTAATTATAGTGAAAGGTCCAGTCTTCCCTACATGTTTCGCCAAGACATTGGCTTTTTCAGGGGAATAGGACATAACCAATATAATAAATGTTGCTCTAAAATAGAAATATAACAGTAAATACATATAAATATCAAAAATACTAAATAAACTAAACATGGCGCATGATACTAGAAAATGGGACGACAGGGTATTTGAGATAACATCCCCCCTTCCACCAAATTGTGGGAATCCAACACCCTGTAACCCCAAATACAATCTATCAACCAACCCCAATCCTCCTAAGTGGCGGAGTCTGCATGGGGTAGCGTCCCAAGGATGGCAATCCAAGCCGCCGTAGTGGTAACACTTCTATGACTTACCGGGACCTTTCCCAGGATAGAATCCCTAAAAAAAGAAAGGGGGATCGTACCATCACCTCCATGGACTCACTCCATCGCACCTTTGGACCCACTCACACTCATCGACCCTCTGTGGTTCGTACCAATAGCACAAATGCGCACTTGTCTACACTTTTTCTGATAGACGATTCACTTTAGCCTCTATGCCTAATCCATTGTCACATCCTGCACTGGGTGCTACCAGACCTGCACTTTCTTTCCTCTCTTCTTCTATTACCCGTAGGGTTAGTGAACCTTCCCTAACGTCTATGTTCCCCATAAGTGCTCAATGGATTGACCCAAAAATTGCACCAATTTTTTTTAGTAAAATCCCCAGAACAAACACTGAGTCCCGTGTTACCTCCCCCAACCAGGAAACCTCAGGATTAGAAGTGTTAAACTTTTCCTCTGTACCTTTAACTGAGGAACAGGTTTATGTACTTAAACTCGGTCTAACTTTCTGTCCATCCACTGACATTGATAGATTTCAACTTATTAAAAACTTACATTTCATTGCAAGAAGGCTCATGTTTAAGGTTATTTATGATAAACCCTCTACAATGGAAAACTATGATTTTCCACCTCTGGAATTTTCTCAGTTAGAACTTCAGGCCATGGACAACTTGATGTTGCTGTGGGAGGAGGGTCATACTAGCGACAAGGAGCCACCGGTTCTAACTTTGCTCGGTGTCGCCATCCCCAGTATGTCTTTTCCCCTCCTACGTCATTCAAACCAAAATCTCATGCATTTCCCTTGCTTCATGCAAACCCGAACATTTGGGCATTTGTACAACATTGTACATCCAAGATAAAGAGCATGGATCTGGATGATCAGCACCTACACAATCTATCTTTTAGACACCGTAGGGCTCTTAGGGACCTCCAATGTCATCCGGGACTAGTGGTTATCAAGCCAGCTGACAAAGGGGGCAATGTTGTTGTCATGGGTGTTGGGGCATACTAACGCATGTGCCTCGACGTCCTTGACAACAGACAATGGTACCGACCAATCTCTAAGACGTTGGTTGAGAATTTTACTCGTGAATATTACGGCTTAATCTTTAAGGCCTATCAGCAGGGTACAATTGATCTAAATACATGGAGCTACCTTAATGTTAAGGATCCAAGGACACCAACATTTTATTCTTTACCCAAAGTACACAAATCACTGGAGCACCCTCCCGGATGGCCTATCATATCTGGCTGCCAGGGTCTAACCAAAAACGCTAGTGCTTTAGTGGACAAATATCTATATCCACATGTAACATCTTTATTTTCGTATGTCAAAGATACCATAGATTTGCTCCGGAATATTGATGGTAAACAGATTCCTTGTAATACCTGGTTGGTAGCCGTAGATGTTGAGAGTTTGTATAACTCCATACCACATATGTCAGGGAAGTCATCTGCGAGGTACAGCTGCCAATCTCAGGCGCACTCCTGTGTGCAGGCACCAACAAAGAATACACAGAGCAGCCACAGACGCATCAGTGAACGCGCGTGCAGGCGTGTGTGTGCCTGTTATCAGAACTGGCACCAGACGGCCTATTTAAACGCAGCTTCAGAACTGGCTAATTGCTGCTTGGTCTACAGGGTTACCTGAAATCTTAAAACCTGTGTTTTTTCCTGATACCGTTCCGGCTTACTCCCTGACTCTGCTCCTGCCTGCTGTTTGAACCTGATCTGCCTGTCTGTTGCCAAAACCTGCCTGTGACCCGACTATGCTCCTGCCTGCTGTTTTACCTGATCCGCTTGTCTTTTGTCTACCCGGCTCGTCTGACCCTGCTTCCTGTTGTGCATCCCAGCTTGCCCAGCTGAGGAACTGTCACGATGCCATTAAGGTAACCTCTGTCTCTACTGTGGCAGGGCAGGTCACTAAGTACGGAATTGTCCTGCTAAGAGACGTAGACACCTCTCTGTTTTTCCAGTAAGTCAGGCGGTCCCACCAGCAACCTCTGCTCACTTGGCGTTTCCTGTTACCTTCCAACTCCCAGGGAGAAGCGTGTCAGCAACAGCAATTGTGGACTCAGGGGCGTGCAATTGCTTTATTGAGCAGCCCAACAATGTTTCCTCTTCAATCCAAGAAGCAGGGACTTACCATATTCTTGGCCAATGGCTCTTGTGTAAAGTCCAGACTGATGACCCAGGAAACTCCTCCACTGCTGACTGTGACCCCTACCAGTCATAAAGAACTTTTGTGCCTAGATGCAATCTCTTCACTTCTGTTCCCTGTCATTTTGGGTCTACCGTGGCTGCAGGCCCATAATCCTTTGGTCAATTGAAGATCCAGCAGTATCAAGTACCAATCATCTTATTGTAAGGAGCACTGTCTTTCCAACCCCACTGTTGCACCCGCGGAATATTCTTTGTGGAGAAGGAGGACCATTCACTACAGCCATGTGTAGATTACCATGAGCTAAACAAGGTTACAGTGAAGAACCACTATCCTCTCCCCTTGGTCCCAGAGCTCTTCCAAAGACTTTGTTCTGCTACCATCTTTACTAAACTAGACCTAAGGGGAGCTTACAACCTTATCCGCATACGGGAGGGAGATGAGTGGAAAACTGCCTTCCGTACCCGTTTTGGCCATGACGAGTATCTTGTCATGCCTTTCGGCCTATGTAACGCACCAGCTACATTTCAACACTTCATCAATGACATCTTCAAAGACTATCTGGACATTTTCGTCATTGTTTACTTAGACAACATTCTTGTGTTCTCCACCTCCCTTGCAGATCATCGGGAAGGTAGGAAAACCGCGCTAACAGAAAATAGTAATAAGCAGCAGCATGTAGTGCGATCACACCAATGTTCAAAAATCTTGTAAAAAAGCTGCGCTAGAAATTAAATTACAGTCCATACAAATGACATCAAGGGAAAAGAATTTTGAATCCTTCCAGAGTATAAACACCACCACCGTGCACTTATAAGCAATAGTGCTAATCCACCGTAGTAGTTGATTCAGCTTACCAGATGGCAAGCATAAAAGGGCAAGTGGCTATAGCCCAGCCAAGGCCTTTTAGCTTGCTGCCGCACCCGGTGTTCTAATGGCGGGGGGTAAATCTCCAGGCTCACACATGGTGTCCACATATCCACATGTTGCAAATGGAAACCCGGGTAGCTCAGAGGAAAGAAAGACTTGCCATAGTGTGATATCCTCCAAATATTTATTTTAAAACATGTAGTCACTTACATTAAAATACCAGAGTTGCGCATACGAAAGCCGGCCGGCATACAAAACAAAACGGAGCCCGTTCTCTCACTCCGAAAGCGTGGTGACGTCAGTGTGTACCCTCCCAAGTATGCACTGACGTCACCGCGCTTTCGGAGTGAGAGAACGGGCTCCGTTTTGTTTTGTATGCCGGCCGGCTTTCGTATGTGCAACTCTGCTATTTTAATGTAAGTGACTACATGTTTTAAAATAAATATTTGGAGGATATCACACTATGGCAAGTCTTTCTTTCCTCTGAGCTACCCGGGTTTCCATTTGCAACATGTGGATATGTGGACACCATGTGTGAGCCTGGAGATTTACCCCCCGCCATTAGAACACCGGGTGCGGCAGCAAGCTAAAAGGCCTTGGCTGGGCTATAGCCACTTGCCCTTTTATGCTTGCCATCTGGTAAGCTGAATCAACTACTACGGTGGATTAGCACTATTGCTTATAGGTGCACGGTGGTGGTGTTTGTACTCTGGAAGGATTCAAAATTTTTTTCCCTTGATGTCATTTGTATGGACTGTAATTTAATTTCTAGCGCAGCTTTTTTACAAGATTTTTGAAGAATGTTCTCTGCCATCTGCACTTACATGGACTTTATGCCAAACCTGAGAAATGCGAGTTTGAGCAGCAGAGTATTCAGTTCTTGGGCTTGATCATCTCCACCCGAGGGATTGAAATGGGCCCTCAAAAAGTGTCAGCAATCCTGACCTAGCCAGCACCCACTGATAAGAAGGGGATCCAGCAGTTCGTGGAGTTTGCTAATTTTTATTGCAGATTCATTAAGAACTTTTCAGCTATCATCACACCCATTACTCAACTCACCAAACTGGGTGTTCGTTTCTGCTGGTCTCCTGTAGCCCAGACTACTTTCAAGACTCTTAAAGGACTGTTTACATCTGCCCCTGTACTAAGCCATCCAGATCCGGCACTACCTTATATCCTGGAGGTAGACGCTTCCAAAAGTGCAGTCGGGGGGTTCTGTCCCAGCGTCAAGGTCTCAAGAATTTAATCCATCTGGTAGCTTTCGTCTCTAGGAAACTTGTACCTGCGGATAGGAATTATGACGTAGGTGATCAGGAGCTTCTTGCCATAAAAGCCGCTTTTGA
Organism: Aquarana catesbeiana; assembly: GCA_037953035.1. Classification (NCBI taxonomy): domain Eukaryota; kingdom Metazoa; phylum Chordata; class Amphibia; order Anura; family Ranidae; genus Aquarana; species Aquarana catesbeiana. The sequence continues at coordinate 1,645,016 of JBBHAA010002058.1, forward strand.
GGAGTGGAGGTACTTGCTAGAGGGAGAAGCTCGCCCAATATTGATCTATACAGATCACAAAAACCTTGAATATTTAAGGACTGCTAAGAGATTGAAACCCCGCCAAGCCTGATGGGCACTTTTCTTTTCATGGTTTTTATCCCATATTACCTATAGACTTGGATCAAAGAACGTCAAGCCTGATGCACTGTTGCGCATGTTTGAGGATCCAAAGGACTTACCAGTATCAGATACCATCCTATGAGCAGGAAATTTTCTGTTACTGCAGACCGATCTTATGTCACAGCTGAAGCAGGTATCCGCTGTTACCCCTAATCCTATCAGGGATATGTTACAGGCAAGAGAGGGACTTCTTTGGAAGGGGAACCGAGTCTTCGTCCCAGAAGCAGTCCAGATACCAGTTCTGGGATCCTGCCATGACCATCCCCTAGCAGGTCACTTCGGCATTCGCAAAACAATAGAATTAGTACAACGCACATTCTGGTGGCCTAATCTGGAAAAAGACTGCAAGAAATACATTACCTGCATCGGATGTAAGAGCACCCGAAACAAGGCTTGGGGTTTGCTCAGACCTCTGCCCGTGCCCGACAGGCTGTGGACCATGATTTCCATGGACTTTATAGTTGAACTGCCACCCTCTGAGGACTGTACAGCCATCTTTGTCATAGTTGACCGGCTGACTAAGATGGCCCATTTCTTACCTTTGAAAGGTACACCCTCTGCTGTAGAGACTGCTCAAGTGTTTATTAGGGAAATCGTTAGACTCCATGGGGTACCCATCGACATTGTCTCTGATGAGGAGTCCAATTTACCTCAAAATCCTGGAGGGCACTATGTGAAGCCTTAAATATCAAACTTTCCATGTCATCCACATACCATCTGCAGTCTAACGGTCAAACCGAACAAACTAATCAGACGTTGGAACAGTACATCCGTTGCTTCATGTCATTTGTCCAGGATGACTGGGTATCACTCCTATCCCTAGCTGAGTTCACTTATAACAATTCCTGTCATGCAGCCACCAAGCAATCTCCTTTCTTTTCAAATTATGGCTTCCATCCCACCTTTTTGCCCGACCTTGTCCCTGAGTCTTCGGTACCAGCCATCCAAAGCACTGTGGATTTCTTCAATGGCAACAACAAGCTGCTGCAAGAGGCTGTGACCAAGGCACAGGAAGATAATAGAGCTTTTGATAGAAAGAGGAGAGGGGAACTCATTCTGTAACCAGGGGACAAGGTCTGATTGGCTACAACCAATCTGAGACTGGCTTGTCCATCAAAAAAGCTAGCTCCTAAATTTCTAGGGCTGTTTCCTGTGAAGAGAAGGATTAATGATGTTTCCTACGAACTATCACTACCGGAATCTTTCAGCATACACCCAGTGTTCCATGTGTCTTTGGTAAAGCCTGCGGTGCCCGATCTGTTCCCTATCACCTGAACCAGTGATGTTCAATGGGGACAAGGAGTCCGAGGTGGAGGCAATTGTAGACTGCAGGAGGAGAAGGGGTCAACTGCAATACCTAATCAAATGGAGAGGTTATGGGCCGGAGGAAAACTCCTGGGAACCAGAGCAGAATGTACATGCTATGGACCTGGTGAATGCCTTCTTCTGCAGTCATACCCTGAAGAGGAAGCAACTGGGCATCCGGAGGCTGCCCGTAAGGGGGGACGATGTCAGGGAAGTCATCTGTGAGGTACAGCTGCCATTCTCAGAGGCACTCCTATGCGCAGACAAAGAATACACAGAACAGCCACAAACGCATCAGCGACCACGCGTTCGCGTATGCATGTGCCTGTCATAAGAACTGGCGCCAGACGGCCTATTTAAACGCAGCTTCAGAACTGGCTAATTGCTGCTTGGTCTACAGCATTACCTGAAATCTTGATACCTGTGTTGTTTGCTGATACCGTTCCAGCTTACTCCCTGACTCCGCTCCTGTATGCTGTTGTACCTGATCTGCCTGTCTGTTGCCTAAACCTGCATGTGACCCAACTACACTCCTGCCTGCTGTTTGTACCTGATCTGCCTGTCTGTTGCCAAAAACCTGCCTGTGACCCGACTATGCTCCTGCCTGCTGTTATACCTGATCCGTCTGTCTATTGTCTACCCAGCGCATCTGACCCTGCTTCCTGTTGTGCATCCCAGCTTGCCATCTGCCAAGTCTGCCGGCCTGTCTGCCACCTCACCCGCCTGCTACCAGCCAAGTCTGGCTTCCTGCCTGTGAGTTCCTGGCTACTACCTGCACAGACTTCAGGACTGATCTTAGGCACTTTTACCCCGCCGTGCTCCAGTGCCAGCTGTCTCACTATCAGCAGCCCTTGAGCCAGAGCTGTACGGGAGGCCTTCCTCTTCACGTCAGGCTCACCCACCGGATACGTGACACATAAAAAGGGAATTAAGGTTATCCATACCCAATTAAAAGAACCTGGACCTGCGTCCAATTCTTATTGCCAGTTTGTCCTTTAGCTATTGGAGTTCATCCTAACATGCAACATATTTATGTTTGGTTCCTCCCACTTCCTCCAGGTACAGGGGGTGGCTATGGGGACCAAATGTGCCCCCTCCTATGCCAACATGTACCTGGGGGGGTGGGAGAGGGAACTTTTTGCTGATGATCATTTATCGTAATTACTTCAGCATGTCATCGCCTGGCACAGGTATATTGATGATATTTTAATTTTCTGGTTGGGCACGTGGGATGAACTCTCACGGCTGATGGACCTATTGTCTATTTATATCTACAACTTGAATTCTACCATGGAATGTAGTCAGGAGAAGATTCATTTTCTGGATCTACAAATCCATGCTGATTATGATGGAACCCTTCATTCTTCACTTTATCGTAAGCCTTCTGCAGGCAATACGATTTTGCAAGCCAGAAGTGCACACCCACAACCTTTTTGGATAGCATTCCTTATAGTCAATTTCTACTAAGAAATTCTATTCTAGATGCAGACTTTCATCTTGCAGCGAATGATCTTTCTCTTAAACTACACCAAAGAGGATATAGTCGATCCCTCTTGAAGAAAGCATTTAACAAAGTAGTTAAATTGAATAGAAAGGACCTTATCCATTCTAAAAGACCTTCTAAATCTAACCAATCAGTCTGCATCATCACCCGATTTTCCAAGCAACATACTCAGATGAGAGCTGTTTTAGCCAAATTTTGGCCTCTACTTACTGCAGATAATACGATTAATAAATACATCAAACCCTTTCCTGAGATCACATATCAATGGGTAGGGATGAGCCGAACACCCCCCTGTTCGGTTCGCACCAGAACATGCGAACAGGAAAAAAGTTCGCTCGAACACGCGAACACCGTTAAAGTCTATGGGACACGAACATGAATAATCAAAAGTGCTAATTTTAAAGGCTAATATGCAAGTTATTGTCAATAAAAGTGTTTGGGGACCTGGGTCCTGCCCCAGGGGACATGGATCAATGCAAAAAAAAGTTTTAAAAATGGCCGTTTTTTCAGGAGCAGTGATTTTAATAATGCTTAAAGTCAAACAATAAAAGTGTAATATCCCTTTAAATTTCGAACCTGGGGGGTGTCTATAGTATGCCTGTAAAGGGGCGCATGTTTCCTGTGTTTAGAACAGTCTGACAGCAAAATGACATTTTGAAGGAAAAAACTCATTTAAATCTACCCGCGGCTATTGCATTGCCGACAATACACATAGAAGTTCATTGATAAAAACGGCATGGGAATTCACCAAAGGGGAACCCCGAACCAAAATTTAAAAAAAAATAAATGACGTGGGAGTCCTCCTAAATTCCATACCAGGCCCTTCAGGTCTGGTATGGATATTAAGGGGAACCCCGGCCAAAATTAAAAAAAAAATAATAACGTGGGGTTCCCCCTAAATTCCATACCAGACCCTTCAGGTCTGGTATGGATTTTAAGGGGAACCCCGCACCAAAAAAAAAAAACGGCGTGGGGTCCCCCCAAAAATCCATACCAGACCCTTATCCGAGCACGCAACCTGGCAGGCTGCAGGAAATGAGGGGGGGACGAGAGTGCACCCCCCCTCCTGAACCGTACCAGGCCACATGCCCTCAACATTGGGAGGGTGCTTTGGGGTAGCCCCCCAAAACACCTTGTCCCCATGTTGATGAGGACAAGGGCCTCATCCCCACAACCCTGGCCGGTGGTTGTGGGGGTCTGCGGGCGGGGGGCTTATCGGAATCTGGAAGCCCCCTTTAACAAGGGGACCCCCAGATCCCGCCCCCCCCTGTGTGAAATGGTAAGGGGGTACTTACCCCTACCATTTCACTAAAAATCTGTCAAAAATGTTAAAAATGACAAGAGACAGTTTTTGACAATTCCTTTATTTAAATGCTTCTTCTTTCTTCCTTCATCTTCTGGTTCTTCTGGCTCTTCTGGTTCTTCCTCCGGCGTTCTCGTCCAGCATCTCCTCCGCTGCGTCTTCTATCTTCTTCTCCTCGGGCCGCTCCGCACCCATGGCATGGGGGGGAGGCTCCCGCTCTTCTCTTCTTCTCTTCTTTTCTTCTTCATTTTCTTCTCCGGGCCGCTCCACAACCCATGCTGGCATGGAGGGAGTCTCCCACTGTGTGACGGTGCTCCTCGTCTGACAGTTCTTAAATAACGGGGGGCGGGGCCACCCGGTGACCCCGCCCCCTCTGACGCACGGTGACTTGACGGGACTTCCCTGTGACGTCACGGGGAATGCCACAGGGAAGTCCCGTCATGTCCCATGTGTCAGAGGGGGGGCGGGGTCACCGGGTGGCCCCGCCCCCCGTTATTTAAGAACTGTCAGACGAGGAGCGCCGTCACACAGCGGGAGCCTCCCTCCATGCCAGTATGGGTTGCGGAGCGGCCCGGAGAAGAAAATGAAGAAGAGAAGAAGAGAAGAAGATAAGAGCGGGAGCCTCCCCCCCATGCCATGGGTGCGGAGCGGCCCGAGGAGAAGAAGATAGAAGACGCCGCGGAGGAGATGCTGGACGAGAACGCCGGAGGAAGCACCAGAAGAGCCAGAAGAACCAGAAGATGAAGGAAGATAGAAGAAAGAAGAAGCATTTAAATAAAGGAATTGTCAAAAACTGTCTCTTGTCATTTTTAACATTTTTGACAGTTTTTTAGTGAAATGGTAGGGGTAAGTACCCCCTTACCATTTCACACAGGGGGGGCCGGGATCTGGGGGTGCCCTTGTTAAAGGGGGCTTCCAGATTCCGATAAGCCCCCCGCCCGCAGACCCCCACAACCACCGGCAAGGGTTGTGGGGATGAGGCCCTTGTCCTCATCAACATGGGGACAAGGTGTTTTGGGGGGCTACCCCAAAGCACCCTCCCAATGTTGAGGGCATGTGGCCTGGTACGGTTCAGGAGGGGGGGACCGCATTCTCGTCCCCCCCTCTTTTCCTGTGGCCTGCCAGGTTGTGTGCTCGGATAAGGGTCTGGTATGGATTTTTGGGGGGACCCCACGCCGTTTTTTTTTTTTTTTGGCGCGGGGTTCCCCTTAAAATCCATACCAGACCTGAAGGGCCTGGTATGGAATTTAGGAGGACTCCCACGTCATTTATTTTTTTTTAAATTTTGGTTCGGGGTTCCCCTTTGGGGAATTCCCATGCCGTTTTATCAATGAACTTCTATGTGTATTGTCGGCAATGCAATAGCCGCGGGTAGTTTTAAATGAGTTTTTTCCTTCAAAATGTCATTTTGCTGTCAGACTGTTCTAAACACAGGAAACATGCGCCCCTTTACAGGCATACTATAGACACCCCCCAGGTATGAAATTTAAAGGGATATTACACTTTTATTGTTTGACTTTAAGCATTATTAAAATCACTGCTCCTGAAAAAACGGCCGTTTTTAAAACTTTTTTTTGCATTGATCCATGTCCCCTCGGGCAGGACCCAGGTCCCCAAACACTTTTTATGACAATAACTTGCATATTAGCCTTTAAAATTAGCACTTTTGATTTCTCCCATAGACTTTTAAAGGGTGTTCCGCGGCATTCGAATTTGCCGCGAACACCCCAAATTGTTCGCTGTTCGGCGAACTTGCGAACAGCCAATGTTCGAGTCGAACATGAGTTCGACTAGAACTCGAAGCTCATCCCTATCAATGGGCTCCTTCTATGAAGGATCGCCTGGTAACTAGTAACTCTATGCCCAGGAATTTGGATAAGTCTATATCTGTGGGTACATTCCCCTGTGGTCGGTGTGATGTTTGTTCCTTTATCTCCAATTCTAGAGATGTTGTTCTTCCCAATGGTGTTGTTCTTCCCAATGGTCGTATTCATACAGTTAAGTATAGGGTCACGTGCAAAACCGTAGGAGTTTTAAATTTGGCTACATGTCAGTGCTGATGCTTTTACGTCGGTAAGACGAAACGTCCATTCTTTAAGCAAATTAAGGATCACATCATGCCTTTATTTAAACGGTTAACTACCACTGCTCTTGATAGACATATTGGATGTGAACATGATTTTGATTCTAGCCTTGTCCGCTTTGCCGCACTTGAGCATGTACCTTTACACGCTCGTGGTGGTGGCATTGATGGGACCCTTTTGCAGTTAGAAACCAAGTGGTTACGCAGTTTAGATGCTATTAAATATCCGGGTTTAAAAGAGTATTTCAGTTTTAAATCTTTTTTATAGTAATGGTTTAGCTTATATTTTTGCTCTTTTTATATGTTTCTTTAATTGGTGATTTATCTTTAACCCATTATCTTGCTGTGTGTCCATTTGATTTTTATCGGGTCTCTGCAGTAGGGCCCTTGGCCCTTATTCCATTCTATCCCCCTTTCCTCCTTAATTGACCAGTCACTGCCTTTTTAGATCCCTTTGTCACTCTAGGATCTACATAGAATATTCTCAGGCCACAATTTCTTTACAATATTGTTCCTTTTGTACTTTTTTAATTTTTATATTTACTCTTATTTCATAGTCATTGTTATGTGATTCATTATTCTAATTCAAAATGTTTTCTTGTTTATTAATATAAAAAATTATGATTTTTGGCTACATAATGTTTCAATCATGCTATGTAGATTTGTAATCTGTAATAGATGGTGTGCGAGCTAGCTGGACGATCGGGTATAGGGGAGGATGGGCTCTGTCTGCACTTGGGCTTTGCATGACATTGTCCTATCCCATCTTGCCCCCCTATATCCATTCCGATTTCTTTCATCTCCCCATCTCTCCTCCTTTGCTCCATATCCCTTCTGGCTCGGGAATGCTCTGGGGGCTGCCCCCAGGGATGGTGATCCGATAACAGCCCGTGGCTGTATGGACACCCAAGGGCCAACTGCCTTTTGACAGTGGGCCCGCCTTGTGGCCACCCCATGTGCTCTATCCCTATCCTGCTTTAGGTGCCTCCCTTTACATCCTCCCACACTGGGACGGACTTTCTCCCCCTATACCAGCCTACTGGGGAGCGTCCCTGTGTCCTGCCTATGTCTGTCTGCACTGCCCGGCTTCGGTCGTGTGACACAATGGACGTCACTCTGGGGATTCTGGGTATTTTAGGCTGCAGGCACTGCACAGGCGTGGTGGCCATCTTCCATCCACTCCCGGTCCCTGATGTCACATGCCGACTGAGTGGGGGGCTATAAAGGTGGACACTGCCAGCCCTTATTTGGCTGATTTCAAGGGGTGCTGTATAGATCAGATCTCTCCATATAAGGTATTGTCACAGACTGAGGGTTTTCTTCCCCACTGATCCTTACATTCCAGCCATTCTGGCCATTTCTAAAAAAAATCTTTTTTATTATTTTTATTTTTTTTTATTTTTTTCTTATTGCTCTCTCTAGGTTCTGATATGTTTGGAATTTCCCTGACATTTAGTGCAGGACCATTATTTATACCTTACTCCCTGCACATTTGTATTATACCTTGAAGCCCAGGACAGTACTTTACTTGCTTTGTTTTGGGTAAGCTACAGACATCATTTATTTTATTTACTTTCTTTTACTAGTCACTGCACCCGCAGTTATGTTTTAGTTTACTTTTTGATTATATTATTTTGTTTTATTTATTCAATTTTAGTTTATCCATCTCAAGTCTTCCCCTTAAGCCTTCACTGATTGATTGGATATTTCCGGTTATTACAGCGCCCCATCTCTATTTCTTTATCTTCACTCTTCCTTGGTATGTATTGAGGCTATGTTAGCCCCCTTGCTTGGGACATATTTGGGCTCCATGAGAGTTAATTGTCCCTACTAAAAAAATATACATATATTTTTATAGTTTAGTTTTTATTCGTCTCCTTTTGGCCCTCTGAATCCACACTACGGTGGCTTGGCTTGCCGTCCTTGATGGGACCCTTTTGCAGACCCTGCCACTTGGGAAGATTGGGGTAGGTGGGGGATTGTATTTGGGGTTACAGGGTGCTGGATTCCCACAATTTTGTGGGAGGGGGGATGTTATCTCAAATACCTTGTCGTCCCATTTTCTAGCATCACGCACCATGTTTAGTTTATTTTGTATTTTTGACATTTATATGCATTTACTGTTATATTTCTCTTTTAGAGCAACATTTATTATATTGGTTACGTCCTATTCCCCTGAAGAAGTCAATGTCTTGGCGAAACATGTAGGGAAGACTGGATCCGTCTCTATAATTAGGCCTATACCATCCTAACCATTAGTAATTTTTATGTGCTCCTTACTTGATTGCTGTTTTCTATTAATTTTTGTTTGATATATATTGTAATAAAAATTTTCATTTTAATACTCATTCTGATTGAATTGTCTTTGCGCTGTAATAATCCCCATCCCTTTTTTTCGCATACTACTATTCTTGGTTTGTGTTATTCTGAACTCAACATGTTAATTGAAGGAGCTGATCACGTTGTCCTCTGTACAATGTAGGAGATGGGTCGACTCCTACTGGAGCTCCTGCTATTTTGAGAAGGTGTCCTTTGTTTATACTTATTATAATGTATAATCTACTGTGTGAAGCTCAGTGACAACAAGTCTGACATGTAGTGAAATCCAAATTAATCACAAAAATGGCTAGGTGGGCACAACGTCACATCGGCTGCTTTAAGGGAATAGTTAATCAGTTAATAGTTAATTAGCTCATGTTAATGCTCATGTTCTGAATTGTGTATATAAGACTGTATTCTTGTTCTAGTAAAGATTTTGTGTTCAAGCTGTGTGACTGAGATAGTCCCGCCTGGTTCTTACAATATCTGAAGGTCCATGTTGGAGGAAGCAGTGTGCTGACGGAAGCACTCAAGCGGAGTGCGATTGGGATCTGTTACAATTTGAATACCTCCAATGGTTGAGGAAGGTTTTATCTAGTAGTTTAGGTGATTCTGTGGTTATTCATGTTGGCTGGAGAGTACCCCCCATTCACGTGAAGAAATAGCCCCCCTCTTCATTGCTGCATTGCTAAAGTTGAAGGTTAAAGGAGAACACTGCTGGGAAAATGTTCCTGAGAATGCCCAGAGGAAGAGTCATGATGCCAACTTAAGACCTGAGAGTTCCAGTAAACACCATGAGAGAGAGATCTGAGGTGCCTGCCAAAGAACCAAACTTAGCCCAAATGCATCAGTTCCAGTCTGTCTGTAGATGTCAAGTTCCATCTGTTCTGTCCTTACAAAGTGGCAAGTTATTATGGGGTGGAGAATATTCTGATTGCATGTATGAGTACAGAACAGGGGCAAGCTGACCATTCAGGCATTTTGGGCACTTGTGAGGGTCCTGGGCCAGTAGGGGTCGCCATGAGCTGGGACCGTCACACATTGCAGGAAGGTGTCCCACTGCAGCTGAATCCTGGGGTTTGTCAGCAGCATTGTCTCTGCTTCTAAATACATACACCGCCCGGTGGAGTTTTTAGTAGTTAGATCCCCCATCCTCAGTACCATGTGATGAGACCCTGGAGGAATTGGCATAGCTACTGCAACTTCCCACTACATGCAGGGAGAGAGGTGAGTGGAGGGAGGAAAGTCTATATGGGGAGGTAAGCTGCAAACAATAACTGGCAAAGTTTCATGTCAGGACGGAATTTTTTATGGTAGGTGGTGAAGGGTTCAGGTGACAAGAAGGCTGATAATAGCAGCGAGTGTGTGTGTTGGAGTCGGCAAAGTTTGCAGTCCCCCTCCCCCCAGCTGAAAGACATCTCCTAAGCAGGCACACATCACATCCCTATCTTCATAATCCCCATCACTCTACATGTCCAGATAATGTTCAGGTCATTTATGACCTTTCCATTTAACCCTTTGTTATCCAAACTCTGTACAGTGAAAAGTGTAAACCCACCGAATAAACTATACACACCATATACAAAATAATAATCCCCAATAAACATATCAGCACGATGATCAAGCCTATATGCATGGTAGCACAATTGTATGAACACTGATCATTTAGGTTTATTGAGGATTGTTATTTTTATGTACTTAGGCTTGGTTCACACCTACAGGAGGGACCAAGCATGAGCATGTTTTTACACACACAAGCAACATGGAAAACTCATGAAAAAGTCTAGTTTGGTGCACACGTTTTTCAGATACATGGGGGTTCACTTAATAGAAATGCATCTGCTAAAGTGCAGCATGTTTCTTTTTTGTTTACAAACTTTTTTATTAGGTACAAAAGATGGTACAGTGTGATTTGACAAATATCAAGAGAAATACATAGAAACATAGATAGTCATACAAAAAATTGTGTTTATGTTAACAGTGGTGGTACATTTTGGTGCATACAATTCAAGTGTTTTTTTTATATGAATAGTAAATACATAAAATGATTTAATCCAAAACAATAAACTGATTAGCATGAGCAAACCAAGGGTTCCATTTTTTATCAAATATATGTTTGGAATTATTTAGGGTGTGAAATATTTTTTCCATAAGAAGAATATTGTTGATTCTTGTTTTAAGTTGGGATAAGGGTAGTGAGGATGATTTCCAGTGGTATGCAATGAGCCAGTGTATGGCAACGCATATCGTATGGACCAGTCTCATATGAAAAGAATTTAGACCAATGATAGGTGTGAATAAGAGACAGTTGGAAGGGGTGAGATTAACATTGTTGAAATAGTGGATGCAAAACCTTCAAGCTGTTTCCATATCTGAGAGACTTTTTCACAGTCCCAAAAAAAATGGGTGAATGAACCCGTGGAGGTACAACCTCTAAAGCATGTATTAGGTATTGTTGGGAAAATAGCATGAAGTTTGGCTGGAGTATAATACCAACGTGTGAAGAGCTTAATTGCAGTCTCTCTTATTGTGATTGATCTCGTGCATTTAAGAAGATTGGAAATGCAGTCAGACCAGTTTTCGGCAGATAGAGCGATGTCACATTCTTGTTCCCATCTAAGCATATAGGGATGTTTGTCTGGAGTGTTAGTATTGATCAGATTTGAATAAATTTCTGAAATTAAGCCTGCGGCTCTGGGAGAGTTAACACAAATTTTTTTCATAAAATGTGTGTGAAATAATGGATGAAACTTGAAAGTAAGTAATATAGAAGTGTCTAATTTGTAAGAATCTTCTGAATTCATTATTTAGGGGTCTTATATTTTTCTTTTAGTGCTGCAAAAGAGGTGAAAGAAGAATCTATCTATCATATCATCTTCAGAGCGGTTAAATTATTTTCAGTCCACCATGAAAAATGTTCTGAGTCTTGGTGTACCTGTAGGAACTTGGGAACACCTATAAAGGAGGCGAGTGGGGGTGTGATTGATATCATATTACATTTATTATTATTTAGTTTCCAAAGTTGATATGAGTTAGCTACCACGAGATTAAGATTAGCTAATTTGTAGATTGGAATTTTGTGGCCCCATAGTAAACCAGCGATGGAATAAGGAAGAATTGAGTTTTCAAAACTAACCCAAGGGATTTTAGAATTTTGTATGTGCCATTGAGCTAATCGGGACCATCTAGCTGCTAGATAGTATAACCAAAAATCTGGAAGACCTAGTCCACAATTTTTCTGTGATTTATATAAAACTGTTTTGGAGATCCTTGGATGAGAGTCTGACCATATGAATCTATTAACCTCTTAATAAAACTTTGGTCACCAAATTCCAATAAGTCTGGTAGGTAGTGCACAAAATAAATACAATAATTTAGGTCTAAAAATGAAATATTAAAAGATTTCCATATTTTCATCATCATCCTTAGTTTCTGCAACATAGGTAGGAATTTTTTATTAGTTAGATTATTAAAGTCTGGAGTGAGTTGTACACCTAGGTAAGGGAGAGACTCTGTTGTGCAAGTGAGGTTAAACGAGGATCGAATATTGTCTAGTTGTGCTGAGGGAATATTTATAGGCATACCTAGTGATTTCAAAACATTTACTGATAGACCAGAAAGGGATAGGAAGATTTTTAATGTTTGTAGTAGGATTGGTAACGTTATGTTAGGTTGTGATAGAAACAAAATCATATCGTCAGCATACATACTAAGTTTATATGTGTTATTATTTGAAGTGTAACCTTTTATATCTGGGATGTAAAATTGCTGTAGCTAACGGTTCGATTGCAAGGGCAAATAATAGGGGTGAGAGAGGGCAGCCCTGTGTGGTTTCTTTGACTATCTTAAAGAAGTTTGAGTTACAACCTGGTAATTTTATCATGGTGGCAGGATTGTTATAGAGAGCATGAAAAGCGTGTATAAAAGCTCCATTGAAACCATATTTTTGTAGCACTAAATCTAGATATTTCCAAGTTACACTATCGAATGCTTTATTGATATCAAGGCTTAAAAGGAGTACGGGATGTGATTTAATATTGGCGTCTTGAATTATATTTGTTACGAGTCTAATGTTGTCTGTAATTTGCCTGCCTGGGATAAAACCTGATTGGTATGGGGAAATCAGAGATGGGATTATCGTTGCTAATCTATTTGCTAATAGTCTGCTAAAGATCTTGAGGTCATTAATAATAACTGAGATTGATCTGTAATTTTGGGGCAGTGTGTGATCTTTATTCAGTTTTGGGATTAAAGACATATTAGCTAAGAGCACCTCTTCTGGGAAATGGTCTCCTTTTAGTATCTTATTAAATAATTTGGTTAGGTTAGGGATTAATAGTTGGTGAAATTGTTTATAATAAAAAGAAGAAAAACCATCAGGACCAGGTGCAGAATCTTTTTTAAGGGATTTAAAGGGGTTGTAAAGGTAATTTTTTTTTTTTTTAAATAACAAACATGTTATACTTACCTTCACTGTGCAGCTGGTTCTGCACAGAGTGGCCCCGAACCTGCTCTTCTGGGGTCCTTCGGCGGCTGTCTCAGCTCCTCCCCGCAATAACTAACCACCTTAATGCGAGCTCTCTCGCATGGTGGTTAGCTATTGTGGGCGCGCTCCCGTGATACAGCCGGCGGCTATAGCCACTCGCTGTATCACTCGGCCCCGCCCCCAGCGCTCCGCGTCATTGGATGTGATTGACAGCAGTGCGAGCCAATGGCTGCGCTGCTTTCAATCCATCCACTATAGACAATCAGCGACCAGGCTGATCGGCTGAATGGAGGTCGGGAGCGAGCGGCCGAGTTTCGAGGTGTCAGGTAAGTAAAACGGGGGGGCTGGGGGCGGCGGTATTATCAAAAGTTTTTTCACCTTAATGCATAGAATGCATTAAGGTGAAAAAATTTATACCTTTACAACCCCTTTAATTATTTGGAGGATTTCTTCGTCTGTGCATGGGGCATTTAAAAGGTCAGTTTGTAAGGAGGTTAATGAGGGGAAAGGAATATTGTCTAGCCATGATAATGTGGAAGGTGGGATTGATGATGAAGGTTTAGAAAGGAGCTCCAAATAAAATTTGGAAAAAATTGACAGGATGTCTTGCGGATGAGTGAATAATTGATTGGTGTTATTTTTAAGTTTGTATACATGAGTGGGTTTAATAGATTGATTTAATTTACGGGCAAACATTGTTGAATAAGAATTACTTGAGAGGAAAAATTTAGCTTTTGACCAGCGGAGGGCCTTTTCTGCTTTAAAAGTTAGGATGGAGTCTAATTCATTGCGTTTTTGAGAAATCATGTTAAAGATATCTGGGTCATGCGAGTTTTTATGTACCCTATATAATTTATGGAGATCCATTGTGAGAGAGTGAATTTTTGCCCATTTTTCTTTATTAGCTTGAGCTGCCATCTTGATGAGTCGTCCTCTCAAGACTGTCTTGTGAGCTAGCCAAAGAGTAGCGGGGGATTTATCTGGAGTATCATTTAATGTAAAATAATCTTTAATGGCAGAAGCTATTTCCTGTTGATGAGTCGGTTCCGTTAATAAGGACTAGTTGAGTCTCCAAGAGTAAGGTGTTGAAGAAAGACCGATAAAATGTGTGTCGAGCGTAGTAATCTGATGGTCTGACCAAGTGCAAGGAAGAATTGAAGCTTTTTTCATTTCACACGGGGGGCCGGGATCTGGGGGTCCCCTTGTTAAAGGGGGCTTCCAGATTCTGTTAAGCCCCCCGCCCGCAGACCCCCACAACCAACGGCCAAGGGTTGTGGGGATGAGGCCCATGTCCTCATCAACATGGGGACAAGGTGTTTTGGGGGGCCGCTACCCCAAAGCACCCTCCCAATGTTGAGGGCATGTGGCCTGGTACAGTTCAGGAGGGGGGATGCTCTCATCTTTCTCTTCATCTTCTTCTCTTCATCTTCTTTTCAGGCTGCTCTGCATACATGGGAGGCTCCCGCTGTGTGACGCTTCTCGTCTTCTGAAATAATGGATGATGGGGTCACTCGGTGACTCTGCCCCCCTCTGACGCACAGGGACTTGACGGGGACTTCCCTATGGCATTCCCCGTGACGCCAGAGGTGGTTACGTAACGGGTGACCCCGCCCCCTCTGACATCACGGGGAATGCCACAGGGAAGTCCCCATCAAGTCCCCGTGCGTCAGAGGGGGGCGGGGTCACCGGGTGGCCCCAACCTCCATTATTTAAGAACCATCAGAAGACGAGAAGCGTCACACAGTGGGAGCCTCCCATGTACGCAGAGCGGCCCGAAAAGTAGATGAAGAGAAGAGGATGAAGAGAAGGAGACGCCGTGGAGGAAGATGCCAGACGAGAACACAGAAGAAAGAAGCAGAGGATCAGAGGAAGAAGAAGATGGAGGAAGAAACTGAAGGAAGATAGAAGAAAGAAGATAGAAGAGTCAAAAACTGTCTCTTGTCATTTTTAACATTTTTGACAGTTTTTTTGTGAAATGGTAGGAGTACCCCCTTACCATTTCACACGGGGGGGGGCCGGGATCTGGGGGTCCCCTTGTTAAAGGGGGCTTCCAGATTCCGATAAGCCCCCCGCCCGCAGACCCCCACAACAACCGGCCAAGGGTTGTGGGGATGAGGCCCTTGTCCTCATCAACATGGGGACAAGGTGTTTTGGGGGGCCGCTACCCCAAAGCACCCTCCCAATGTTGAGGGCATGTGGCCTGGTACGGTTCAGGAGGGGGGTGTTCTCTCTCGTCCCCCCTCTTTTCCTGCGGCCTGCCAGGTTGCGTGCTTGGATAAGGGTCTGGTATGGATTTTTGGGGGACCCCATGTCATTTTTTTTATTTTTGCGCGGGGTTCCCCTTAATATCCATACCAGACCTGGAGGGCCTGGTATGGAATTTAGGGTGACCCCCACGCCAGTTTTTTTTTTAAATTTCGCTTCGGGGTTCCCCTGTGGGGAAATCCCATGCAGTTTTTATCAATGAACTTTTATGTGTATTGTCGGACCAGCAATTCATTAATAGCCGCGAGTAGTTTTAAATGACTTTTTTTCCTTTGAAATGTCATTTTGCTGTCAGGCTGTTCTAAACACAGGAAACATGCGCCCCTTTACAGGCATACTATAGACACCCCCACAACATTTAAAGGAATATTACACTTTTATTGTTTCACTTTAAGCATTATTAAAATCACTGCTCCCGAAAAAACGGCCGTTTTTAAAACTTTTTTTTGCATTGATACATGTGCCCTGGGGCAGGACCCGGGTACCCAAACACTTTTTATGACAATACCATGCATATAAGCCTTTAAAATTAGCACTTTTGATTTCTCCCATAGACTTTTAAAGGGTGTTCCGTGGTTTTCGAATTTGCCGCGAACACCCCAAATTGTTCGCTGTTCGGCAAACTGTCGAACAGCCGATGTTCGAGTCGAACTCGAAGCTCATCCCTAGTTCAGAGTAAATAGGGCCCGGGGGCCCCACGCCTTTCCTTTTTTTAATTTGAGTGTGGGGTTCCACTTAATATCCATACAAGACCCAAAGGGGCTGGTAATGGGATGGGGGTACCCATGTCATTTTACATTACATTATAGCCGCAAGCAGTTTCAAATGACTTTTATTCCTTTAAAAATGTCATTTTGTGCAGGGACTGTTCTAAGCACGGGAAACACGCGCCACTTTACAGACATACTATAGACACCCCCCAGGTACGATATTTAAAGGAATATTTCACTTTTTTTCACTTTAAGCATCATTAAAATCACTGCCATTTTTAAAACTATTTTTTTGCATTAATACATGTCCCCTGGGGCAGGACCCGGGTCCCCAAACACTTTTTAGGACAATAAATTGCATATTAGACTTTAAAATGAGCAATTTTGATTTCAAACGTTCGAGTCCCATAGATTTTAACAGGGTTCTACAGTTTGCGCAAACTTTCGGTCCGTTCGCAGGTTCTGGTGCGAACCGAACCAGGGGGTGTTTGGCTCATCCCTAGTCAAGACATCAGGAGAGGAGATCCTGTGTGTGTGCATTTAGTAACAACTTCTAAAGACCGGGTGACTGTTTAATTCATGGAGGCTGGAGGGAGCAGCTGTGTGTAGCTCTGGTTCTTGAATTCATGGAGATAACATCATTTTAGTCTAAAAAAGGGAATTATTCAGAGTGATTCTTCTAGTTCAAATGGAAGCAGTGAGTAGTAAATCTTCAGTCAGATATGCCAAGTAAAAGAAGAAGCAATAGTCTGCAGTGAGGATTCTAAAGGGAAAAATCCATTTACTAGGTCAAGGATTTGGATGATACTCTACAAAGTGAAATCTTTATGGGCATCTCATACTTCCCTTGTTTCATTCAAGTTGTATCCCACAAATAAAAGAGAGAAAACTAAATTATTGACTGTTCATTGTCTATAAAGTGATGGATGGGGGTGGCAGCAGGGTGATTGGCAGATTGCTATAACCAACTCAGCAGCCCTTACGAGGGTACCGCTACATATATAATGTATTATATATCCTGTATGTATAAAATGTATTATATAATATATCTTGTATGTATATAATGTATTATATAATATATCCAGTATGTATACTTCCATGAGGCCCCATATATGTGTGTACTGTCAGCGGGAAATGGTTCATCCAGTTGGAAGCTCCTAATTTGTCATTTGCTTTCCCTGGATGACATTCATAATTCTTCCTCACACAGATATTGATCAGGAATTGGTAGGAAATGGACATTATAGACGGGAACTCACCATGTTGTGCTTTTCTCTGGAGGTCATCTGCAGGTCCCATCAGACCGATCGATGTAAAGACATGAATGGTGACATCCAGAGCCCCTTTCTCTCCATATGCATCTATCAGGAGGTCCTTGGTGGTGATCCAGTCTGCATTTTCTAGTCTTCCTGGGGGCATGGGCTGTTTATCTCCATAGGAGAAATCAGACAATTTGTTCCTAAATCTCTTGAAGTCACTTCCTTTCAGATCCTCCAGAGAATATATGATAAGATCCCCGGGGGTTTGTTTCGTCTTTCCCAGGACACCAGGAGCCAACCCTGCAGAGAGGACAATCAGCAACCATAAACATTCATCCTGATTGGATGATTTCTGACACATGACAGCAGATACAGTGCCTTGAAAAAGTATTCATACCCCTTGAAATTTTCCACATTTTGTCATGTTACAACCAAAAATGTATTTGTATTTTATTGGAATTTTTCTGTGATAGACCAACACAAAGTGGCACATAATTGGGAAGTGGAAGGAATAAATATGTAAAAAAAGTGTGGTGTGCATTTGTATTAAGCCCCCCTGAGTCAATACTTTATATAACCACTATTCGCTGCAATTACAGCTGCAAGTCTTGACACAGATTTGGACTTAGGTCTGGACTGTGACTGGGCCATTCTAACACATGAATATGCTTTGATCTTAACCATTCCATTGTAGCTCTGGCTGTATGTTTCGGGTCGTTGACTTGCTGGAAGGTGAACCTCCGCCCGAGTCTCAAGTCTTTTGCAGACTACAACAGGTTTCTTCTAAGATTTCCCTGTATTTGGCTCCAACCATCTTCCCATCAACTCTGACCAGATTCACTGTCCCTACTGAAGAAAAGCATCCCCACAACATGATACTACCACCACCATGTTTCACGGTGGGGATGGTGTGTTCAGGGTGATATGCAGTGTTAGTTTTCCACCACACATAGCATTTTGTTTTTAGGCCAAAAAGTTCAATTTTGGTCTCATCTGACCAGATCACCTTCTTCCACATGTGGATCTCTGCAGATCCTCCAGAGTTACCATGGGCCTCTTGGCTGCTTCTCTGATGAATGCTCTCCTTGCCCAGCCAGGCAGTTTAGGTGGACGGCCATGTCTTGGTAGGTTTGCAGTTGTGCCATACTCTTTCCATTTTCTGATGATGGATTAAAAAGTGCTCTGTGAGATGGTCAAAGCTTTGGATATGTTTTTTTTATAACCTAACCCTGCTTTAAACTTCTCCACTACTTTATACCTGACCTGTCTGGTGTGTTCCTTGGCCTTCATGATGCTGTTTTTTTCACTAAGGTTCTCTAACAAACCTTTGAGGGCTTCACAGAACAGCTGTATTTATACTGAGATTAAATGACACACAGGTGGACTCTATTTACAAATTAGGTAACTTCTGAAAGCAATTGTTTCCTGTCATGGAACGTCCCACACTCCGCTTGAGTGCTTACGTCAGTATACCGCTTCCTAAGTTCTGGAACACGAGTCCAATGGATCTGGCTATAGGAACCCCCAAGAACTAGACAACACCAGTCTTGGAGTACATCAGAACTAACTCTTTATTTGAGATCTCACACAAATTTATACACCAGGATGACTCAAAGCTAACCTAATTAACATGAGCTAATTTACTATTAAATTTACCCAGACCAGATGACTCAGAGACATGACCTGTAGGACAGACTTGTGGGCACCGAGCTTCACACAGTAGTATAAACACAATAGCAGGAGCTAATTACAATTAACAATACAAACAACAATCTCCCCCCTCCTCAGCCTAGACTGTTCGTCTCCTAGCCAGTGCTGGTGGCTAATGTGATCAGCTCATTCAATTAAACATAAACACAGGTAGTTGGAGTTGATGACACCAGCATCTCCTCACAGGATGTGTCCCAACAATATGAATCAGTCTTATCAGCAGGGGGCTGCTGGAGGAATCCCCCCTCCCTCTTCAGGGACACAAATCCCAGATGACCACAGCAAGGAGTCCCCAACAGAATCAAACAAAATACAATATATACATATATACACGACTGAGTCCGATTAGTACAGTTCAGACTGGATTTCTAATTCACCTCACAAAGAGTATTGTTCCCTCGAAAATCCAGGGCCCATAATCAAAAGGCAAGAGGCTTGCATTCAGTCCTCTCCAACAGCCTCTGTCCCGGCTAGGTCTGTCACAGTTCCACTAGATTTTAGTTAGGGGTATCAGAGTAAAGGGGGCTGAATACAAATGCCACCCACACTTTTCACAGATTTATTTGTAAAACATTTTGAAAACCATTTATCATTTTCCTTTAACTTCACAATTAATGTCCACTTTGTGTTGGTCTATCACATAAAATACCAACAAAATACATTTATGTTTTTGGTTGTAACATGACAAAATGTGGAAAATGTCAAAGGGTATGAATACTTTTTCAAGGCACTGTTAGTCTGTACTGGCAGCTGGCAATGCTATAAAGAGCATATAGAAGGGAAGGGAAATGAAATTATCCCCCAATATCTCTATTCTTCCTATGGAGACATTGGATCCCTTGTGATAATCTCATGATTGCCTCCATAATGGTAAGTTACCTCTCAGATGGATGAATATTGGGTGCAAACAGCTAAGGGGTATATTTATAAAAGATTCACCTTCATAAATAAGCCACATAAAGTGTGTAATATGTTTATTTCCTATAATATTCAGCTCCATCTAGTGGCCAGAATGTCATATATTACTGGTTGAGGTATTTCAAGAAAATACTTTATTATGAAACTATAAATCCTTTAAGAAACCTTCCCCTGAATAATGATGTGTCTGATCAGTATGAACTAAAAACTCTGATTACCCCCAAATCTCCCAGCAGTATGTGTCATGTAACACAGGGTGTTTTTCTACTTAGGATTATAGACAAAGGATTCCCCCGACTGCTACACTAATCACCATAAAATTTGGGGTCCTCCAGTCATTATGGATCACTGGGCCATCTCAGAAGATCATTTCCATCAATGATAAATACAATCTGAAGACACGGTAATGTGATAGTAGTATTGATGAAAGCTCCTGAACTCTTCTAATGGGTGGAACCAGATATCTACAGCAAATGTCCAGACTATGGAGACATGAGATGTCCTATCATCTAATAACAATCTCTGGAGATGTGAGATGGAGGAAAACATTGGAAAGGATTGTCAGGATCAGCAGTCATACCTTGTGAGGAGGAGGAAGAGGTAGCCATGACATCAGGAGATGACCCGAGATGACATCACCTGGAAGAAGCACAAACAATAATAAACTCATTTGTAGTGCGATGAACAGGATTTTGCTTCCTTATGTGAATAACGATTGGCTGTCTAGTTGTCCAATCTGAGAAGATCTGAAAAGGACTTCTGTCATTTACAGCCCACAACTATGGGGGTCAATCAATAACTTCATCCTAGCATTCATCTGATTGGTATATATCGGGGTCACAAATTTATTTCACCCTGTTTAGAACCACCATTTATACAGACTCATATATTTAGGCATCTCCTCCACAAATCTGTGCCATTCATAGCCAAGACTGGTACTAATCAGCACCAAAGTATCAGCCAGTAAGATGTCTATAGAGAGGTCAGGTGATAAAAAGGATAAGGCCCCAAAATGGAAGCAATGTGTGATTAGCAGATGACTACATTCAATAATAAGATGCTTCAAAGTGGATTCTTCAGGAAGGTTGGTGTTGTGGACACTGGCTGGAGGGTCTGGGTCATCACCTGGGGAGGACCTGGACCCTCCACTGTCTGACTCAGTCTTTTTTTTGGACAGGGATTATGGGGCATGTCTCACAGTATTGCCAGACCTGTGACACATGCCAGCGGGTGGGTATGCATGGGGCCAACTGAAATCTCACCTACAGCCTTTACCTATCATTGATGAACCCTATAGCTGCATTGCCGTAGACCTGGTAGGACCATTGCCCCAACCTAGTATTTCTGGGAAGAGATATATCCTTACCGTGGTGGATTTTGCCACCTGGTACCTGGAGCCCATTCCCCTGGCAAATATCCACACAGAAACCGTGGCTGATGCCTTGCTCCGGATCTTTGCCATGGTGGGTTTCCCTCGGGAAATCATCTCTGACCAGGGGATTCAGTACACTGCTGAGCTCACTCAGCAGTTATGGAGGCTTTGTGGGATAAAGCCCCTACAGAGCTCTCCTTATCACCCCCAGACCAACAGACTTTGTGAGAGGTTCAATGGAACACTGAAACAGTTGCTTCGGACATTTGCAACCTCTCGCAGGGATTTGGAGAGATATCTGCTGCACCTTCTCTTTTGTTATTGGGAGGTGCCACAAAAATCTACCATGTTCTCCCATTCAAGTTACTGTATGAGAGGTGGGTGAGGGGGCCCCTAGATCTAGTCAGAGCTCACTCATCCATGTCTTTATGGACCTTGCTTTGTGCACTATTCTAAATCAGTTGGTGGAGGGGGGATTATGGTGTGGGGGTTGTTTTTCAGGGGTTAAACTTGGCCCCTTAGTTCCAGTGAAGGGAACTCTTAAGGTGTCAGCATACCAAGACATTTTGGACAATTCCATGCTCCCAACTTTGTGGAAACAGTTTGGGGATGTCCCCTGTGATGGAACTGTCTAGACCCCTCGCTTTGGTTCTTCTGTCAGTATACAGCTTCCTTCAGTCTGGACATAGGAACAAGATATTATAGCTGACCATACAAGACTAGCCGACAAATAGCTTGTATGAAAACTGGCACACTTTATTGAACAGGTATACATGCTTTTTATACACTTGAAAAATAGGTCAGTCACCACATGAACAATAACCCAAATATTTACCCAAAACATCACACAATGGTTTAGATAACAAGGTAGAACTGACTCATTGCTAATCCAATCATAGACTATCCTCCAAGAGTTAGTCAAATTAGCCACCAGACAGACACAATAGGTGAAGGGAAATTCACACCTAAACAATGCTTTTATTAAGCAGGATCTCCTTGTAGCAGACTGTACAGCTCCTACATTGAAGCCCATGGAACAGAGGCCAATGTGATCAGGTATTTCAATTAACATGTATAGTTCAGAATCAAACAAACCAGAAATAGTCTTCAGGGCAAATCCAAGAAAACAGTCTCTCAAAAATGTAACAGAAAGAAATATAGTAATAACAAATGACAGGGTGAATGTGAGCTGAAAAGGTCCCTGCAGCCAGTGTCTGTGACAGTGCCTCCCCCATCCCATAGTTTGGCAGACCCAGCTAGATCCACCACAGGTCGACTTGGGGGTGTCTGGGAGCGTCTTATAGTTCCAATTGCCTGGAAAGCCCATCAGTGTTCCCATTTGAAGTAATCCAAACCATGCTAAACTAAACATAAACGGGACACGGGGAGCTGAAACAAGAGTTTCCAGACCTCTCTAAGTTAAGCTGGGTTCCACAAGCCCCCCGCCCAAAGTGACTCTCATGACAACCCCTTCCTGTTCCACCAGTGCGCAAAGCAAGGTCCACAAAGACAGGGATGAGCGAGTTTGGGGTGGAGGAACTTGAGTGGCCTGTACAGAGTCCTAACCTCAACCTAATAGAACACTTTTGGGATCAATTAGAGTGGAGACTGTGAGCCAGGCCTTCTCGTTCAACATCAGTGCCTGACCTCACAAATGCGCTTCTGGAAGAATGGTCAAACATTCCCATAGACACACTCCTAAACCTTGTGGACAGCCTTCCCAGAAAAGTTGAAGCTGTTATAGCTGCAAAGTATGGGCCAACTCAATATTGAACCCTACGGACTAATGCCCCGTACACACGGTCGGACTTTGTTCGGACATTCCGACAACAAAATCCTAGGATTTTTTCAGACGGATGTTGGCTCAAACTTGTCTTGCATACACACGGTCACACAAAGTTGTCGGAAAATCCGATCGTTCTAAACGAGGTGACGTAAAACACGTACGTCGGGACTATAAACGGGGCAGTGGCCAATAGCTTTCATCTCTTTATTTATTCTGACCATGCATGGCACTTTGTCCGTCGGATTTGTGTACACACGATCGGAATTTCCGACAACGGAAAATTTTATATCCTGCTGTCCAACTTTGTGTGTCGGAAAATCCGATGGAAAATGTGTGATGGAGCCTACACACGGTCGGAATTTCCGACAAGAAGGTCCTATCACACATTTTCCGTCGGAAAATCCGACCATGTGTACGGGGCATTAGACTGGGATGCCATTAACCGGTTCAATACAGGGCATTTTCACCCCCTTCCTTCCCAGACCAATTTTTAGTTTTCAGCGCTGCCGCACTTTAAACTACAATTGCGCGGTAGTGCGATGTTGTACCCAAACAAAATTGACGTCCTTTTTCCCCCCACAAATAGAGCTTTCTTTTGGTGGTATTTGATCACCTCTGCGGTTTTTATTTTTTGCGCTATAAACAAAAGAAGAGCGACAATTTTGAAAAAAAACACAATATTTTTTACTTTTTGCTATAATAAATATCCCAATTTTTTTTAAAAAAAACAAATTTTTTCCTCAGTTTCGACCGATACGTATTCTTCTACATATTTTTGGTAAAAAAAAAATCGCAATAAGCGTATATTGATTGGTTTGCGCAAAAGTTATAGCGTCTACAAAATATGGGATAGATTTATGGCATTTTAAAAAAAAAATATTTATTTATTAATTTTTTTTACTAGTAATAGTGGCGATCGCAATTTTTTTTCGTGACTGCGACATTATGGCGGACACATCGGACACTTTTGACACATTTTTGGGACTATTCACATTTATACAGCGATCAATGCTATAAAATTGCATTGATTACTGTGTAAATGTGACAGGCAGTGAAGGGGTTAACCACTAGGGGGCGGGGAGGGGTTAAATGTGTTTCCTAGGGAATGCTTCTAACTGTAGGGGGAGGGGACGCTCAAGGGGAGGAGACCGATCAGTGTTCCTCCGTTCTGGGAACACAGATCGCTCTCCTCTGAGCTGACAAGCTGTGGATCTCTGTGTTTACACACAGAGATCCACGGTCCGGCCCGGTTAACGGGCAATCGCGGGTGCCCGGCGGACATCGCGGCTGCCGGGCACACGCACCGGGACCCGAGCAATGCGGCGGGCAAGCGCGCGCCCCCTAGGCGACCAGGATGTCATATGACGTCCACCCAGGATGGGAGATCCCATCTGTGGACGGCATATGTACATAAGTGGGTAGGGAAGTGGTTAAAGTTCATGTGTGTGTAAAGGCAGATGTCCCAATACTTTTGACAATATAGTGTATATGCAACATAAAGAATTAGCTCATTGTCACTTGTATAAATTTGGCAATAAGAATGGTCGGCTCTTAGCTGAATTGACTAGGGTTCCCGCATGTAAACATCTAAGATATCATGCTCATCTCAGGGCTTGCTAGATTCCTCGGAAGCCATAGCCAAAGCTTTTCAGTTATATTCCTCATCCTTATATAACATTTCAGCCACGTCATTGGATACTCGTGATTATTCACCTACTACTTCATTATTACACTATATTCAGTCACCTGCTATCCCAACTTTATCAGCGGATGCTGCTGAGGAACTCTCAAAGCCATTCAAGGCCTCTGACATTGTCTCTGCAATAAATCTTATCCTGTGAGGGAGAAGTCCAGGTCCGGGTGGCTTTACTCACATTTCTATTCTCATTATTCAGACTGTCTCCAGTTATGGAAGAAGTGTTCAATTCCATCTCACAGACGTGTCCTTTTCCACGGCACTCTCAAGACACGCATACAACTGTTATTCCAAAAGCCAACAAAGATCCGGCACTAAGCTGTAGCTACAGACCCATTTATTTCATTCATTTGGATTAACCATTTTACAGTCGTCCTATTGTAGCTTCACTGGTACAGGATGGCGTCTGTGCACAGGATCATGTATATACATATATACACATGATCCTGCACTTTTGGGTCACCGCTCGTATAATCACAGCGGGAACCCATCAGCGGGTACCGCAGACTCAATGTCCTCCGGCACCCACAGATTACGCCATTACTAGTAGTTGCATGTAGGCTTCAGTCTTATATACCTTCCCTGATTCATTTAGATCAGGTTGGGTTTGTCCCTGGTAGAGAGGCCAGGGACAACACCACTTAAACAATCACTTTTATTGATTATGTTTAGTAAAAACATTTCCATTCGCAATTGATGTGGAAAAGGCTTTTGACCACGTTTTGTGGGATTTTATCTCAGCCTCCCTTACACAGATTGGTAGACCATAGGGCTTGTTAAATAAAATATTGTCTCTCTATGAAACCCTCATCGGCTAGAGTTAGGATCATTGGTATCCTCTCCCATAACCTTCATATACATAATGTCACTCGTCAAGGGTGCCCACTCTCGGCCTTACTTATAGGGCTTCCAATAGGGCGATGTGAGATTAAGCTGAGTTTATACACAGATTATCTATTATTATATATATCAAACCCCTCAGTGATATTTCCAGCACTCATACATGAATTTACACACTTTGGACATCATAGTAATTTTAAGGTAAACATACATAAGACAGAGTGTAAGACAAAAACAATTCCATAGCTCAACTCACCAACCAGTCTGCTGACCAACCAAATTACCTGTCTAACCGTCTGTTAAAAGCTGGGGTTTTGTATACACTGGGGACACACTGAGCACCTTCGCTGCCATTGTGCTCTTGCTGGGTGTCCAGTGTACTCCTGTTCCTTTAAGGGGGCTTGGGCTGCCTCCAGGCTCACCTGTCCCACATTTATCCATTCCATGCATGTGCTTCCACCCTGGAGACACTTATAAATTTGTAGTGTTAGGACTGCAAGCAACACAGGGTGCCGTGACGAGGCCCTACAGCTTATACATAAGACCGAGGTCTTCAATGTCTCTACATCAGATTCTACAATTGTCAGTTTACATAAATCCTTTTCTTTTATATGGAAACCAAAAGAGATCAAGTATTTAGGAATACAAATTCCATCTAAGCTAGACAATCTTTATGAACTAAACTATGAATTTCTTTTATCATTTGTAAACTTTAGGAATGGTGAAATCTGAAACATTCCTGGTTCAGGCGGACGGAATTATTAAAAAAATTATATTTTACCACAAATTCCTTATGTTTTCCAAACAGTCCCCACAGACCCTCCACAGACCTTTTTTAGTTCATTAAAATCTTTATTTTTGATATACATGGGCTGACTCACCAGCCAGGATCAGATACAATATCCTCACTAGGCTTAAATCTTTGGGAGGGGCAATATTATTATTGATTGGTTTCATAATTCCTTTAGAAAACTATTGGTTCAAATAGAGGAAGAGTTGTCCGATTCTCCTCTGACATCTCTATCATGGACTTTGCCTTCTTTACAAACACAAACAGGCTTTATATCTCTGGGTGTCTCATTAACTCTTATGAAGTTCAATAGCCAGTGCTTCTCTTCTGCTTGATTCCGAGCATGCATGGCACTTTGTGCATCGGAATTGTGTAAACACAATCGGAATTTCCGACAGCAGACTTTGTTGTCGGAAAATTTTAGATCCAGCACTCAAACTTTGTGTGTCAGAAATTCCGATGGAAAAATTCCGATGGAGCCCACACACGGTCGGAATTTCCGACAACAAGCTCTGATAGCACATTTCCCATCGGAAAGTCCGACCGTGTGTACGGGGCATTAGAGTTTGGGACCATCTACTTCAAATCTTTCCGCTGTTCCCTTATGTGAGTGTTGAATTCTATTTGATACACTTTTGAAATCTGCACCAGATTAGTATTGTTATATGAGTAGTGGGAGGATGTATTCCCTCACATCCTGCCCCCTATATGATTTGTGATTTTTTTTGTAGTGGTTCTTTCACTCTGTTTCTTTGTAATTATTGCTATACTCTAATAAAAAAATATATTGTTACATATATTATAAAAAAAAGGAAAAGAAGAATGATTGGTGTCTCACCTTGTTAGATCTGTCCATACATCCTCAGATTGTATGTTCTCTTCTGACAATGAAGAGATCTGGAAATAGTTCTAGTGAGCAAAGATGTTTTTTTGCCTCGGAGGTGGGAGGGGGGATTTCCAGTAACATAACACTCCTCACCCGTATAGACTATTCAGACATCCTTATTCTCTAATACAAAACAGAACTGGGTGTGTCCACATTCCTCATCCTGTATAACGAGCTGAACACATCTCATCCAGAGGCTTGCCATATATTATACAATTTTCTTATTTAATTTTCTTAGATTTACCTTCAACTATGTAGTGCAAGGACCTGCCTGATTGCATGCCAATTCAAAGTGTTTAGGTCTGACCTTATATCATATGGTTTTGATAAATCTAAAGGCAAATTGTATAATGTATGGCCAGCCTAAGGGGTCTATTCATAAAAAATATCTGCAGAGCTATTCAACCAGCAAACTGTATGTCTATCTGTCATGGATGGGGGACTGAGGGTGGAGGGATGGGGGAGACTGGTATCTCCATATGTTGTTAGAATATTAGAATTTATGAATGGTTGAGTTCTTGTGATAATTGAAATTTATATATATATATATATATATATATATATATCGGTTATATAGAAGATATACATATATATCTTCTATGTTGGGAAAAGGTGAAGTTATATAGGTTTTATACTCATGAAAGTTTATGCTGGTATAGGCTTAGTATGCATTTCTTGGGAGAGATTCATCTCACATATGGATACAATTTAGTGTAGACCATTCACCTCCCCCATCGTAAGAGATAAAGTTACAATCTTTTCCAAAGACACAAAGTTTCAGTATGTTAAGAATATAAGCTGTTTCTTTACATTATTATATTTCTTGATTAGGATATTAATAAGAACACTGCATTTTAAATATATGTATACTAATATGTAGGATTTTATATGTTTAAAGGAAATGTATATATTGTAAGTTAAATGATTCTTAAATGATAGCTATTTTCACATAGTTCATAGCCCCACCCTTAGGAATGTTGGAGGGACTGAATTTCCCGGTCTTTTCTGCGGGACTATAAGTATAATGAAGCTTTTTGGGCCAGGCTCTTTGGAAAAGGTGGGGGGTTAATTGAAGGAGTACAGACAGGCTGTGTGGGGGAAGGGACACTTGCACTGCAGCTCTCCACAAGGACAGACAGACACACATCTCAAGACATTCACACAGACATATCTGATTTAAACTTCATTTTAAGAATAATCTATTTTTGTATTCTACATTTTGACATTGTTTTTGTAACATTTTGCTAATTGATCATTAAATCAATTTTGGAGTTTTTACGCGAGAACTTAACAGATTTTTCTTGGAACTTTTCTCATCAATATGAATTATTGAAATATAGTTATTAATACAGTAACAACTCGAATTTTACAGTTGTATGTCCTCATAAAATAAAACCAACATTCTTGTAGATTTCATTATATATTGCTGAACAATTTGGATAGGATACAGGGAGAAGAGGGAAACTCCAGAACACTAAACAGTACTAGGAGGACCCTCTTCACTCTGCAGATACTTCTTGGAAGAGTCCCTTCAATGGTAGCTCAGGCATACCTCCCAACTTTGGAACTTGAGAATGAGGGAGACCTAGGGATGGAAAAGACATGTGGAGCGCATCGCGACAATAATGGGCGTGGCTTAAATGTGTTGAATTTTGAGGTGGCTTAAAGGAACATGGTTAAATAGAGTCTAAAGTGGTATTAAACCCACAAGCAAACATTTATTATATTTCAGCTTACAAATTCTTAGATGTGATGGCTGCATTCGTTTTCTTTTTCTTTCTTTTTTAGGTTTTCTTCTATTTTCACCTGGTGATCCAGCCAGTATGTTTTTTTGTTTTTCAAAAGAACAAGCTGTCCTGCAGATGTAGCCATTAGAGAGTTGAAACAAACCATTTACCATTGACAGGGGTGCTTACAATGATCAGCTTTTTTTTATTTATGTAAGACCTGAAAGAAAAAATATGTTTGCTGCAATTGCTTATAAAGTATTAGTGTATTTAAATCTTCTAGTCCATCTAACACTCCCTTCCTTCCAGACTGACAATGTTGCTGTTCAAAGGTGCCCCCATTGCTCTTTCATCCAGAGTTGTGTCTCACTAATACAGGAGGTGTGTTACTGACCAGATCACCAGGTGAAAATTAAAAAAAAAAAACAAATGCAGCCACCACATCTAATGATTACTAAGCTGAAATATATTACATTTTTGATTTGGGGTTTATTACAGCTTTACAGTGGTATATACTGTACACAATCCGCAGTCCTCATACCCACAAAATACTCCTTCATTTCTGTGCTATGAGTGAGAGGCCCGCTGACATAAACCTACACCATGTATACACTCATATACAGTTACGGGCTGAGGTATACTTAGTCACCCTTTATATCAGAATCTCCCCCTCACATCAGGTGCCCCCTTCACATTAAAGTCCCCTCCTTCACACCAGTAGTTCCCCTTTACATCAGAAGACCCCTTACATTAAGAGCCACCCTTTCACATCAGAGTCCCCTTTTACAGCAAGAGTCCTCCTTTACATCTGCAATGGCCCTTAAATTTGGGGCCCCTTTCTCATCCCCTTTAACATCGGTAGTTTACAATGACATCAGCAGTCTTCCCTTGACATCAGGAGTCCCCCTTTACATCAGGCACTGGGGGGTGTTAGGAGGGGTGATCCAGGGATATGAAATCCATAGACAGGGGTCCTAAGCCGAGGATGAAGACAGCTATGAGGGAGATAATACAGGCTGGATTACAGTGTGAAGTGGAGGGAGTTGGGCTGTGGACAGGAGAAGTATCCGGGGAATGGAGGAGCCCAGGAGTCTATCAGGAACTTGTGTCAGGGAAAGGGTGCAGTGCAGACATTTAGTGAAGAGGGAATGGAGGTCTGCTGTGTGGGGACAGGAGTGACTGATAACAGGGAAGAGGAGATGAGTATTAGGATCAGAGATGAGTGACTGATAACAGGGAAGAGGAGATGAGTATTAGGATTGGAGATGAGTGACTGATAACAGGGAAGAGGAGATGAGTATTAGGATCGGAGATGAGTGACTGATAACAGGGAAGAGGAGATGAGTATTAGGATCGGAGATGAGTGACTGATAACAGGGAAGAGGAGATGAGTATTAGGATTGGAGATGAGTGACTGATAACAGGGAAGAGGAGATGAGTATTAGGATCAGAGATGAGTGACTGATAACAGGGAAGAGGAGATGAGTATTAGGATCAGAGATGAGTGACTGATAACAGGGAAGAGGAGATGAGTATTAGGATCAGAGATGAGTGACTGATAACAGGGAAGAGGAGATGAGTATTAGGATTGGAGATGAGTGACTGATAACAGGGAAGAGGAGTGGAGTATTAGGATTGAAGATGAGTGACTGATAACAGGGAAGAGGAGATGAGTATTAGGATTGGAGATGAGTGACTGATAACAGGGAAGAGGAGATGAGTATTAGGATTGGAGATGAGTGACTGATAACAGGGAAGAGGAGATGAGTATTAGGATTGGAGATGAGTGACTGATAACAGGGAAGAGGAGATGAGTATTAGGATCGGAGATGAGTGACTGATAACAGGGAAGAGGAGATGAGTATTAGGATCAGAGATGAGTGACTGATAACAGGGAAGAGGAGATGAGTATTAGGATCGGAGATGAGTGACTGATAACAGGGAAGAGGAGATGAGTATTAGGATCAGAGATGAGTGACTGATAACAGGGAAGAGGAGATGAGTATTAGGATTGGAGATGAGTGACTGATAACAGGGAAGAGGAGATGAGTATTAGGATCAGAGATGAGTGACTGATAACAGGGAAGAGGAGATGAGTATTAGGATCAGAGATGAGTGACTGATAACAGGGAAGAGGAGATGAGTATTAGGATTGGAGATGAGTGACTGATAACAGGGAAGAGGAGATGAGTATTAGGATTGGAGATGAGTGACTGATAACAGGGAAGAGGAGATGAGTATTAGGATTGGAGATGAGTGACTGATAACAGGGAAGAGGAGATGAGTATTAGGATTGGAGATGAGTGACTGATAACAGGGAAGAGGAGATGAGTATTAGGATTGGAGATGAGTGACTGATAACAGGGAAGAGGAGATGAGTATTAGGATTGGAGATGAGTGACTGATAACAGGGAAGAGGAGATGAGTATTAGGATCGGAGATGAGTGACTGATAACAGGGAAGAGGAGATGAGTATTAGGATCAGAGATGAGTGACTGATAACAGGGAAGAGGAGATGAGTATTAGGATCAGAGATGAGTGACTGATAACAGGGAAGAGGAGATGAGTATTAGGATCAGAGATGAGTGACTGATAACAGGGAAGAGGAGATGAGTATTAGGATCGGAGATGAGTGACTGATAACAGGGAAGAGGAGATGAGTATTAGGATTGGAGATGAGTGACTGATAACAGGGAAGAGGAGATGAGTATTAGGATCAGAGATGAGTGACTGATAACAGGGAAGAGGAGATGAGTATTAGGATCAGAGATGAGTGACTGATAACAGGGAAGAGGAGATGAGTATTAGGATTGGAGATGAGTGACTGATAACAGGGAAGAGGAGATGAGTATTAGGATTGGAGATGAGTGACTGATAACAGGGAAGAGGAGATGAGTATTAGGATTGAAGATGAGTGACTGATAACAGGGAAGAGGAGATGAGTATTAGGATCAGAGATGAGTGACTGATAACAGGGAAGAGGAGATGAGTATTAGGATTGGAGATGAGTGACTGATAACAGGGAAGAGGAGATGAGTATTAGGATTGGAGATGAGTGACTGATAACAGGGAAGAGGAGATGAGTATTAGGATTGGAGATGAGTGACTGATAACAGGGAAGAGGAGATGAGTATTAGGATCAGAGATGAGTGACTGATAACAGGGAAGAGGAGATGAGTATTAGGATCAGAGATGAGTGACTGATAACAGGGAAGAGGAGATGAGTATTAGGATCAGAGATGAGTGACTGATAACAGGGAAGAGGAGATGAGTATTAGGATCGGAGATGAGTGACTGATAACAGGGAAGAGGAGATGAGTATTAGGATCGGAGATGAGTGACTGATAACAGGGAAGAGGAGATGAGTATTAGGATCAGAGATGAGTGACTGATAACAGGGAAGAGGAGATGAGTATTAGGATCAGAGATGAGTGACTGATAACAGGGAAGAGGAGATGAGTATTAGGATCAGAGATGAGTGACTGATAACAGGGAAGAGGAGATGAGTATTAGGATCGGAGATGAGTGACTGATAACAGGGAAGAGGAGATGAGTATTAGGATCGGAGATGAGTGACTGATAACAGGGAAGAGGAGATGAGTATTAGGATCGGAGATGAGTGACTGATAACAGGGAAGAGGAGATGAGTATTAGGATTGGAGATGAGTGACTGATAACATGGAAGAGGAGATGAGTATTAGGATCAGAGATGAGTGACTGATAACAGGGAAGAGGAGATGAGTATTAGGATCGGAGATGAGTGACTGATAACAGGGAAGAGGAGATGAGTATTAGGATTGGAGATGAGTGACTGATAACAGGGAAGAGGAGATGAGTATTAGGATTGGAGATGAGTGACTGATAACAGGGAAGAGGAGATGAGTATTAGGATTGGAGATGAGTGACTGATAACAGGGAAGAGGAGATGAGTATTAGGATTGGAGATGAGTGACTGATAACAGGGAAGAGGAGATGAGTATTAGGATTGGAGATGAGTGACTGATAACAGGGAAGAGGAGATGAGTATTAGCATCAGAGATGAGTGACTGATAACAGGGAAGAGGAGATGAGTATTAGGATTGGAGATGAGTGACTGATAACAGGGAAGAGGAGATGAGTATTAGGATCAGAGATGAGTGACTGATAACAGGGAAGAGGAGATGAGTATTAGGATCAGAGATGAGTGACTGATAACAGGGAAGAGGAGATGAGTATTAGGATTGGAGATGAGTGACTGATAACAGGGAAGAGGAGATGAGTATTAGGATCAGAGATGACTGACTGATAACAGGGAAGAGGAGATGAGTATTAGGATCGGAGATGAGTGACTGATAACAGGGAAGAGGAGATGAGTATTAGGATTGGAGATGAGTGACTGATAACAGGGAAGAGGAGATGAGTATTAGGATCAGAGATGAGTGACTGATAACAGGGAAGAGGAGATGAGTATTAGGATCAGAGATGAGTGACTGATAACAGGGAAGAGGAGATGAGTATTAGGATCGGAGATGAGTGACTGATAACAGGGAAGAGGAGATGAGTATTAGGATTGGAGATGAGTGACTGATAACAGGGAAGAGGAGATGAGTATTAGGATCAGAGATGAGTGACTGATAACAGGGAAGAGGAGATGAGTATTAGGATTGGAGATGAGTGACTGATAACAGGGAAGAGGAGATGAGTATTAGGATTGGAGATGAGTGACTGATAACAGGGAAGAGGAGATGAGTATTAGGATTGGAGATGAGTGACTGATAACAGGGAAGAGGAGATGAGTATTAGGATTGGAGATGAGTGACTGATAACAGGGAAGAGGAGATGAGTATTAGGATTGAAGATGAGTGACTGATAACAGGGAAGAGGAGATGAGTATTAGGATCAGAGATGAGTGACTGATAACAGGGAAGAGGAGATGAGTATTAGGATTGGAGATGAGTGACTGATAACAGGGAAGAGGAGATGAGTATTAGGATTGGAGATGAGTGACTGATAACAGGGAAGAGGAGATGAGTATTAGGATTGGAGATGAGTGACTGATAACAGGGAAGAGGAGATGAGTATTAGGATCAGAGATGAGTGACTGATAACAGGGAAGAGGAGATGAGTATTAGGATCAGAGATGAGTGACTGATAACAGGGAAGAGGAGATGAGTATTAGGATTGGAGATGAGTGACTGATAACAGGGAAGAGGAGATGAGTATTAGGATCAGAGATGACTGACTGATAACAGGGAAGAGGAGATGAGTATTAGGATCGGAGATGAGTGACTGATAACAGGGAAGAGGAGATGAGTATTAGGATTGGAGATGAGTGACTGATAACAGGGAAGAGGAGATGAGTATTAGGATCAGAGATGAGTGACTGATAACAGGGAAGAGGAGATGAGTATTAGGATCAGAGATGAGTGACTGATAACAGGGAAGAGGAGATGAGTATTAGGATCAGAGATGAGTGACTGATAACAGGGAAGAGGAGATGAGTATTAGGATCGGAGATGAGTGACTGATAACAGGGAAGAGGAGATGAGTATTAGGATTGGAGATGAGTGACTGATAACAGGGAAGAGGAGATGAGTATTAGGATCAGAGATGAGTGACTGATAACAGGGAAGAGGAGATGAGTATTAGGATTGGAGATGAGTGACTGATAACAGGGAAGAGGAGATGAGTATTAGGATTGGAGATGAGTGACTGATAACAGGGAAGAGGAGATGAGTATTAGGATTGGAGATGAGTGACTGATAACAGGGAAGAGGAGATGAGTATTAGGATCAGAGATGAGTGACTGATAACAGGGAAGAGGAGATGAGTATTAGGATCAGAGATGAGTGACTGATAACAGGGAAGAGGAGATGAGTATTAGGATTGGAGATGAGTGACTGATAACAGGGAAGAGGAGATGAGTATTAGGATCAGAGATGACTGACTGATAACAGGGAAGAGGAGATGAGTATTAGGATCGGAGATGAGTGACTGATAACAGGGAAGAGGAGATGAGTATTAGGATTGGAGATGAGTGACTGATAACAGGGAAGAGGAGATGAGTATTAGGATCAGAGATGAGTGACTGATAACAGGGAAGAGGAGATGAGTATTAGGATCAGAGATGAGTGACTGATAACAGGGAAGAGGAGATGAGTATTAGGATCAGAGATGAGTGACTGATAACAGGGAAGAGGAGATGAGTATTAGGATCGGAGATGAGTGACTGATAACAGGGAAGAGGAGATGAGTATTAGGATCGGAGATGAGTGACTGATAACAGGGAAGAGGAGATGAGTATTAGGATCAGAGATGAGTGACTGATAACAGGGAAGAGGAGATGAGTATTAGGATCAGAGATGAGTGACTGATAACAGGGAAGAGGAGATGAGTATTAGGATTGGAGATGAGTGACTGATAACAGGGAAGAGGAGTGGAGTATTAGGATTGAAGATGAGTGACTGATAACAGGGAAGAGGAGATGAGTATTAGGATTGGAGATGAGTGACTGATAACAGGGAAGAGGAGATGAGTATTAGGATTGGAGATGAGTGACTGATAACAGGGAAGAGGAGATGAGTATTAGGATTGGAGATGAGTGACTGATAACAGGGAAGAGGAGATGAGTATTAGGATTGGAGATGAGTGACTGATAACAGGGAAGAGGAGATGAGTATTAGGATCAGAGATGAGTGACTGATAACAGGGAAGAGGAGATGAGTATTAGGATTGGAGATGAGTGACTGATAACAGGGAAGAGGAGATGAGTATTAGGATCAGAGATGAGTGACTGATAACAGGGAAGAGGAGATGAGTATTAGGATTGGAGATGAGTGACTGATAACAGGGAAGAGGAGATGAGTATTAGGATCAGAGATGAGTGACTGATAACAGGGAAGAGGAGATGAGTATTAGGATTGGAGATGAGTGACTGATAACAGGGAAGAGGAGATGAGTATTAGGATTGGAGATGAGTGACTGATAACAGGGAAGAGGAGATGAGTATTAGGATTGGAGATGAGTGACTGATAACAGGGAAGAGGAGAGGAGTATTAGGATTGGAGATGAGTGACTGATAACAGGGAAGAGGAGATGAGTATTAGGATTGGAGATGAGTGACTGATAACAGGGAAGAGGAGATGAGTATTAGGATTGGAGATGAGTGACTGATAACAGGGAAGAGGAGATGAGTATTAGGATTGGAGATGAGTGACTGATAACAGGGAAGAGGAGATGAGTATTAGGATTGGAGATGAGTGACTGATAACAGGGAAGAGGAGATGAGTATTAGGATCAGAGATGAGTGACTGATAACAGGGAAGAGGAGATGAGTATTAGGATTGGAGATGAGTGACTGATAACAGGGAAGAGGAGATGAGTATTAGGATTGGAGATGAGTGACTGATAACAGGGAAGAGGAGATGAGTATTAGGATTGGAGATGAGTGACTGATAACAGGGAAGAGGAGATGAGTATTAGGATCAGAGATGAGTGACTGATAACAGGGAAGAGGAGATGAGTATTAGGATTGGAGATGAGTGACTGATAACAGGGAAGAGGAGATGAGTATTAGGATTGGAGATGAGTGACTGATAACAGGGAAGAGGAGATGAGTATTAGGATTGAAGATGAGTGACTGATAACAGGGAAGAGGAGATGAGTATTAGGATCAGAGATGAGTGACTGATAACAGGGAAGAGGAGATGAGTATTAGGATTGGAGATGAGTGACTGATAACAGGGAAGAGGAGATGAGTATTAGGATTGGAGATGAGTGACTGATAACAGGGAAGAGGAGATGAGTATTAGGATTGGAGATGAGTGACTGATAACAGGGAAGAGGAGATGAGTATTAGGATCAGAGATGAGTGACTGATAACAGGGAAGAGGAGATGAGTATTAGGATCAGAGATGAGTGACTGATAACAGGGAAGAGGAGATGAGTATTAGGATTGGAGATGAGTGACTGATAACAGGGAAGAGGAGATGAGTATTAGGATTGGAGATGAGTGACTGATAACAGGGAAGAGGAGATGAGTATTAGGATCAGAGATGAGTGACTGATAACAGGGAAGAGGAGATGAGTATTAGGATTGGAGATGAGTGACTGATAACAGGGAAGAGGAGATGAGTATTAGGATCAGAGATGAGTGACTGATAACAGGGAAGAGGAGATGAGTATTAGGATCAGAGATGAGTGACTGATAACAGGGAAGAGGAGATGAGTATTAGGATTGGAGATGAGTGACTGATAACAGGGAAGAGGAGATGAGTATTAGGATTGGAGATGAGTGACTGATAACAGGGAAGAGGAGATGAGTATTAGGATTGAAGATGAGTGACTGATAACAGGGAAGAGGAGATGAGTATTAGGATCAGAGATGAGTGACTGATAACAGGGAAGAGGAGATGAGTATTAGGATTGGAGATGAGTGACTGATAACAGGGAAGAGGAGATGAGTATTAGGATTGGAGATGAGTGACTGATAACAGGGAAGAGGAGATGAGTATTAGGATTGGAGATGAGTGACTGATAACAGGGAAGAGGAGATGAGTATTAGGATCAGAGATGAGTGACTGATAACAGGGAAGAGGAGATGAGTATTAGGATCAGAGATGAGTGACTGATAACAGGGAAGAGGAGATGAGTATTAGGATTGGAGATGAGTGACTGATAACAGGGAAGAGGAGATGAGTATTAGGATCAGAGATGACTGACTGATAACAGGGAAGAGGAGATGAGTATTAGGATCGGAGATGAGTGACTGATAACAGGGAAGAGGAGATGAGTATTAGGATTGGAGATGAGTGACTGATAACAGGGAAGAGGAGATGAGTATTAGGATCAGAGATGAGTGACTGATAACAGGGAAGAGGAGATGAGTATTAGGATCAGAGATGAGTGACTGATAACAGGGAAGAGGAGATGAGTATTAGGATCGGAGATGAGTGACTGATAACAGGGAAGAGGAGATGAGTATTAGGATTGGAGATGAGTGACTGATAACAGGGAAGAGGAGATGAGTATTAGGATCAGAGATGAGTGACTGATAACAGGGAAGAGGAGATGAGTATTAGGATCAGAGATGAGTGACTGATAACAGGGAAGAGGAGATGAGTATTAGGATTGGAGATGAGTGACTGATAACAGGGAAGAGGAGTGGAGTATTAGGATTGAAGATGAGTGACTGATAACAGGGAAGAGGAGATGAGTATTAGGATTGGAGATGAGTGACTGATAACAGGGAAGAGGAGATGAGTATTAGGATTGGAGATGAGTGACTGATAACAGGGAAGAGGAGATGAGTATTAGGATTGGAGATGAGTGACTGATAACAGGGAAGAGGAGATGAGTATTAGGATTGGAGATGAGTGACTGATAACAGGGAAGAGGAGATGAGTATTAGGATCAGAGATGAGTGACTGATAACAGGGAAGAGGAGATGAGTATTAGGATTGGAGATGAGTGACTGATAACAGGGAAGAGGAGATGAGTATTAGGATCAGAGATGAGTGACTGATAACAGGGAAGAGGAGATGAGTATTAGGATTGGAGATGAGTGACTGATAACAGGGAAGAGGAGATGAGTATTAGGATCAGAGATGAGTGACTGATAACAGGGAAGAGGAGATGAGTATTAGGATCAGAGATGAGTGACTGATAACAGGGAAGAGGAGATGAGTATTAGGATTGGAGATGAGTGACTGATAACAGGGAAGAGGAGATGAGTATTAGGATTGGAGATGA